>CM062289.1:258821704-259421704 GCA_031216915.1 Pictodentalium vernedei
TGATGAACATATGATTTATTAAATTAATATATCGTGAATAGTTATTAGGATTTTAACAGTCATGTATCATAAGTGAAACAAACGCCATCGCCCAGTGACAAAACTTATGTTATTTTATTTCTTTATAACGCCATCTTCAAGTATCTGATTGAGTGTAGCCGCTCTGAGATATCGCGGCGAGTGAATGTAAATTTAAAGATGTTCAACAACACTATGTCACAGAATGTCATAAAATGCTAATCGCCAGCCATTACATCGATGAATGGTTATTGACACTCCCACGGCTTAACTCCTGAATAAAAATCCGGAATAACAAGACCCAGCAACCAACACTTCACGTTTGTATTCTCAGAAGTCAGGATGACACGTAATGATTGGCTAAACTTTATTTTGTACACTCCAATGTCAGTAGGGTTAAACATCGACCCAAATCAACTGGGTTGAGTGAATATGAACCCAACTGGGTTCATATTCACTCAACCCAGTTGATTTGGGCTGATTTTTAACCCAACAGATTTTTAGAGTGTGCATATACCGAGGCGCTGGGGCCGGCGATGATGTGAGGTAAAAGTGCCTTTTCCGATTGTCCTTAGAGAAAAGTGCCCGAAGGGCGTGCCCAGGGACTTCGCGAAGATAACCGATTGTGTGTGTGTGTGGGGGGGGGGGGGGGGAGGGGGGGGGGGGGGGTAACCAGATTTCTCCTGATTATGATAGCTCAAGTCCCGACTGACTAATATTCAAACAACGCCATCAGGCATGCCTTCATCGTAGTTGGAATATCGGTCAGCTTAAAACTTATTGGAAATTTATTATTGCATAAACAAAAACAGTCATGCTGGGTCTCAACATCCCTACGTGGGTACCACAGACCTCTGTTTGTGTGGCCGACTGTGTGTGTGTGACAAAAGTCCTAGTATTAAATCTAGTCTTTTAAAAATGTACATGACTACTAGCAAGCCTTCCGTAAGTGAATCAGTTCTTTTTTACTGTGGTAAACAAGCTATGTGTTAGTGATAAATAGGACTCGGCAACCAATGCCTGGGGTGGAAATCTAAAATGGCCAACATGGGTATAATGATTGGATGGACTTGACTTTATACCCATGTAGCGGTCACGATTAACCATTGTGCAGAAATGTCGTCCCCTGAGTTCCAATGTGTTCTATGTGCCTACTGTGCCGAACTCCGGGGACGATGTGTGGCCTTAAACACAAACAATAAACTCGTAAAATAGGACCCAGTCACCAATGCTTGGGGTGAAAGTCCTCTAAAATGGGCAACATGGGTATAAACCTTTACTAAACTTAACTTTAAACATAAATAAATAGAGTAGTAGCAATGGAGAATTGATATCTCAGACCTCAATACTGGCGTGGCGAAAATTTCCCGACTGGAAAAAGTATTAGGGGTTGTCAACCCCTTACCGACGCCCAAAAACAAAGCTAACGTATTTTGGAGCTTCTTTGCAACGAAATATGCAACTGAATCACTGACACCGAATCAATATTCTAATTTCCAAACTGGCATGGGCGAATGTCTTACAAACGACATGGTTCAGTTGGACAACTTCCATCGTCGCATGCCCGGTTGATATTCTGAAAGGGCCCTTTGAGAAGTTGAGCCCTCCCTGATCTTTTGTGCCTTAGACGACCCTATTTATATATGCTGAAAATGACCATGAGGCCCACTAACCATAATCAAATATTTTGTTTTGGTATTTTACAGTGTGTTGCCCAGTCATGCGTAATCATATAACCTTTACATTCAGTTCTTTAACCCTTTACCCAACGTAACGGCAAAAACCGGTCAGCGCTATTCTCAAATTCAAAACATAGGTTATGACCCCTCATTGGAACGAGCTCGTTCCAATGAGGGGTCATAACCTATGTTTTTGAGACAAAAAAATGAAAAAAAATTAGTTATTCAAGAATTTGTTTGGTAAGTGTCGTCTGCTTTTCAAGTCAGGTAAAGGGTTAAACAGATTTCAGCCCTAGTGCCTCACGTGGTTAGTAATGTTATGTGAAAGGACATGGCTGTCAATATCGAGCTCTCCCGTGATTCGATTCCCTATGGGTCGCACCTATTCAGAAATTTACAAATCGTCGAGATGTTCTCAGAATCCTCCTCTTGAACTCTTCTGTCCTCGTGTTTTCTGTACAGGAGAACTGATGATAGAAGAAGAGTTCAAGGAGGTTTCGCTTCCGAAACTACTTTGTTTTCATTCTGGAATATTCCACATTTTGTAGCAATACACCGTTGCGTACAATACTTGAGTGGGGACTGACAATATTTTTGATTGTAGGGTGCACTAATTACAACCTGAAATTCGAGTCAAAATCTTCAGCCTGATTCGATCCGAAATTCGATTCAACTCTAAATTTGAGATTCGAGGGACCCAACGTCTATACATCAGAGTTTGATTTTGTTTTGTTGTTATTTGGTTTTGGGTTTTTTTTTTTAATTTTTAAAATTCGTCTTCTTCCGATCCATAATCTTTGGATATTTAGTCTTCAGAATCCGTTGGGTCAGATTCACGTTTTTCCAAACTAAGTCCTCGGGGCATATTCGGGTTCACAGTGGGACCTCGAAATTTAGTGCAATATGAGGAAAATTCTTGAAACCTCTTCTTATTCATATCCTCCCGTCACAATCTCTTGATATTTGGTATTCAGCATTCTTAGCATGTTAGATTCAAGCTTGTTCAATGCTAGTGCCGGAGTTCATATTTGGTCTATACAGTGTTAACTTGCCATAAATGCTGAATGTGAACTTGGGGCCTCTTGTATTGTTTTTGTAAAGGGCCCTCTTAATTTCCCAGCTTCCAGAGGACTCTAACAGCTTGGAAGCCTTGGACCCTAAACGATTTAGGTTGAACCCGCACATCCTTCCTTATCAAAATGCCTGGACCACATCCTGAATTGTCTTATTTTCAGATTATTAAAATAAATTCTAAATTTGTACATGGAATCGGAAAAGAAAAAAGAAAAAAAATCATAGAAAACAAGGGTTTAACAAGAGATAACAGAGGGCAGCATAAGTATAAACGACTAACTAAACTTGACTTCAGAGTTGTATTGCGGTCATGATGTAGCCAAAAATGCTGTTCCTGAACACCAATGTGAACTTTGGAAGACGAAACTCTCGAAAGATTATCTCCCTTCCTTTGAATAGTTTTCTTGAAACCACGGGTTTTACCGGGATTTGATGGTGTTTTCTAATGTTCCTGTGCCACCTCACGCCTTTCTACTTCAAGATTATTTGACGTATTAACACCATGTGGCCAGAGCCTCGAAAGTATAATGTAAGCAGGAGATGAAATTCAGAATTATTCAGTTAGCAATTTTCTTTTATTTTCCATCATACGAACATACTTGGGCAACTCTCAATTCGACTACAAGTTAAGAGTGGGAATTCAATGAGCTACAGACATCGTGGAACTGAAAGTTTCTGCAACTAGAGAAAAAATCGCTTGCATGCAGGACAATTTTTTGTATATATTTGTTTCGTTTGTGTTCACGCGACGTCTTTCTTTCAGAACCCGTTTTCCTGTATTCGTTTGTTAGTATATTCTAAACTACTGGCTTTTACAGCTGATACAGTAGAAAAACAGAGGACCAATGAGCAGAATATTCCATCAACCGAAAATTAATTCCTCAATTCTGAAGCTTACTGGAATAAGAAGTAAGGCTGTGTACGGTTATCTCATCCCAGGAACTGGACGAGTGCAAATCAATATGAGTGCACTCTCGATTCGGTTTTTCGAAAAATAAAAATTCGCGATCGGAAAAAAAGGTTACGTCAGTACGAATTTACGCAACCTTTGCGCGACCCGAACAAGCATTCACACAGTTTCCATATGCCTGAAGCTGTTGAACTGCACGTATCAGTTACTCGATACCCTGGCCTCCAGCCTTGTTTGGATTGGACTGTTTTTTGTGAGCGCTGTCAACCAATCACGTCTCGAGTTGTACCGGAGAAATTCAAAGATGGTGTCACTCACTGTGGAGGAACTACTCCTCGACTTTGCTTGCTCTCCCGGAAATTTTTCAAGTTTCCCAGAAAGAAAGTGAAGAAAAGTGAAGATTGCATAAGCATTTTGTTTCTTTCTGATCATCGCTACTATTCAGTTGAAGAATGTGTCGATAACACGAAAAACAACAAACTGAAATGCACAAAATTGGTCATTTTGTGATTTTATTTCGGTGCTCTCTCGAGTGGACCCGATTCTCTCTCGAGTGCTCAGTGCTCTTCGAAAAACTCGGTGCTCTCACCCGAGAAACGCCATTGTATTATATCGCCCACAGAAGCCTCGAAAATCCTCAAAACACATTACTGGCCAGATAGTGGTCCTCTTGGCAGCAGACCATTTTGGGGTTCGTAAGCCCAATCAGCATTGGCTTCCCGAGTGAATGGGACGATTCTTGGAGGGGGGGGGGGGGGCAAATTGGGGGCCAATGATATGGAGTTATTGTATACATGCAGTGACAGAATTGAGTGATTGTTGCATTCCAGCTTATATTTTCAGTGGAATCCGTTCAAAATAATTACAAAATCTGTTACATTTTTACTTTTTTCGTCTGTATGTGCTATTTACTTGGAATTACTGATCTGTTCTATACCAACTTGGAGATGTGTTTTTGCATTATCAGATAATTTATGCAACAGAACAAGTGCGAAAATTTATACAGAATGGATACGTAATTTCAAATTATCCTCGTCTCTTTGACCATACACCTATTGGACTTTGCCTTCACGCTACACAATTTCGAACCACCACTATGGTCATGCCTATACCAAGGCATAGCTTAAAATTCCCATGGTATATCCATAAACTACCCTGATCCTCGCGAAATACATTCGTGACAATCCAAAATTCGTGACATCTCACGAAATGTTGAAAAAATGTTTTGCCTAATGCTGAGGCGGTTCACGAAGTAAGTTCACCCCCACCCTGTCAGGGCAAAGCCAGCCTAAATATAGGGGCAAGGGGCCTCATATTTAAAGATATTGTAAGTTCAAAATATATTCCGCATCAAGGCGAAAAACCCACGTGAATTTCACTTCTCTGTAAAGCTGGACATAGAAAAAACACACGTGGTGTATATCCAGCTTTAGCGCAGGGACCCAGGGGAGAAACGGTATGTTAGATAAGGTCTAATCATCTCGTTTAATTTATACAGTAGTCGGAGTCTTACGAGACGTAATCGGTTGATGTCAAGATGTCGTCACGGTAAATTGAGAAACGAGATTCTAAAAGATAGAAATGTCGTGTCATCATAAGTTATAACAATCATGGCAAGAACGAATCGGTTTTCTCGACAAGTGAAGTCACGCGTGAGATGACTTGTATTGATTCTGCCTCGATATACGTCATCTCCCACCGTTTTGACAGGTGGACAGATGAGCGTCGGTCCACCTGACAGTTTAGGGTAAAAAGTATATATACCTGGAAGAGCAGAGCATTAGACACACACTTGGGGTCACACACGCGTTGGTGAAGTCCAGGACAGGCGGACTCTGTTTCCTGGCACAAGGGTACCTTCGATCACAGGACCCTGACACGGCTGGAATCGCCAGAGAGGGCATTCCATGATTGATTTAGCTTAACGTTGATAGGCGGCTACGGGGCCGAATTCGTGAGAAGGAACACCCCAGGTGTTACGATAAAGTTTAGATTGTCGAGTAGCAGGTATCGGCCTGCAATAGTCAGAAGTGTAGGTTAATTGTACTGTGCGTATTAACCCTTTGAAGCGTCAGACTGATTGCGTTCTGAGTAGTTTATTTTGCTGTCGGAACATCGTAATACCGACTGGAGATCGGTGTGAGTGACAATTTCGCCCTAGCACAAAAAGGGGCATTTGTGAATCGTGAATTCAACCTGGAACGGTGGATATTTCAATAGGACTTTCACGGAGGACTTTCAAAAGGCACATAAGGTATGAGTAGACAATATCTGACCCAAATCAGAAGTACGGTGGTTTATAGATGACGAACATTGCTGGTCGGAACCCTCCGACAACCAGAGGTACAGTTACGCGCAGACGTTGACATTTGAGCCTAAGCGGGTGAAGCTCTTATGGCGAGCTCACAGTAATAACATTTCAGATTTGTGAAGCTCTTATGGCGAGCTCACGGTAGTAACATTTCCAGTGTGTATACTATAGTGCCAGTACAGGGCTATAGAATGACTATATGATTTTTTAGAATTATTTAACCGTAGTGACCCATTTTCTGTGAAAAGAATTGAATTGTTGATTGTTGAAATATTGAAACGGATTTATTTTTATGTGTAAATAAAAGAATCGTTGTTACTTTAAATCATTCTTTCCATTATACAGCCTGAAGTGATTAGGAATCACACCTAACGGAAATCGAACCTATTTCAGGACAATTTGGCAGAGAAGGAATCACGGCGTCGGTCTAACTCAGCTCTCTGCGCCGAGTTCGCGACACTTGGATTCCGACCCTCCACGTTGGTCTAATTCTCCCGCAACTTCATCAGCGGGACTAAATAACCCCACGTCAGCCCAGGCCTTACGGGGCCTTAGGTGTCCTCTGACATTGATTGGCGAGCGCTACCAGGATATTTCTAAAAGGTAAAAAATGGCTATATGGAAATTTTGTTTTATTTTAACGGCGGTTCTGTTTAGGTTTTGACGCGTTCGGTCAGTTGATGCCGTTCAAGGGTTTAATATCGCAATACAGTAGTCCCCAAGAGGATACTTAATAGCCATTATAACTGCGGTAGGCTTCAGAGTATTGGGGCGTTTAACTACGTTAAATTACAGAGGTAAATTAGGATTAATTGCCATATTTTTTTTTTCTTTCTTTTCCTTCTTCATTCTTTCTGACGAGTGTTGAAGATAGAAAGAAAAAATCAAAATGGATGTTGTTACACCCCTCGCCCAACTGGTATCATTAGGCAAGGAAATGGGCCTTGAGGGGGCAGAACTTCATAAGTTCGTTAAAGATGAGCAGAAACGTGAGGCCAAGGAGATTGCCTTACGTAATGACGCAAGAGAGAGAGAAGCCCAATTAGAACGAGAGCGTGAGAAAGACGCAAGAGAGGCGAGGGAGAGAGAAGCCCAATTAGAACGAGAGCGCGAGAAAGACGCAAGAGAGGCGAGGGAGAGAGAAGCCCAATTAGAACGAGAGCGTGAGAAAGACGCAAGAGAGGCGAAAGAGAGAGAGATTCAATTAGCAAATGAGGCGAGAGAGAGGGAAGCCCAATTAGCAAGGGAGGCAAGGGAGGCAGAGCGAGAGCTCGAACAACAGAGGCACGAGAGAGAATTAGAGCTCCTCAGAGCAAGGGCCGATGTGGAGAATGAAAGTCGGCGCTCAGGGGATGGGAGTGCAGGGGTAGCAATTCATGCCCCACGCCCCCATCTCGCTCATTTCAATGAAAACACAGATGACTTGGACTCGTACTTGGAGAGGTTCGAGCGTTTTGCCTCCAGTCAAATGTGGCCAGAAGACACATGGGCTATGTGCTTGAGCCCTTTGTTGTCAGGTAAAGCCCTCGAGGCTTATACCAGTATGCCTCCTGCACTTCTTAATGACTACGGTGAGCTGAAGAATGCCATCCTTCGGAGATACCAGCTCACTGAAGAAGGATTCCGGACCAAGTTCCGAGAAATTAAGCAGGAGAAGGGAGAAACAGTACCTCAGTATTTTGCCCGAGCTAGGCGGTACTTTGACCGCTGGACTGATCTCGCAGAAGTGAATGAGTCATACGGAGCCCTGCGAGATCTATTTCTCCGGGAGCAGTTTTTAACTACATGCTCCAAGGAGTTGGGCCTGTTCATCAAGGAAAGGGGGCCGGCCACCTATGATGAGATGGCAACTGTGGCAGAACGCTACATCGAGGCCCACGGTGGGAGTGTAAACGCACCCAAATCGGCTAGGGGTGGGGCAAACGGGTTGGCAATGGCACCCGTAAGGCAACACCACCCCGACCCTCCTGCGTCGCAGGCCAGCCGGAGGGGGAGCGCTCCCAAGGACACCACTTGTTTTATCTGCAACAAGCGGGGTCATATTGCCAGGGACTGCTGGCAGAAGCAGGTAAGGACCACTGGGAACATTAGACCACCTCAGCAGGGGGTCGGGAACGCAGCACCAAGGGGTTGGAAGCAAGGTGACCGCGTAGATCCAGGGCCCAGTAGACAGACGGCAGCGTTCTGTCAAACTATCGGTCCAGAACACAGTCCCCTCCGGGAATGTATACAAGAGGGAGAATTAAGGCTGGAAGGCGGGAAGGTTGTCCCGATAATAAGTGGCATGTGTGAGAGGCTCACAACTTCGCAGGAGAAGGTTGATATGCCAGTGTACCCAGGGTATGTGGGACAAAGGGAGATCCGTCTGCTCCGGGATTCTGGGTGCTCCTCTGCAGCGGTTAGAAGGCAACTGGTTGACGACAAGCAATTGTTGGGTCGTGACCATTTGTGTATTTTGATAGATGGGACCGTTAGAAGGTTCCCCATCGCGAGGATAACGGTGGATACCCCATTTTATTGTGGCGAAGTGGAAGCCATGTGCATTGAATCACCTGTGTATGACCTGGTCATAGGTAATATCCCAGGGGTGAGGGCAAGCCCTGATGAGTTATGGTCCAGGGGTAGGGGGCCAAGTTATGGCCCAACGAGGGCAAAGGAAGTTCAAGTCGGTGGGCAAGGACCCCCGGCGGTTGCACTCGGTAACGTACCGAGTAAGGAAGGGAAGGTTCCCAGGGGGAACCAGTCCGATGGTCCAGGGGATGGCCCCTACACGACGAAATGTCGCAAAGTTTCAAGGGAGACGACTCCTGTCCAATTAGGGAGAAGGGGCCGCAGGCGGTCCAGGCTAAACGCCAAACGGCGAGGGAACCCAATGGGGTCATTGGGGAAAGACCCTCAAGCAAATTTATGTGGGGGAGTTGAGCGCCCCAAGAAGTCGGTGTCACCCGTGGGGAGAGGGGAGGCCAGACCCACGCAAATGGCTGGGCAAACTTCCCCAGAATTGAGAGGGCACGGGTCAACACAAGTTGAGTATGTTAAAGTGGATGGGACCGCTAAGGTGGGCGCCCAGGGGACCGAGAAAAGGGTCCACAAATCAAAGGAGAAGCATCCTAGGTGGCGGAGACCACGTAGAGAGTGCCGGGGGCGCACAGCGCCCAATGTGCGCAAGAAGTCGTCGCAATGGACCGGGGGGTCGACGGCACAAGGGCCAAGGACGGCCCGTGTCGTTCGAACGACGGTAATCGCCGGGACGAGTGAGTCTGGGGGATATAGCGCCAAGGGAAGCTCTTGGGAATGCGACAACGACATGGTATGGGGACCCTGGTGGAATACCCGTAGAAATGGCGGGGCGAGAAGTAGGGGTGTGTCAAGGGTTACCCAAGGGGATACTGGGAACCGGGCCCCTACCAACGGTCGGTGGTTATAAAGAAGCAATAGTTGGGGGGCTGTGGGCCTGGTGTCTGGGACGGGGGCTCCAGTCGCAAATATTTTTGTTGGTGAGGTGATGGGCTTCGTAAACTCGGTGTTAAGGCCCGGAGGAATTTTCTTATTTTAGTATTATTATTGCTCTGACTGCTGACTAGAGTTGGTTGTGAGTGCGAATGTGAGATACACTGCCCTGTCTGTCGCGTGTGCGTGGACGGGGAGCATGTGTGTCGAGTTTTGTAAGTGTGGGATACACTAACCCCGTCTGTCGCAAAGGCGCGGTCGGGAAATCTGTGTGTGGAATGTGTGAGTGTGTGCGTCACAATTTTAATCCCCTGGTTGAGCTTTGCGAGGGTGAGGCTCAACATAATGCAGGGGTCGTTTGCCCCTTTCACAAGACATAGGGGAACGGGAGGCGAAGTTACACTCCGTTGGAATCAACCCGTCTGACGCAAAGGCGCGGACGGTGTTACTCGTCGGAGTGAGTGCCAAGTGAACTGTTTGCAAAATGGGCGAACGTGTATAAAAATGTGTATGTTTAGGTGTAAATATATAGTATTACAGAGAGAGAGTGCTGCAAATCTAAGAGCAAGGCTACTCTCCATATGTAAACCCGCAAGACGGGAGCATGTGGTAGCGTGTGTGTCGCGGGAATCGACATGGCCGACGCATGAGCCCGGTCATGACCCCCCACGACCACTAGGGTACAGTTTTGTAGTCTTGAACATGATGGTAGATTGTAAAAGGGTGTGAGAGGCGAGCGTGCGTGGCTTTGCCCCTTGCGTTTTAAGAGATACACAGGGTGTTTCTCTCGGGAAGGGAGTTGTCAGGGCAAAGCCAGCCTAAATATAGGGGCAAGGGGCCTCATATTTAAAGATATTGTAAGTTCAAAATATATTCCGCATCAAGGCGAAAAACCCACGTGAATTTCACTTCTCTGTAAAGCTGGACATAGAAAAAACACACGTGGTGTATATCCAGCTTTAGCGCAGGGACCCAGGGGAGAAACGGTATGTTAGATAAGGTCTAATCATCTCGTTTAATTTATACAGTAGTCGGAGTCTTACGAGACGTAATCGGTTGATGTCAAGATGTCGTCACGGTAAATTGAGAAACGAGATTCTAAAAGATAGAAATGTCGTGTCATCATAAGTTATAACAATCATGGCAAGAACGAATCGGTTTTCTCGACAAGTGAAGTCACGCGTGAGATGACTTGTATTGATTCTGCCTCGATATACGTCATCTCCCACCGTTTTGACAGGTGGACAGATGAGCGTCGGTCCACCTGACAGTTTAGGGTAAAAAGTATATATACCTGGAAGAGCAGAGCATTAGACACACACTTGGGGTCACACACGCGTTGGTGAAGTCCAGGACAGGCGGACTCTGTTTCCTGGCACAAGGGTACCTTCGATCACAGGACCCTGACACGGCTGGAATCGCCAGAGAGGGCATTCCATGATTGATTTAGCTTAACGTTGATAGGCGGCTACGGGGCCGAATTCGTGAGAAGGAACACCCCAGGTGTTACGATAAAGTTTAGATTGTCGAGTAGCAGGTATCGGCCTGCAATAGTCAGAAGTGTAGGTTAATTGTACTGTGCGTATTAACCCTTTGAAGCGTCAGACTGATTGCGTTCTGAGTAGTTTATTTTGCTGTCGGAACATCGTAATACCGACTGGAGATCGGTGTGAGTGACAATTTCGCCCTAGCACAAAAAGGGGCATTTGTGAATCGTGAATTCAACCTGGAACGGTGGATATTTCAATAGGACTTTCACGGAGGACTTTCAAAAGGCACATAAGGTATGAGTAGACAATATCTGACCCAAATCAGAAGTACGGTGGTTTATAGATGACGAACATTGCTGGTCGGAACCCTCCGACAACCAGAGGTACAGTTACGCGCAGACGTTGACATTTGAGCCTAAGCGGGTGAAGCTCTTATGGCGAGCTCACAGTAATAACATTTCAGATTTGTGAAGCTCTTATGGCGAGCTCACGGTAGTAACATTTCCAGTGTGTATACTATAGTGCCAGTACAGGGCTATAGAATGACTATATGATTTTTTAGAATTATTTAACCGTAGTGACCCATTTTCTGTGAAAAGAATTGAATTGTTGATTGTTGAAATATTGAAACGGATTTATTTTTATGTGTAAATAAAAGAATCGTTGTTACTTTAAATCATTCTTTCCATTATACAGCCTGAAGTGATTAGGAATCACACCTAACGGAAATCGAACCTATTTCAGGACAATTTGGCAGAGAAGGAATCACGGCGTCGGTCTAACTCAGCTCTCTGCGCCGAGTTCGCGACACTTGGATTCCGACCCTCCACGTTGGTCTAATTCTCCCGCAACTTCATCAGCGGGACTAAATAACCCCACGTCAGCCCAGGCCTTACGGGGCCTTAGGTGTCCTCTGACACACCCCACACATACATACACTTGCTTCACATTTTGTTGAGTTTGGCGTGGAATCTAGTCATGTCTGCTATATCAACCATGACTTGATTTAATACCAAACTCAAGAAAATAGTAATATACAGTTAGTCGTGAATATGTATACTAAGATACATTTTGATCAGAACGTCATTTTGTATCCTACCTTAACTGAATTCAAGCTTGGAATCTACGACTTAACACACACAAAAATCAGCATATAAGTTATACTAAAAACACACCAATATCCATGACGTCACCTTGGAACGTGCCCTCTCGTGTGCGTTTGATGGAAGTTTATGCGAGCTGTAGCCCTTCCACATCGGTGCGTAGGGGCGACCTGGGTGAAGTGGCAGTGTTGTTATTCAGGTCGTATGTGTCCATGCGCTAATGAAGTTCATTACTATAACTGATATTTGGGGGAAGATGCCAGAAACTTGCGGTTATGGTCGTTCCCGTGACGATTTTGAACAACTTCATGATTCTTTGGATAATCGAGGCCTCGCGCAAGGCCTTCTACATTCGCCTTCGAATATGTGCGTTTGGGGGAGGTTTATGCGAGCTGTAGCCCTTCCACGTAGGTGCGTAGGTGCGACCTAGACGCAGTGGTAGTGTGGGTATTCAAGTCATATATGTCCATGTGCTAATGAAGTTAATTACTATAACTGATATTTGCGGTGGAGGACATGGAAATATACATTTGAGATGCCAGAAACGTGCGGTTATGGTCGTTCCCGTGACGATTTTGGACAACATTCAGGATTTTGGGGGTAGTCGAGGTCTCGTGCAAGGCCTTATGGGATAGCCGGGAAGGGGTACTAGTTTGTTTCATGGCCACACACATGGAAGAACCTATGGCTTTACGATCCTAATGGGGCGATTTTAGGCGATTTATTGGTTGTATTAACTAATTCGATGGAAAATGGGAAATGGGGTAAATAGGCGCCCAAAATGCCCCCCCCCCCCCCCGAGTGGGAGTGAGTACTGTTACATGCATATCTACCCCCGCCTTGTTGAACGTTTGCAAAAAAGCCTTTTCCCTAAAACAAAATATCGACCCGCATGGTTCGAAAAAGAAATCTCCCGAGATTTCGAGAGATTTAAACACCTCAGAAACACGTGAGCGCATGCGCACTGAGACCACATATTGCTACAACAATGACGTGACAATATGGCCTCTCGCGCGCCCTACCCATATACCCATAATACACCACTTCCCATGACGTCATTTCCGGACATGCACACCACGATGAGAACATGCAATGAGAAGATGCAAATTGGGGTTCAAAACCACCTGGCCCACCTGACTACTTTCGTTGAATCGCTTAGAGAAACCCTCCCGTCTTGGGCCTTTCGTTCTCTACGGAATGGCTATTGTAAACAATTCAACTCAGACTCGTTCTTTATCCATTACATAAACATGCAAGAAAAAACTGACACCTTTAGCCAAAGGTCAGTTTAAATTTGATTCCTGCTCTACAAATCATGATAATGCCTTTCAAAGATTTGTATCTGCTTGAAAACAGAATCGTAGGTCTTCAACAATGTCGGTAAACAAATTGCATTCTAGAAACTAATAAATTAGATGAGGATTGCGCCGCATAATTGCTTGTTTCGTTCAAATATCAGAGTGTTTTCCTTGGGGGAGCACCGGAATTGCCAAGATGCACTCGGTACAGCACCTAGATCGCTCGACAGAGCACCGGAATATTCTACTTTCCCCTAATTCCCCAATTTCCCCGCCTTCTCAAAACAATAGTGCATTTTTCTTGTAAGAATATCTGGAAAATTGAACAAGAGGTTTATATTCACTCTTGCAGCGCACAGTTACAGTTTTTAATTGGAAAAAAATGCCATCGAAGCGATGGATTTCCGGTATTCACATCTAAACTCGTCTAATTTGCTGACATTATTGGGAAACCGCGAGTTACAACGGCTTCTTGATACTATATATTAGTAACCATGTTTGTGACGTCCATGGTGGTGTCGTTCTTCGCTGTTCATGCACATGCAAGCTTTGGTTCTGACTACCGTTGTGTTTTGAGCAAATTTGGACAGAGCACCGGGATATTTGCTCGCAAAGCACATAAACATCGCTCGCGAGAGCACGCAAAGTCAGGGAGTAGTTCAGATTCTTGCATGAATTTTAAGCCCTGCCCCTAATATTTAGTTATTTAACCCTTTAACCCACGTACGGCCAAAACCGACCAGCGCTATTCACAAAATCCACCATTCAGTTTTTATTACTCTGTCATTTTTTGTCACAAAAACATATCTTATGACCCCTCATTGGAACGAGCTCGTTCCAATGAGGGGTCATAAGCTATGTTTTTGACGTAAAAAATCAAAAAAAATAGTGCTTCAAGAATTTTATTTGCAAGTGTCGTCTGCTTTTCGTGTTAGGTAAAGGGTTAACACACATGCCTATTTATAAGAAAAAGAAAAAAAAATGAAAAAGAAACCATACAATGAGTGCAGTTCCAGAGTTGCACCAGCAACGTTAACATAGCTTAGCAGTCACACAATATACAATATATGTTTAATGACACTTTCGATAGCCAGGGTCACCTCGTGTCAAACAGGTTTACGGGTGTTGGAAGCCAGAGTTCGCCGAGAGAACCACCGAGCAACTTCGAGCAATTGTCAGACTCCCCAACATACTAACTCCACACAAGCAGGGTTAGGATTGGTTGAATACAGGTGCACCGTCGACGTGCAGTATGTCTTAGTACACAGCGCCACCGTGCCCCCAGGTGGGCAATCGGGATTAAGTGCCTTGCGCAAGGACACAACACAGTTACCCCTGGCAGGGATTGAACCGTAGACCTTTCGGTTTGAAGTTCAATGCCGTAACCACTGAGCCGCCGCGCTCCCTGACGATTTGAGTAAATAATAAAATACTGAATGGTCGAGCAAGATAATGGTTTATTATTGCGTCAGTACAAGGTTTGAACTTTTCCCAAACAATTGTGACTACCAAACCATAAACATGTGTGACACTGAAGTGAATCACTTGATAATTGATTAACCCTTTACCCAACGTAACGGCCAAAACCGGCCAGCGATTTTCTCAAAAATCGCCAATTAATTTTCAAAATATTTTCATTTTTTGTCTCAAAAACATAGGTTATGACCCCTCGTTGGAACGAGCTCGTCGAGCTCGTTCCAACGAGGGGTCATAACCTATGTTTTTGAGACAAAAAATGAAAAAAATTAGTTATTCAAGAATTTTTTTTGGAAGTGTCGTCTGCTTTTCATGTTAGGTAAAGGGTTAAGGGAACATGTAGCCCATCAGGAGGTGTTAACTTGTTGAGGACTAGATTATTTTTGATGGTCTGAATTTGTCCATCAAAATTTTTAGGTTTTGTTTTATTACAAATTACAGGCACTCTCCAAAAAATTGTAATAAAACAAATTTTATAGACAAAATATTATTTGTGTCTGAGAGAATATGATACATGAGGAAGGAAAATAAATGTTGGCTTTTGCTCTGGTACTCTCATTTTTTGAAAGCCCATGATAGGGGATTCTAGCACTCAGACAGTTAACTAAACCGTGGATAGGTGTTGATATCGACTGTGACAGGTTTCTGTTAAATTTACTGCAACCACGAACGCTATGCTATAAAAGGATGTAGTACTTGTCTGAAGGTTGTAAAAAATATCAGTGCACGACACATTTCCCCTCACAGAAAAGCGAGTGTATGTCCGTCTTTTACAAACACAGGCTTTTCAGTTGCCGATAGTTTTACAATCACCGCGCAGCTGTTGTTTTATCTGACAATGTCACCATTAGAGGTGGATCCTTGGTGGTTGAATGTTATAATACCATGTATTGCATTTATAGTATTCGTTGCCGTTCTAGTTGGACTCTTCTTCTGTCGATATGAAGTGGAATTCTTCCTTAACAGAAAGGTAAGGCGCTAGAGAATATCTTCATTCGAAGGTGGAGAATATAGTCAGTGGTGAAGGCTGGCACTATAGGTACAAGTATTTAACACTGAATTCCCCATACCCAAATACTGGCACTATAGGTACAAAATTAACATAGGAATCTCCATAGGGGGCTTGTACCTATACTGCCATTTTTGGAGCCAGGAAAAAGATTTTAAAAGACCCCTTTGACTCTCATTAATTGCATAAAATTTTTGCGCCATGTCCGAGAGTGGTGAAGGAGGAAAGGAGAAACAAGCAGCTTATCCACGTTTATATTTCCTGCGAGTCTTCTTTTTAGGAGGTGTCTGTGATGGAGATAAGTTTGTTGGTTCTTGTTGTTGGTTTCTTTTGTTCAAGAATTCCCCAGCCATTCTGGAGATTTCATCCGAGCGTTTTTTATCTTCTTGGCACTCGGCCAGGATTTGATCACATTTTTCCATCATGTTTTTACGCGTGAAGTGTCTGAGGTCAGTGTTTGTTGGTTGAGAGTATCTCCCTTGTCCGGGCTGTCCGGAAACGAAGGAAGAGGGGAGTGGGGGTGGGAGGTGGCGAAAAGGCAACTTCCAGTTCCTCCTCAATCTCCGCAGGACGTTCCTCATCCAGCTGTATCGGCTGGGGAGCCGGTAGTTGGTTGGGTGTGCCTGTGGGATTAGGAGGGGAACTGGCGGCTGCCTCCGGAACCTTCACCCCCAATCCTCTCCTTCTTCGTTTCCAGGAAAGCCTCCAAGCGTCGGGCGTACCTCCGCTTGGTCTACGGGCTTTTCTTTCTTCTCTTTTTAATCTTCTCTTTCTTTTCAGGGCCTCCTGACCCCCTCAGGTTAGGACCAGTGTGAGAGGGGTGCCTCTCACGAAAGATGCTACCTCTCCCTGAGGAGGGTGGTGTACTGCTCTCTTCAACGGTAAATTCCAAGGTGAGATGGACGCTCTTGCCAGTCTCCTGGATAGTCCAGGTGATTGGACAAGAGACGCCCGGAGCTGAGATGGTTTTTCTGAGTCTCTCTGGTAATTCCAGTGTTGACATAGTTGCTGGTGAGATATTCATACTAAAATGACCAGTTCACACTAAAATGACCAGTCGTGCTCCTTCGGATGGTATAACCAATATATAGTTGTCAACCATAATCTAATTAGCCCCCCCCCCCCCCCACGACCACCCACCCCACCCCACCCCAATATTTTTGTCAATCACACCGGGTACAGTGTACCTGTTTGGCAGAAACACAATTCAAATCACGTAACGTGGTTGTTATGTCAGAATGGAACATAAAAACTTTGTACAGACTGAAATACCAAAGCTTCCCAAATATGAACACGGTCTGGTCAGCGCCTTTTACAATAATCACCATTCAAATTTTATTACTTTTTCATTTTCTGTTTTAAACACAGCCAAACAGAAACACCATAAAGTTTCATTTTTGTCTTAAACACATAGCTTATGACCCCTCATTGGAACGGGCGCAGTGAGGTGTACATATATTTGAAGGCCGGTCTATACGTATTTTCTGATATCATTTTAAATGGAAATAACATTTTTGTTAAGTGCTTATAAAAAAATACAAGGCTCGGGCATGAAAATGGGGGTCGATCGAGAAACCGGAACCATTTCATTTTTTTTCCTCAGCCTTGCCAAGAATCCGGACATAGAAACTTAAAACAAAAAGTCAAATTGGTTTATTTTCGCTTTTTCGGCTTGAAACAAAGTCATCCGCCATTTTTGACGAACGATACTTCTTTTATATATATTATTATGGAAATGCGCACTTTCAATAAAGGGTAACTTTTTCATTTTTCTAAAGTTTCGAAAGTTTCACAACTAATTTTTTTTTCAAACTAATACCCAAAGTAGCAAACACCCCAAACATTTTACTCCCGAAACAAAACTTTTACACCCATCATTGGAACAAGATCAATACGTCTGGTTTCAGAAAATAGATTGTGGCGATACGCTCTTCAGTGGCGCCAGAACTAAAATAAAAATGAGGGAGCCACTGTATTTTTTCAATTTGTTGCCCCAAAAATCTATCTTATGGCATCTCTTTGGAACGAGCTCGTTCGAATGAGGGCTCATACGTTATATTTCTGGGGATTAAAAACAATGCCTTTTCTTTACTTTTCCCAGCTGGTTATTCCGATATTTTCTTTTCTTGATTTTGGGACACGTCGTCTGCTATATATATATACGTTTAAGCCAAAGGGTTAAATAATATTGATAATAATAATTAAATATTGATTAAAACGTCTACGAGCAATTTTGTATTTCCCAAAATTGTGTAGGGGAAGGAAGGGGAGGAAGGAAGTAGGCGGGAATGCATGAAATATATGATTTGAAAAAGTGATGAGACAATCCCCCATGTCACCCACACCCTTTCCGCCGCCACTGATCCCCCAAAGAACGAGTCTGTTGAGTTTCTTTCAGCGAAGAATCAACAGCTTTGTTTTGAAAGCACATGTTCGAAAAATAACCAAATTGGCCTGTTACTAGAATTTTTGTGTATGAGTCTTGGCTTGATTTTGTCGACTTGTTAGGTGAAGGATTGACGAGTATCGTAGTCTACATTCAAATTTGTTTAATATTTGTCACAGGCGCACAGTCAGCTTTTTATAATGGGGTGCCCTAACCAGTATTTTTTGTTTGGGGCAGGTGGGGTGGTGGGGAGATGATATTTGACAGTCCGTTGTGTGGGATTCTTGGGGGGTCTCCCCTTGTCCTAACTAGGACCGTCCGGTCGTTGCCCCTGCACCCACTTTCTTGAATGGAAGTAGGAGGAGGGGGGGGGGGGGGCAATGACCGGAGGGTCCTAGTTAGGACTGGCCCCCACACCCCCTAGGAAAGTTTGCAAAATGTAGTGCTAGCAAAAATTTTAGTGGGGGAAATGCCACCCCCCCCCCCCCCCCCACCCGTAGCTACGTCATCAATTTGTCGTATTTTTATTTTTTTATTACAACTGTTTCCTTTAAATTTTGAGTTTTTAACTTTGACGATGTAGGCTGTAATCTGTGTTAAAAGTGTAGCAGAATTTAGCTTTTAAAAAAAGGCCTTTACACACAGGGGTCGACGCGAGCAATGTGCGCTATTCGATAAAGTGATTAACGTCGTATATCTCAAATATGAGTCTTCCTTAAAAACGAACTCAAATATTGTCTGCACCAAGACCAATGTGCAACCTGAAACATAAAATCACAAGCTCCCATGCCATCAGTCAAATTCTGTAAGAAATTCGACGGTGTTATGGGCTATTGGCATACCCGCTTATCGTGAACTTTGTGCGCGGACTACGGTTGGCATATTCTAATTTCTCTTTACCCACAGAGACATAGATATTCTTTCAGGCTCCAATTATATACATATCCGGATCAATAAGTATTTAATTCACCTTAAAATGTTAAAATATTAACACATTCAGTGGATCCATGTGAGGTGGCCATAAAACTACAACTGAGGTGAGTTTCATAATATTTAGTAAACAACATGTCTTCTAGTAATGGTATTATCATCGTTCAAATCCAATCTCGACTGAGAAACATATCTTGCGTTGATTCAAAGAAAATAAATGTTTATGGTATTTTAAATTCGATTGGATGGATGGAAGATTTCAGTTGGTCGGAAAAGCTTTTTTGAATTGAAATATTCCATCCGATTGAATCTAAAAATAGGCGATGGACTACTTAAAGGCCAGACAATAACCGCGTCAGATTTGTTTAAGAATACGACAGGTGGCTTGTGAGTTTGATAAAAATTACTCGTCATAATTTGGCCCAACGAATCGTTGTATCGAAATTTCATTCAGTGATTTTCGGTTTCATCTCTACGGATCCCCGCTGGTAACATTCAGAATCAAAAATAAAAGTCTTGAGAACAAGGTAAATCGACAATTTATCCCGTGCACGCGATATTTTATTTAAAAAAAACCCCAACAATTTATGCATGTCACCAGGGAGGCTCTGTATATTTCGGACCTTGAACTCAGTTTTTTGTTTACCTGTTGTCTTTGTTCGCAGAAATGCTCAAATTAGAAGCATAGCAGTATGTGTATGAAGAACAAAATCATTATTACTTCGTGTCAAGTGTGTAGCAACCTCTATACACCACTAGATAAACACGGATTAAGGGTTAACAGTTGTATTTAATGGTCTTTGAAGTCTTTGTACTTGTTTTATATTGCTTTGTTGACAACGTCTTCTGCAAAATAATATTTATAAGGCCTAAACAAGTTGAAAAATCTGCTTCTCTGGCCCTCCCACATGGTCATTTTGGCGGCAGCATGCTCTCTTTTTATAACTAATGGCGGCAGCATGCTCTCTTTTTATAACTAATGGCGGCAGCATGCTCTCTTTTTATAACTAATGCAAACGTAAAAAAATAAAAATTAAATGGTTTATATCTGATATTTTACCCAAGTTAATAAATTGATCAGTTTGTCCCTTGAGTGCAACAAAGCTTTGCAATGCTTTAAAGCCTCGTTATAGTCAAGGGACGAAATATTCCAACACCCAAGCTATTCTGTAGATTATAAGGCCTAAAACATAAAACAAACCAAGAATATGGACTTTTCATGGCAAAGAAATAATTACAAAAATAAAATAAAAACCGCCCGCTCACATGCAATTTTACAAAAATGGCCCGAGAAAGAGAATATCTACTTTGTGAAGGTCTAACAATATGATATTTTAGTCCCTTTTCCCTTTCTCAATGGTAAAAGACGTTTTTGTACTTGCCACTTTGTGGAGTGACTTTTCTTCCAAACAAATTTGTGACGGTTTCCACGGCGTTTTTTCCATGACTTATTCTCTTCGATATTTTAGGTACAAGAGAACTGCTAGGCGGCGGCCGCATTATACGACCGCTTAATGCAAATTCGATCATTATACATGGAAAATATATACCTTGGACATTTGGTTTTCAATGTATACGCAGACAAACAAAAATTACTAAAAAAGAATCCAAGATGAATGCCGATCATATTGGATACGCCACATTACTGATTATCGAAAATGACCCTTCTTTTATTTAGTCCAGGCTAATGCACCCGAGAAACGAGGATCCAGTGGACCTTTGGTTTTCCAGTTCCAGCGGTGACAATAAAATAATTACAAATTACCCAAGACCCCTGTCATGTTGACCATATTGGATATCCCAGAACACCGCTGATCCACCCTGAAAACGAGAACCGCTGCTGTTTTTTGTACGGACAAACAGAAATCCAAGTTGTCTATCATGGCGTCCATGTTGAATATTTAAGGAATAGTGCATGGCTTGGCGTTGACTACGCCCATATAGTGCCCAGTGAGGTGGTGTAGTTCCCGCCGCGATATTATATCGAACACCCATCAAGAAAAACATCTGTCCGATTTGTTAATCTATTACCAAGGTAGCAGCCCTACCAACCAGCGTTATATAGAAAAAATATCATGTAGTTTTTAAAAAACATTTTCTTCTTCCAAAACACGACTAACTTGGATTATTGATATGAGCAGAAGAGAGATTTTGAATCGGTCGGCAAGGGTAAACAAAACATTTCCCCCAAACGGAACTGTGTATTCTAGAATCGCGCAACTCGCGAATGAAAACTAAATTTTTCGAAATTTGACAACGCAGTTTGATAATTTCCACACATTTGTCACACATATATACATTACCGAATGGGACAGTACGGGATACAAACTTCGAAGATTCAATTGAATTCCATTATTTATTCGTTTACTGCCCAAAACATACAATTAAATAGCGAAATAATATGAGCAGCGAAAACAAAAGATTTTTCATATCCGGACGCGTTCTCATGAAAGTTGTACCCAGGTGTGGATCATTCTCTTCGAAACGAGATATGGATCATCTTCTCAAGGAATAAAATGAACGCCTCGAAAAATATGACTTCAACAATGGAAAAGCGATACATTTTTCCACAATGATTTCTTTCCGGGTCGTTTTGTGGATGTTGTGCCTCTGTGAATCGATATTTAAATTTAGCCTGATTAGTTTTATTCGCCCAGTATGAAAAGACAACTGATATAGTAGTGTGCTAAAAATAGAAAACGTGTAGTGCCTGGGTGTAGTGCCTGGTCAGTTCTGTGGATGCAAACTACACAAAATAGGGGTGCAGCATTTGTCCAATCAGGAGCCCAGAAGGTCACGTGAGATATAATATTCCAGAATAATGCTTATCGAAATGAACCTTTCTGCAGTCAACGGCAATGCACAACAAACTGCGATCCGTTGAATATTGGGGTGTCCATATTCGATGTACAGTACAGTCGCTGTGGACTGATCTTAATCCACGCATGGGCAGTGATGTCCACGCATGCGTTTATCAGGTAATAAAAATCATCAGCAAAATTTTAATTAGTGAAGCACCGGGTTGTACCCGGTGCTTCATTAATTAAATTTTTGATAATTGTTCCTGTAATTATTGTTTGGAATCTGATATTATCGCGGTACGTGGAAATATTGCCCACCCGTGGAAAGTGACCAGTCCACGGCGGCTACACTATACCAGAGCACTGATTATTGAAAGGAACCTTCCTCTAGTCATCGCAAACCTAGTTGACTTGAAAGCCAAGGGTCCATTGGATCCTCGTTTCTCGGGTGCATGGAAAATATTTTCCTTGGGACATTTGGTTTTCAAGGTATACGCAGACAAGCAAAAATTACTAAGGCCGGGGTCCCCTGGACTTACTTCACAATCCCCCTATGGACAAGCCGCCACTGGTCAATCACATACAGATTAAATTAACACCAGCAAGACTTATGTGGCGTGACATTCGTGTCTGCATGGAAGTGTTTCATGGCTGGCTGGCTTGCTAGCCGTGCATAGCTTATAACAAGCTATGGATCTGTAAAAATGAAAGTTTTTATCTGTAAGAACATTTCTTAACTGCAACTGTTGTCGTTTAGTCGTGTTTGGTAAAGAATTTAACCGGTAGAGTGCTAAATTATTTTTGAACATCAAAATTTGTTCACAGGTCTTTACCTTGTTACAGTTGATAGGAGAGAGTGCCTTTGGGCACTCTCCTATAAACTGTAACAAGGCAAATCCTAACAGACTTAATAATTTTCTCCAAAGATAATATGAAGCACAGCCATTGAATCTTAGGCATTTAAGTTGCACTACCTGCACTTGCGAATAAAGCCCAAATATATTGATTTCCAGCACTCTACCAGTTAAAAGTAACTCACTCTCCTTAAACTATCAGTCAAAGTCTCTAAGGAATTCGACGCTGTGATGGCCTGGAACCAGTCTAGCCCTTAAATAGTCCATCGCCTATGTTTAGGTTCAATCGTCTGAAATATTTCAGCTGGTCGGACAAGCGAACCTTGCGTTCATTTTTTCCAAATGCAAGGATTCTGTCCATTAGGGAGATAATTCAAAACTCAGTTATTGTAATTCAGATGTGATTTTTTATTGGGTTTAACCCTTTACCCAACGCAGACGATATCAACATTTATTATTTTAACTATAATATTTTTGAAATGTTTCAAAACATTTCAACAAAACCATATCATGTGCTCGTTCCAATGAGGGGTCACGTGATATGGTTTTGTTGAAATATTTCGAAAAATTTAATTTTTTCAACTGCTCAATTTGCATATGTGGATGTGGGCGATTCGTTAGGTAAAGGGTTAACGACGCTTTCGGGATACGGTGACAGTCTGAGTTTGCTGATTGACACACAGTTTTATAGGCATGGAGGAGATAGTAGGGAATCAAATATTTTATTTATAACAATTCCATGTCTTCCGGGGACCATTCTCAAAGTACTCTAAAAACTTATACCTACCTCATTCGCTAGCCCAAATTGAGATGATGCTTGTACACTAATCAAGTGGTTTCTGTATGCATATTTTTCAGATTGTAGAGAAAGAATGCGCCTCAACACAGACATCCACAACTGATGAAGACAGCGTGAAAAGCTTTGACTCCAGTTTCGGTATACAAATAGATAAAGATGGGTTACCACCGCTTCTTGAACAAAAGACATATATGTCATTTGGGACTCAGGACAATGCTGCATTTGGTTGTGACAACTCTGCTTTTGTTTGTGATTTAGACGGACATCAGGCAATATTACTCACAAAGTTATAATATTACAGGTCAGCGAAGTCGAGCGAGATCCGAATGTCAGCTGCAGAGCAAGAATTTCTCAATTACAGGTGCTCTGTCAGTTAATCTTTCCATACTGCTGATGATAATGCCATTAAACCTTTTGCTATAAATTGCCATTCTGTCTCGTGTGTTGATGAACGACAAAGGGGTAAAACAATCATAATGGATAGAAAATTACACTCGTAGAAGTTGGAACAGATTGCAACGCGAACCATACGGCTTCTGAGGACGATAATTCCCATTCCATTCTGTGCACTGAGGCTTAACACTAGAACTATTCGTTGATTCCAGAAGTCATCTTTGTACCGCGTGGAACATCATTTTGTTTCATTTTCTGTATTACCTAATATACGTACAGTTTGAATCATACCAGTGCTGTATATTCTGTGACTAGGGGCTTCTCAAATTTTGTCTGTTAAATTTTGTTTGTATTTGTTTCTTTTTCAAACCATATCTTTTGACCAATACAACATCTGATGTTACAACCTATACAGTTACACAAACCAACAATTTTACAAATGCTGGAGGGATACAGGTTGCAACTGCTTTATCAATACACATATGTTAAGTGAATAGACCTTTGAATTTTGAGGCGCGCGCTAGCTCTTGCGCTTTACCGCGATTCTAAAGGGTTAGAAAATCCATTTTTAGGGCGCAATATATAGATATTATCATAATAGTGTGTTGATCCGTGTCGTAGTATCACGTCGAGTTGAGGTGGCCAGATGTTCGGATCACACGAACTGAGTTTAGAGTGTAAAAAGCAGACGACACTTGTAAAACAAATTCTTGAATAAATAATTTTTTTTATTTTTTTGTCTCAAAAACATAGGTTATGACCGAGCTCGACGAGCTCGTTCCAATGAGGTGTCATAACCTACGTTTTTGAGACAAAAAAAAATTTTAAAAAAATAATGAAAATTAATTGGGGATTTTTGAGAAAATCTCTGGTCGATTTTCCGTTACGTTGGGTGAAGGGTTAATCTGTTCATCTAAGGTAATAATGAGATACGATCAGTCAAGAGAACAGAAAATATTCATCGCATGAGCAGTATTTTGATTTCGATGACGTCATGTGGAGTGGGCCTGATGGGATAGAAATTATCATTCGAGTAGTATTGGGGGTGGAGTGGGAAAATCTCACTCTCAGAGAAAGATATTTGACCCAGACATTCGGCAGGCTGAGTGTCTGGGTACAATATCTTCTCTCGAGGGGTGAGATTCCCTCACCCCCTTCCCACCCCCACCCCCACCACTCGAGGATAAAAATAATCTTAAGCTTTTTCCATCAGTGGACATTTATGCTATTGGCATCGGCACTTTAAATGTACATGCACACATTACAGACCTGTAATCTCAAAGCAAGCAGTAAATTTCTACCTGAAGTCCTAATCGCATATTTGCGAATCGGTTGAAATTTTCTGTACACTTTTATGATAGCAGCCATGTAATATTCCATTAAATGTGAACAAACTTGACTTATTTTTCGTATTTTGAAGTTTTTCCCGTGTCGCTGAACTGAATCATATTTAAAAATTACCGTCTGTGACAGTAATCACGCACGCCAAATTTATCCCGGAGGCGCGATGGACTGCGTGCTTGCGTTTTTCAAATCCGAAGGCCTGGCTGGATAAAAAATAACCACCAGACTGCCCCAGTTCTTGCATTTACATTCGCGGGTGATATTTTACACAGATTAAAAAATGTTAAAACAAATTTCACCGCTTCGTCTAAGATTAGCGTTATCCCTTTCAAGAAGGTATTCATCAAGCTTTAGTCCACCAGTCCAATTCTGTAAAGACTTCGACGCTGTCGTGGCCTGGAACTAGTCTAGCCCGTCAATAGTCCATTACCTTCGTTTGATTCACTCTTCAGGAATATTTCAGTCGGTCGGAAAAACGAACCAATATGGTTCGCCTTTCCACCTACTGATACATTCCAGACGAATGAATCTAAAAAATGCCATAAATATTCACTTTTTTGAATAAACGCAAGGAATATTGTTCAATAGAGACTTGATTGGACCAAATTTTTGATGACATCACCATTAGGAACGAAGATTTAACCACAGCAGTAGTTTTATAATTACGCCGCGTAGTTCCACTAATTGTGTAAATATATTGATGGTTTCAAAGTGAATTAAACAGTTATTGATCGGAATATCTATAACTGAAGCGCGAACGAATATCTGTATATCTTGGTGAGTGAAGGAACATCGCATTGCATCAATGGTCGTGTGCGCGCAAACTCCCCAAACAGTCGGTGCACAAGCATCCTGTAACACTGTCGAATTGCCTAGAGATTGACGGATGGCCTGAGAGCCTGGGTAGGCTATTTATATTATTTTTGTTAATGCGGGAAGGGAGGAAACTTTCATACTCAGTATGTAGCTGACACATTGTCCATGTGTGATATATTATTATATCGTTATGGAGGATACTGTATGGGTTATAACTGAAGTGCTTCAGGCCCGTGGGACTCGAAACAAATGTAAAACTGATTCACCAGTTTGTTGCACGCAGTAGCTATGGACAATTCCATCAATGAACACTTTGCTTGAAAGGTCGATGTAGTTTGTAAATTCTTGTTAAAAATATTGTTTGAACAACTAACTACTCAAACCGGACAGCACTATTCACAAAAATATCGCCATTTATTACCCTTTTAAAATTATACAAGCTTCCTGTGTGAGTGCTCAATAACCAATGCATCCAGTGCGTCACACTTAACACCAACGGGGTGTACGAAGTTCAACTGTGGATAAGAATATCACGAGACAGCTGAAGACATTCTGTGATGCACTTCGCCGATTTCCCCTTTTCACCCATCGCCTCAAACATTTTCGCCCGTGATAATAAGCATTCAGATTCACAAACAAATGCGAAAATATTGTTTCATGAGAATATTCCGGAAAAAAACTTGGGTATATACCCCCACCCCCCACCCCCATTTCCGATTTTACTACCGAGAAGAGGGATTCTGTTGTGGTGTTTCTTCACTACAGATCCGTTGTGGTTTCGAGAAACATGCAACCTATCTTGTTATATGAATTGTCTCTTCGTTGAAACTTATCAAAGCACTACTTCAAGTTTGAATATAGTGCCCCCGATTCTCCAAGACACACAAGGCGCCACTGTATCGAATGAACACTTATAAAGTCAACTTGTGACCCACAATAATAACGACGCATCATTTCCCAATGTCCTTGAACTGAAGTCTCCCAAGTGTTTAAGTTGAATCGAAGGGAAAAATCCTCAAATAGAATGCATGGTTGGAGGCTTATTTGAGAGTGTAAAGTAGTGGTTGTTCTTTTTCAATAATAAAGGTAGAAAGCCGAACGCCGAAGGAAATACGAATCTCAGAAAGGTAGTACAGCCCCATGCACCCTGCTGAAACACCGTATAACTAATAGTATTCGTGTTGAGTAAAGAATTAACGACACAAAGAATAATTTCTATGTACAAACACTGCGTAAATAGCCACATCTAGTTGCCAGTATTGTGGTAGCCACATGAGATTATTATTATCTTCGAGTGGTGTGGGGCATGGTTGGGTGGAAAAAAACTTCCCCCGAGTAAATCACATCTCACCCCCCCCCCCCCCCCCCCTAGAAATCTCACCCTAGGGGAAGTATTGGACCCAGTCACTCGGATTTCCGAGCGTCTGAGTCAAATAACTTCGTTGGAGAGTGACATTTGACCATCCTCACTCGCACATCACTCGAGGATGATTGTTCTCAGGGGCACACCACCACACGACGTCAAATTACTGCTCAGGCGATGTAAATTTACTGTTTTATCGATTGAGAAACACGAATTGCATGTTCGGAATGTGCATCGATAAGCATATTCTACGAAAACGTCGTTAGCTCACGACAGCGAGTGGTTAACCCTTTACCCAACGTAACGGCCAAAACCGGCCAGCGCTATTCTCAAAAATCGCCAATTAATTTTCAAAATATTTTCATTTTTTGTCTCAAAAACATAGGTTATGACCCCTCGTTGGAACGAGCTCGTCGAGCTCGTTCCAACGAGGGGTCATAACCTATGTTTTTGAGACAAAAAATGAAAAAATTTAGTTATTCAAGAATTTTTTTTGCAAGTGTCGTCTGCTTTTCATGTTAGGTAAAGGGTTAACACATTGAAGCATGTTGAAAGAGATGGTTTTCCAGTGGCGTCACTTTGGAAATTATTGATGGCGATGGCGTCATGTGGGGTGTGGTGGGCGAACAAGCATCTTCAGGTGGTATGGGATGGGCAGCTGTGAAGTGAAGCAGGACGCCATGGTTGTTCACAAAAGGCAGACAATGATGGAATAGTCCAGCGATAATTAATATTCAAATGAGAATGGTCACGAAGAGTTACGCAGGGTGTATAAGATTATTATGATCCCCGATGAGTCTGGAGGTGGGATGGGGAAATCTCATCCGAGGGGCAAGATATTTGAACCAGACCAGAGGCTTGCCGATGGTCTGGTCCAAATATCTTGCCCCGAGGGTGAGATTTCCCCTTCCCACCTTCAGACTCATCGAGGATGATTGTTCTCCCCCCACCATGCAGCGATTACGTTAGCCAGAGGTAATCGTGAGTCACGTGCTGATTCAATCAACTCATTTTGTATTCGTTGTTTTGAGAAACTGATGACAGCATCGGAAAGAGCATGCACAAGTTATGTATATACCAAAGGTATATACCACGAAATCGATTAGGAACGGTGGCGGCTTGAGGGTTGAAGAGTTTTAGAGCATCGAACTTTGATCACACTGCATTCCGATGACGTCAATATGAATTAGTTGGCAGCAAGAAACTGATACGAAATGCATAACGTCATAATAGTATAACGTCACGTGGGTGGGGTGGGATTATTATAATCCCTGATGGGTACGGGTGTGGGATGGGAAAATCTCACCCGATGGCAAGATATATGGGCCAGACACGAGGCTTGCCGAGTGTCTGGACCAAATATCTTGTCCCGAGGGTGACCTCACCTGCATGTATGCTTTACCAGACATTTACAGCAATTATACTGTATATGGATTATCTTGTCTGGGAGTGGATTTGGTACTTGTATGTCTGTAAGATTACGCGCCACTTCAGTTAACCGATCTTTTAACAGACTGTATACATTTTAGCGATTGCTGCCACTTACTGCAAAAAATTATCCGAAATCCATCGAAACTGAACCAGTACGAGAGAAACATAGCTGGCGAAAATGTGGGGGAAAGCGCTGGATCCGTCCCTTGTTTCACCAGTCATTTGTTGTGTTAAAATATATGCATACAAAAAAAACATGACCAGGCAAAAAAGTGGAGGGTCTGAAGCCCCCCCCCCCACCACCCCCCCCCCCTCCCCGGTTCCGCCTCCCCTGAATGTTGATTCGGTTTGGCGGAAGCAAATCGCCCAAACGTGAAATCCGACGATAATGTTGAGAACAGATGTCAAGTTGGAACCTAAACTCAATTCTGAGGCCATATGATGATTGTTGAAACATTAAACCCCCATTTACAGTGGGAACCAAGGGAGGTGTAGCATTGATTTTTTACGACAAACACGTTTTTCTTCACTAGTTTAATAGTACCTATTAACCAAATCTTGGGGTGGGGGTCCTTTGAAATTGGTAACGTAATTTTAAACGAGTTTCTAAATTTCACTCCATAGGCACACGGGATTGGAACCTTCGCAGCTCCGAAGTCAAGTTCTCAACATTTTCCGACATGGTGGGACGAGAGTTAAAATTTTACAACAGTGTTCCCGGGTCGTTGATCGTCGGAACGAACTTGAAACCTACCCCAATATACGTCTTTAACCATTTACTTAACGAAGCGGTCTTATCCTCCCGCGAAATTTACAAATTCAGCAGTTCAAAAAAAATATTATTAAAAAAATTTCGGTCCACTGAGGGGGTCACATGATATTGTTCTTTTTAAAATTTTTGAAAAAAATAAATAATTAGAATCAGAAATTTTACTATCGGGTGCGTTAACCCTTTACCCAACGTAACGGCCAAAACCGGCCAGCGCTATTCTAAAAAATCGCCAATTAATTTTCAAAATATTTTCATTTTTTGTCTCAAAAACATAGGTTATGACCCCTCGTTGGAACGAGCTCGTCGAGCTCGTTCCAACGAGGGGTCATAACCTATGTTTTTGAGACAAAAAATGAAAAAAATTAGTTATTCAAGAATTTTTTTTGCAAGTGTCGTCTGCTTTTCATGTTAGGTAAAGGGTTAAACTAGTAATTTTTAGCTCTTATTGACAACGTCAAGTATGAGCTACTGGATGGGTTACGATCCGTCGTCCGCACGTCTATATATATACGTCCGTGCGACCGTACGTCTGTCCATTCACAATTCCTCCAGAACACCCTACTATGCAGGCCGCATCTCTGATCCGATCAGTTTCAAATTTTTATGTAGCTTTTGTGTGATGTCTAGATGTGAGTTATCACATTTTTTTCTGAATTTCGTTGAAAAACATGGCAGGCAGTGGCCATCTTGGATTTGGCATAAAAATTGTCAACAATTCCATCAGCACACCCTACAGGCCGCATCCCTCACCCGATCTTTTTCAGATTTCATATGTAGCTTTGCTGTGGAATCTAGATGGGAGCTGTCGATTTTTCGATTTTTTTTTAAAAACGTGGCCGCCAGCATCCATTTTGGATCTGGCATATAAATTGTCAACAATTCTTTTAGACACACACACCCTATGGGGTGCATCTCTCACTCAATCTTTTTCAACTTTCTTATGTGGCTTTAGGGTGATGTCTTCAAGGGAGCCGTCATGTTTTTTTTTAATTTCGCAGCTGCACGAAGTCGAACAAAATGTGAAACAGCTCATTCCTGTCCGTTAAAACTTTCACTAGACCCAATAAGTGGAGTATCCAGAGGAACTCTTCAGGGATATAACGTTATGTGCTGCTTTCTTACTCCCATGTTCACTGTTTTAAAGTGTCACAGTAATACCTATCACATACAATATTAACACGAAACAATTTCCACACACTAAAAACTAAAGTGTTAAAACTGACACTTTCAAGGTGTTAAACCCATTCTAACTCTTAAGGTTTGATTTTAACACTCAAAGTGCAATGCTTTAAGCACTTAGACATTACAATCGTCAGACATCTGAAACTTGAATGGATGGCACTTCCCATGTGTCTTGCATTGGTGGTTCTTCCAGAATCGTCCATAATTTGATTTGCGCTTGGTGGGTACACGATTAAAAGGACACAACGCAGATGACGCGGTTCAGGCTCGAGATTTCGAGCCTGATCCGCGTCATCTGCGTTGTTTCCATTTAAGTGTCGCGACATTACACTTGTCAAGTGGTATTATTGTAACACCTGTCAGGTTCTGGGATATCTACACTTGAACAAAGTGCTAGTTCAGTTTAAGTGTTAAATACAGCACTTCAAGTGTAGTCTTTAACACTTTAGTTTTTAGCGTGCAGATGAATTGAAATATGAAGATGAAACACCCGCTGAATGTAACATGTGATAGTATGACGGTAGCAACTTAGTATCAAAACGCCCCACGCTATCGACGGCGATAGAAACAGAATCCACAACTTCAGAAATATGGGTATTTTAACACTAAAAATATGTCTTTGCACTAAATACAAGTCCAGATTGAAAAACCAATGATTCTGTCCTCTTGATTTTCATCATGGACGCCTGCAGTTTTTAAACTTGCAGAAATGGATTCATTGACGGTGGAAGTGTGCGTAGAGACATAGAAATCGGAAACCGATTTCTATGCGTAGAGACACCAACAATAAGTATATACCCCTTTTAGAAACCCAGATACGTTGGAAAATATATTTCCTTGGTTCACATGGTATGAGCGGGCAGTCGGCTGAAACAGAAATTGTGAGCTGTCCGGCGAGATTCGCCTAACTGAAACGTCTGAAACTGAAAAATTGCACGCGGGTTACCGGTGATTTTTGTGAGAATGTGTTCATATTGTGGGTGTACCCAAGAAATCCAGTCTATACACACTAAGTAGAATAGTTTACTGCCATTTCTACAACAAGCTGAGGTCCGATGCTGTGTGGTTTGTCTCTAAACGTAGAATTGGTTGACTTGACTCACGAAAATTTTTGTAATTTTTGCGAACGAGATTGTGATAAATGATACCGAAATACAAGACCAGTGACGTTTTAAATACATTTTATTCTCAGAATGCTTAAAAGAGTAACTTTCCACTTCATTGGGCCCTTTATACGGAAAATATATAACACTTGAATCTTAAATTGGGCTCATAACTGGGGCCACTGTCGACTCCCTGACTGTACGACTAATTACAATAACAAACTTTCTAACTGTACAACCAACTGCGTTTGCACTGTCCGACAAACTGTAAACTGTTATAAGAGAATTGAAAAGATGTCTTGGAATAATATACAAGAACGCCTTATCATCCTTCGTAAATAGTATTGTTAGTTACGAGACAAGTCGTACCAGACTAGTCGTACCCACAATTTGAAAACTCCTACCCATTTTTCGTCTGGATAATTCATACCCACGTTTGGATAAGTGAAATGGATACGAGTTGTCCAGCTGTGGGTACAAGTTGTCCAGCATTTGCCATTCGGGCTCCAGTTATTCAGACAAAAGGGTTACGAGCTTTTCAACTGAACCGAAGTGGGAAGGTTACCTTTACTGTCAATGGCCACACTACGTATTACGCCTTCCTCCACCCCACTCCACTGACTCTTCTACAAACTCACCTCTAGATCCAACTCAGTGTACATGTCCCACCATATCGAACAGAATAACTCAACCCAGTGCCCCTTTTTGCTCACCTGACTGAAAGTCAGGGGGAGCTGAAGTGATCACTTTCTGCCCGTCGTCCGTCCGTCCGTCCTGTGCGAACTTTACATTATCGACTTCTCCCCACAAACCACAGGGCAAAATTAAACCAAATTTGATGTGCATGTTTCTCGTCATATGTCAGTTTAGTTTTTTCAACTAAAGTTGCCACGCTCCATAGGAAAATGCTCCAATATTGTTGTAAAATCTACTCTCATGAACTTGTAGTTACAATGCCTTGATATTTGGTATGGAGCTTCGTTTTGAAGTTCGTGGAGCAATATTTGCCTTTGTAATAGGAGGGGCAAGATATTTGGCTCTGCCCAAAATTTCTATCTTCTGAACCGATAGTCCGATTTGAACCAAATTTAGTATGTGGTATTATTGGGTCATACGAATTTAATTCACGTAAAAATTGTCACCTGTTCCCGTAGGAACTTCAGAAGTTAAAATATAAAATCAAATATTTCAAATGCCAATATTTCCCAAACCACGCCGAACAGAGACCTGTTAATTGCTATGAGGATCCTTAGGACCAGTAGAATAAAATGGTAAAAAAAGGGTAGGGTGGAAGTCGAAAAAATGCTGAATCAGCATATTTGCAAAAATTTGCAAAAAATTTTCTCCAGAACCACTGATCAGAATCTAGATATTTGACATACAGCGTCCATCGGGGGGGGGGGGGGGGGGTGTCAGATACAAATTAAGCTCCTCGGGTCATATTTGGGCTCAATACAGGAGCCCGAATCTTAACGTAGGACAATATGGGGAATGAGTTTTAAAAAAACAAATTTCCAGAACCACTAGTCAAAATCTTTTAGTATTTGATATATTACGTGGGTCTGATTCAAGTATGTTCAAATCAAGTCCCTCATTTAATATTTGGGCTTCCTATGGGGCGCGATTTTTACTTAGTGCAATATGGGGGATATTCTTTAAAAACCGTCTTCAAATCCATAAGTCAAAATATGGGGAAATTTCTTTAACCATCTTAGATTTTGCATATAAACTGTCATTCCATTAGCACACCCTACAGGCTACATATCTCACCCAATTTTTTTCAGATTTCATATGCAGCTTTCGTATGATGTCTACATGGGAGCTGTTAAATTTTTCTGAATTTCGTTCACTCCTAAACTAATTTAAACCTCGAACTCTTAATGAAAGATTCTGTTTTAATTATTAGCAATACAAACAAATAAATATTTATAAAACCAGAGATATAAATAAATAATTCAGTCGCTCGTCTTTCAAAATAAAGAAATGAGAAGGAGTCATCTAGGTGCTCCCCTGTCACCACGGCGTCTCGATTACCCTATTCGCGACGGGAGAGAACTCAAAACAAAAATTCGGACAAAAAGCAATTTCCGATCGCAAGTTTAGAGAGTATTCAATCTAAAATCGACGAAAAGTATTTAATCTAAAATCGATTCCCCCAAATCCTTTGTCTCTGCTCACAACAGTGAACGGAATAAATAAATCGTACAGATAAAGTCGAAATAAAACGTTTAATGAAGATGTTTTATGTGTAAGAACTGATGAACAACGAATACATTCATTGTGTAGATTTAATAATATTAATAAAATTTAAGGTGGCAGGCGCCTAACCAGGATTCTATAATAGGGAGTGCCCAAACATTTTTTTTTTTTGGGGGGGGGGGGATGGGTGGGGGTGGGGGTTATAAAATTGGGGGCCTATGGCGAATATTTCAAGTGGGGGGGGGGGGGGGGGGTGTAAAGGCCTATCTCAACCCCGGCTTCGTCATTGAAAGATGGGAATGACAGTCAGTTTGGCCATTGACAGTGTATTTAAATGTCATTATTAGTAACTTACAATGATATAATTGATGATTGATTGATTGAACTCTTCGTGGTCTAGTGGTATTTCAGTCTGTTCTTAATTGAAAGTTTGGGAGTTCGATTCCCCCTCATGATGTGCATTTATTTTCAAAAACATCTCAGAAGTGAAGATGAGTTCCTGATCGCCTGGCGCTGAGTATTTGCAACAAATATTTTTGTTGATTCCGTTGTCATTTAAACTCAGGCAAAACAATAATCACCGACGCAAGCTGCCATTGTTGCTTTTTCAGATTGTTTTCAATAAAAAGTATTTCAGTTGTATTGTTAACATTGTATAATTGCGGCCGATGGATTGTAGTTATTCGTGGCCCAGTGGTTCTTTAATATAACCACGACCGAAAGGTTCTGTGTTCGCTTTACCTTTGCGAAACGAAAGTCTCTTGCTTTTTCTTTGTGAAATGTCTGACGAGTAAAAATAATTTCTTGGAACAAGTATCTGCAAAAACCCGTGAAACTAAGATCGGTAGATAATTTTTATTTAGCAATATACAAACTAATACATTACATTAATTGTATAAAACATTCAACGAGATAACATAAAATGTACACAGCAGGGAAATGGCATAGCCAGATTGGCTGTCTGCCTGCCAACATTACAAATGAAGCAAACTATCGTTGCTGCTGAATGAAAGGCTTCACTGACAGTTTGGACATTTGCAATGTGTTTGAATGTAACTTAGCTGTGACATAATTATTGTTCGCCAGATGTAATACTTCGTGGCTTAGAGGTATTTCAGTCCGCCCGTGATCGAAAGTTATCGAGTTCGATTCCCATTTATGATGTGCTAGATGATTTCTTTTGTTCCCTTCTAAAACATCACCCCAGTAAACATGTTTTTCTGATCGCATGGAGCCGAGTATTTGTTGGAAATACTCTTGTTAAATCCGTTCTCTTGTTAACTCAGGCAAAACAATAATCACTGACGCAAGCTGTCATTGTTGCTTTCTCAAATTGTTTCCTATAAAATGTGTTTCAGTTGTATTGTTGATATTGTATAATTAAGGAAGAAGGATTGTAGAGTGTCGTGGCGTAGTGGTAATTTAATGTAACCACCACCGAGAAGTCCCGAGTTCGCTTCCCCTTTGCGAAAAGGAAGTGGACTTGCTTTTTCTTTGTTAAATTTAATATCTGACGAGTAAAAATGGTTTCTTGGGACACCTGTCTGTATGAAACTGTGAAACTCAAAATATTACCAACCCTCTGACGCAAACTGTCATTGCATTTTCTTGTGCTTACTAGGGAATATATTGACCACGCGATGTTTTAAAAATAAGTTTATGTGCGTTGTATTGGCTCAGCGGTAACTTGAAGTGTTGGACTTTTGATCTTATGGGTCCTGGGTTCGATTCCTCGACGATGCACCAAGAAGCGCTTGATGAAGTTCAATGCTTGTGACAAAAAAAAATTGACACGGAAATAACAAACAGCCTACAAATGTAAGAACTGCTAGTGTTTAAAAGCCATGGATGATTGCAAGCATTGTTGAAGTTTTTACAGGATATCTAGTTTGTTTTGTGTAAAATTAATTTAATTTCATCTTGATTGTCAAACTAATTTACACCTCGAACTCTTAATGAAAGTTTCTGTTTTACGTAATTGTTATTAGTATAAAGAAATAAATAATCATAAAACCAAAGATTTTAATGAATAATCCTTTTCAGTCGCTCGTCTTTCAGAGTGAAGAAATTATTAGGGGTCATCCAGGCGCTTCCTTGTCACAAGTAGTCTCGATCACCCAAATCACGATTTGAACGAAGGGAGAGAACTCAAAACAAAAATTCGGACAAAAAGACATTCCTGGTCGCAAGTTTAGAGAGTATTCAGCCAAAATTCGAGGAAAGATTGCAAATTGACTGCAAAATTATGATACCGAGACGCTATTTGCTCACTTGGGGTCTCGATTCCCCCAAATCCTTTGTCTCTGCTTACAATAGTGAACAGAATAAATAGATCGTACAGATAAAATCGAAATAAACCGTTTAACGAAGATGTTTTATGTGAAAGAACTGATGAACAACAAATACATTCGTTGTGTAGATTTATTTATGAATTTAGTTTAACTACTGCACGTTAATCTTAGGTGGTCTTCTGATATTCTTTTTGGTCTAAACCCTCGGGTGAGGACCAGTGCGAAGGAGGGGGAGGGGGTCCTCTCAGTAAAGGTGCTACCTCTCCCCGAGGGTGCAGTGATGATATTTTCAGGCAAGTATAATCTGCCCCTTGTGGGTGGTCTTGTTGTTGTGGGCCATCATTGGCAAGTATAGTCTGCCTCAGGCAATCGATGGTGGCTGAGTTGGCTTCTGTGTTGAGTTCTGTGCAATAATATCAGTGAACACGCATCAATATTTATTATGTCTCAAAGTTAGTTTGTCCAATCAAAATGCTGGAATACCTTCTAAAGATTCCACCGTATCGGGTTACTCACCTGATATTAATTAATATCAGGTGAGTAGCCGCCATTACTATTTTGATGCAATTCCCCTCACTTCGAATTTCAAAATCTGAATTAAAACAAAATAAGAGAATTTAGGTTCCTAAAATATTTTCAAGATACCGTATTTTGTGATTTAAAACATTAAATATGTAAAAAGATGGGCAGAAGATAATATTTGTAGTCTGAAAAGTTCTTTGTTTTACGACTCCTTCAGTCACTGTTTGGATCGGGTTTTTGAGGTGAATAGAAAATTTGTGTTGCGCCCTTTGATGATGAAAACGAACATTTGTCCAGCTCATCAATGCCAAAGGGTGCTCCTATTTTCAGAAATTGCAAAATCGGCAACATCAACATCACTATAAATAATAAATGAACAAACTTGTTTTTGAAACATTCCGATCAAACAGAATTAACAGAAAGTCGGTGTGCGTTTCAGATTCAACTTCAAAGTTCAAGTTGCGTTATTGTTATTGTTTGCTCTACAGTAAAAAAGTGATTTTTAATCTTCAAAACTGCTTTATTAGTCCTTTTTAGGTAGTAACAACAGTAAATGTACGCAAGGGGCCTCCAGATTATGCCGAGTTGGCAAGCAGCACTGATCTCAGTGGCAAGCAGCGATTCGTTTCATTTGTAAACAAGTACGGCAATCGCCCTTCGCAAAGTGATGATTTGTTTACAATTACCATGGTTACACGTACCGGTGCCTGTTACTGTTCATGATTCTGCGCGGTGCTATCAATAGTGGTTCCTGAAAAATAAATTCCGGGCCGTTGTTTGTTTATGGAGAAAATTATTAATCGCTTGATTTACATGGACTTTCGACATAATAAATATGTTACATGGCGTGTAGCTGGCTGATACATTTCCATACAAGGCTCTGAGTGTTCATATCAGGTTCGGCTTCGCCTCACCTGATATGAACACTCATCGCCTTGTATGGAAATGTATCAGCCAGCTACACGCCATGTAACTTATAATATCGGAAGTTGCACTTGGCTAAACACCTCTGTCAAGATAATGAAATATCTAGCTCACGGAAAGATGGAGAGAAGGATTTCGCGGATAGCTGAGGCGTTCCCAAGCGTATTTTCTTTTCGAGAGTGCAATATTGTTAGAGCTAGAGCCTTCAGCCACAATTCATATGAATTTTCAGTACTTCCGTCAAAAGCTTGGAACATGTATAAAACTCGGAAAATCCTTTTCCTTTGAACTCGGAACGCTCAAACTCTCATTTGTAACTTTTCAGCTTGATTTCATTAATAAGAAGCTTAAAATTTAAGGTGGCAGGCGCGTAAACAGGATTCTATAATAGGGGGTGCCCAAACATTTTTTTTGGGGGGGGGGGAGAGGGGGGGTATAACATTCGGGGGCCTATGGCGAATATTTCATGTGGGGGGGGGGGGATTGTAAAGGCCCATCTCAACCCCCCAGCTTCGTCATTGAAAGATGGGAATGACAGTTTGGCCATTGACAGGGTATTTAAATGTCATTATTAGTAACTCACAATGATATAATTGATGATCGAATGATATAATTCTTCGTGGTCTAGTGGTATTTCCGTCTGCTCTTGATCGAAAGGTTGGGAGTTCGATTCCCCCTCATGATGTGCAAGATTATTCATTTTGTTATTTTCAAAAACATCTCAGAAGTGAAGATGATTTTCTGATCGCCGGCGCTGAGTATTTGCTACAAATACTTTTGTTGATTCTGTTGTCATTTAAACTCAGGCAAAACAATAATCACCGACGCAAGCCGCCATTGTTGCTTTTTCAGATTGTTTCCAATAAAATGTGTTTCAATTGTATTGTCATTATTGTTTAATTACGGCAAATGGATTGTAGTGCTTCGTGGCCCAGTGGTAATTTAATATAACCACGACGGAAAGGTTCTGTGTTCTCTTTACCTTTGCGAAGCGAAAATCAACTTGTTTTTTCTTTGTGAAATGTCTGACGAGTAAAAATAATTTCTTGGGACAAGTATCTGCAAAAACCCGTGAAACTAAGATAGATAGATAATTTTTATTTAGCTATATACAAACTAATACATTACATTAATTATATAAAACATTCAACGAGATAACATAAAATGTACACAGCAGGGAGATGGCTTAGCCAGATTGGCTGTCTGCCTGCCAACATTACAAATGAAGCAAACTATCATTGCTGCTGAATGAAAGGCTTCACTGACAGTTTGGACATTTGCAATGTGTTTAAATGTAACTTAGCTATGACATAATTATTGTTCGCCAGATGTAATACTTCGTGGCTTAGAGGTATTTCAATCCGCTCGTGATCGAAAGTTATCGAGTTCGATTCCCTTTTATGATGTGCTGGATGATTTCTTTTGTTCCCTTCTAAAACATCACCCCAGTAAACATGTTTTTTCTGATCGCATGGAGCCGAGTATTTGTTGGAAATACTCTTGTTAAATCCGTTCTCTTGTTAACTCAGGCAAAACAATAATCACTGACGCAAGCTGTCATTGTCGCTTTCTCAAATTGTTTCCTATAAAATGTGTTTCAGTTGTATTGTTGATATTGTATAATTAAGGAAGAAGGATTGTAGAGTGTCGTGGCGTAGTGGTAATTTAATGTAACCACCACCGAGAAGTCCCGAGTTCGCTTCCCCTTTGCGAAAAGGAAGTGGACTTGCTTTTTCTTTGTTAAATTTAATATCTGACGAGTAAAAATGGTTTCTTGGGACACCTGTCTGTATGAAACTGTGAAACTCAAAATATTACCAACCCTCTAACGCAAACTGTCATTGCATTTTCTTGTGCTTACTAGGGAATATGTTGACCACGCGATGTTTTAAAAATAAGTTTATGCGCGTTGTATTAGCTCAGCGGTAACTTGAAGTGTTGGACTTTTGATCTTATGGGTCCTGGGTTCGATTCCTCGACGAAGCACCAAGAAGCGCTTGATGAAGTTCAATGCTTGTGACAAAAAAAAATTGACACGGAAATAACAAACAGCCTACAAATGTAAGAACTGCTAGTGTTTAAAAGCCATGGATGATTGCAAGCATTGTTGAAGTTTTTACAGGATATCTAGTTTGTTTTGTGTAAAATTAATTCAATTTCATCTTGATTGTCAAACTAATTTAAACCTCGAACTCTTAATGAAAGTTTCTGTTTTACGTAATTGTTATTTATATAAAGAAATAAATAATCATAAAACCAAAGATTTTAATGAATAATCCTTTACAGTCGCTCGTCTTTCAGAGTGAAGAAATTATTAGGAATCATCCAGGCGCTTCCCTGTCACAAGTAGTCTCGATCACCCAAATCATGATTTGAACGAAGGGAGAGAACTCAAAACAAAAATTCGGACAAAAAGACATTTCTGGTCGCAAGTTTAGAGAGTATTCAGCCAAAATTCGAGGAAAGATTGCAAATTGACTGCAAAATTATGATACCGAGACGCTATTTGCTCACTTGGGGTCTCGATTCCCTCAAATCCTTTGTCTCTGCTTACAATAGTGAACAGAATAAATAGATCGTACAGATAAAATCGAAATAAACCGTTTAACGAAGATGTTTTATGTGAAAGAACTGATGAACAACTAATACATTCGTTGTGTAGATTTATTTATGTATTTAGTTTAACTACTGCACGTTAATCTTAGGTGGTCTTCTGATATTCTTTTTGGTCTAAACCCTCGGGTGAGGACCAGTGCGAAGGAGGGGGGTCCTCTCAGTAAAGGTGCTACCTCTCCCCGAGGGTGCAGTGATGATATTTTCAGGCAAGTATAATCTGTCCCTTGTGGGTGGTCTTGTTGTTGTGGGCCATCATTGGCAAGTCTAGTCTGTCTCAGGCAATCGATGGTGGCTGAGTTGGTTTCTGTGTTGAGTTCTGTGCAATAATATCAGTGAACACGCATCAATATATATCGGAAGTTGCACTTGGCTGAACACCTCTGTCAAGATAATGAAAAATCTAGCTCACTGAAAGATGGAGAGACAGATTTCGCGGATAAGCGTATTTTCTTTTTGAGCGTGCAATATTATTAGAGCTGGAACCTTCAGTCACAATTCATACGAAATTTCAGTACTTCCTCAACAGCTTCAAACATGTATAAAACTCGGAAAACCCCTTTCCTTTGAACTCGGAATACTCAAACTCTCATTTCTAACTTTTCAGCTTGATTTCATTAATAAGAAGGTTAAAATTTAAGGTGGCAGTCGTGTAAACAGGATTCTATAACAGATAATAGGGGGTGGGGGGGGGGGGGGGGCAAATATATATATATATTTTGTTTTTGGGGGGAATTATAACATTTGGGGCCTATGGCGAATATTTCAAGTGGGGGGGGGGGGGTGTAAATGCCCATCTCAACCCCGGCTTCGTCATTGAAAGATGGGAATGACAGTTTGGCCATTGACAGTGTGTTTAATTGTCGTTATTAGTAACTCACAATGATATAATTGATGATCGAATGATATAATTCTTCGTGGTCTAGTGGTATTTCAGTCTGCTCTTGATCGAAAGGTTGTGAGTTCGATTCCCCCTCATGATGTGCAAGATTATTCATTTTGTTATTTTCAAAAACATCTCAGAAGTGAAAATGATTTTTCTGATCGCCTGGCGCTGAGTATTTGCTACAAATACTTTTGTTGATTCCGTTGTCATTTAAACTCAGGCAAAACAATAATCACCGACGCAAGCTGCCATTGTTGCTTTTTCAGATTGTTTCCAATAAAATGTGTTTCAGTTGTATTGTCATTATTGTTTAATTGCGGCAAATGGATTGCAGTGCTTCGTAGCCCAGTGGTAATTTAACATAACCACGACCGAAAGGTTCTTTGTTCTTTTTACCTTTGCGAAGCGAAAGTCAACTTGCTTTTCCTTTGTGAAATGTCTGACGAGTAAAAATAATTTCTTGGAACAACTGTCTGCAAAAACCCGTGAAACTAAGATAGATAGATAATTTTTATTTAGCTATGTACAAACTAATACATTACATTAATTATATAAACCATTCAACGAGATAACATAAAATGTACACAGCAGGGAGATGGCATAACCAGATTGGCTGTCTGCCTGCCAATATTACTAATGATGCAAACTATCATTGCTGCTGAATGAAAGGCTTCACTGACAGTTTGGCCATTTGCAATGTGTTCAAATGTAACTTAGGTATGACATAATTATTGCTCTCCAGATGTAATACTTCGTGGCTGAGAGGTATTTCAGTCTGCCCGTAATCGAAAGTTATCGAGTTCGATTCCCATTTATGATGTGCTAGATGATTTATTTTGTTCCCTTCTAAAACATCGCCCCAGTAAAGATGTTTTTCTGATCGCATGGAGCCGAGTATTTGTTGGAAATACTCTTGTTAAATCCGTTCTCTTGTCAACTCAGGCAAAACAATAATCACTGACGCAAGCTGTCATTGTCGCTTTTTCAAATTGTTTCCTGTAAAATGTGTTTCAGTTGTATTGTTGATATTGTATAATTGAGCAAGAAGGATTGTAGAGCGTCGTGGCGTAGTGGTAATTTAATGTAACCACCACCAAGAGGTCCCGAGTTCGATTCCCCTTTGCGAAAAGGAAGTGGACTTGCTTTTTCTTTGTCAAATTTAATATCTGACGAGTAAAATGGTTTCTTGGGACACCTGTCTGTATGAAACTGTGAAACTCAAAATATTACCAACCCTCTGACGCAAACTGTCATTGCATTTTCTTGTGTTTACTAGGGAATATATTGAACACGTGATGTTTTAAAAATAAGTTTATGTGCGTTGTACTGGCTCAGCGGAAACTTGAAGTATTGGACTTTTGATCTGGGTTCGATTCCTCGACGAAGCACCAAGCGTTTGATGAGTTCAATACTTGTGACAAAAACATTTTGACACGGAAATAACAAACAGCCTACAAATGTAAGAACTGCTAGTGTTTAAAAACCATGGATGATTGCAAGTATTGTTGAAGTTTTTACAGGATATCTAGTTTGTTTTGTGTACAATTAATTAAATTTCATCTTGATTGTCAAGCTAATTTAAACCTCGAACTCTTAATGAAAGCTTCTCTTTTACGTAATTGTTATTAGTATAAAGAAATAAATAATTATAAAACCAAAGATTTTAATGAATAATCCTTTTCAGTCGCTCGTCTTTCAGAGTGAAGAAATTATTAGGGGTCATCCAGACGCTTCCCTGTCACAAGTAGTCTCGATCACCCAAATCACGATTTGAACGAAGGGAGAGAACTCAAAACAAAAATTCGGGCAAAAAGACATTTCTGGTCGCAAGTTTAGAGAGTATTCAGCCAAAATTCGAGGAAAGGTTGCAAACTGACTGCAAAATTATAATACCGAGACGCTATTTGCTCACTTGGGGTCTCGATTCCCCCAAATCCTTTGTCTCTGTTTACAGTCGTGAACGGAATAATTGGATCGCACAGATAAAGTCGAAATAACCCGTTTTACGAAGATGTTTTATGTGAAAGAACTAATGAACAACGAATATATTCATTGCGTGGATTCATTTATGTATTTATTTTTACTACGTTAATCTTAGTATTCTCACTTTAAATAACATAAATGAGATGTGACCAGTCAGTTCTGAATTATAATATCAGACATCAGCCCTCTAGGAATCATTTATTACCTATACTCCCAATATATTTTTTATCCTGTAAACTAAGGTAGAATAGTAATAACATTCACGTCAATTTTCGTCACGATTTGATAGGAAATCTATATCTCTCATTTAAATACTCTCCTATTGGGACATTCTATGTCAATTTCAGTGCAAAAGGTTCATCTGAGTGCAAAAAGGTCAATATTTTTCTCATTTTTCACTTCTATCCTTAGAATGTGATTCTGCTTTGAAATGGACCCCGACCCAGGAAATAGGGGTGAATTGATACGAATTTAATACAACCCGTGTCCCCTTTCCTGCGTCAGCCCATTTCAAATCAAAGTAGCATTCTATGGACAAAATGAAAAATGAGAAAAATATTGACCTTTCTGCACTCAGTTGAATTTTTTGCACTGAGCTTGGCAAGGACTGTCCTAATAAATTGGATTGAAATGCAGATTGTAGATTTTCTATGAAATCGTGACGACAGTGAATTTGTTAGTATCATTCTACTTTACATTATAAAATAAAGATTTTGTAGAAAGGTTCAGTAATAATTGATCCCTACAGGGCTGATGTCTAATATCATAACTTAACACCCCTATATAATAGTAATTCACTAAGTTGGTGTCGACACTAAAGGAGACCTATACGAAGATTTCCTCTTGGATGGGGTGGTGGAAGGGCTGTTTGGGTTCATTGTGAGATTATTTTGCACATTTTCAACTTTATATTAAACGGATACAGTTAGAGGGGCGAGATGAGTAATTCGAGGTGTGTTTGTGGGGGTGGGGGTGGGGGGAGTGTAATTTGAATGTTTGAAGGTTTTTAAAAATCATTTTTCTCCGTTTTTCTATTAACAGTATTGGTTGGAAGCGTGGTCTGTACACAGGTTGTAAAACAAGTATTTTGTTCTGTATAAACCAGTGTGAAGGGTTTTTTTTATCAACATTTTGAAGTGCAATGTTCAAATATTTGAGAACTGAGGGAATAAGACAACGCAAGTATTCATTTCCTTCCTGTAAAATACCGGAAACGGGAACCGAACCCGTCACAATCGATCCCCAAGGCAAGACAGTTACCTCTAGTCCGTAAGAACACATGAACTACAGTTTATTTATCTCATCAGAAACATTACTTATCAAGTCTAATATAAATGGTATATAATATTTATAAATATATAGTATCATTATAAATCAAGGGGTCGGGAATTTTCCACCCGTAGATATTTTTCATTCCTCTGGGCAGTTTTTATCAATAAAATTAAATTGTTGCTGATAAAAAAAAATACTAGGACAACACAGGCATCGAACTCACGACGTTGGGATCATGGGATCATAAGACAAACTAGCTACCAGAAGGCTATCCAAACAACAGAAAAATCAGTATGGATTTTGAGTCCTTCTCTTATGCTAACAGTAGTGGTCAAAATTTAAGCGAATTTGTGTGCAAAAGATCGATGGTTCCAGCCTGACCTCCCGCACTTTTCACGATCTGTGATACATTTCCTCAACAACCTTTAACCTTTTACCTAACGCGAAAGAGGAACCACCTGCAAACGAAGTTCTTGAATATTGAACTATTTTTTTCATGTTTTGCGTCAAAAACGTAGCTTATAACCCCTCATTTGGAACGAACTCAATCAGGGGTCATAAGCTACGATTTTGAGACAAAAAAAATGAGAAGAATAATGAAAATTGAATGGTGATTTTTGTGAATAACGCTGGCCGGTCTGGTCGTTAGGTTGTGTAAAGGGGTTAACAAAAACAATTCCACCCCAACCGGATGAGGGTGGGGAGGGGGTGAGTTGGGGAAGAGTTTGAGAGGGGGTATCCCCTTCTGGATGGTGGGGGCCCGGGGATCCTCTCCCGATTTTTTATTTTGTTTTTGAAGTGGTTAAAATGTAGTCATTTTATTCACAAGAAAAATCCATTTCCCCAGGTAGGTCCATGAGTTTTCCCTTACATTGACCAGGCTACACAAGGACTATAGACTGACAGCTATTCAGCTAATACCTACTTTTTCAAAATGACTATTCTCTTTGGGAGAGGGTGGGTGGGGGGTGGGGGCGGTCAGATTCAAGTTTGTTAAAATCAAGTCCATGGGTTAATATTTGGGCTCCCTAAAGGTGCCCAAATTTTAACTTAGTGCAATATGAGGAAATTTCTTTAACCATCTTGGATTTGGCATATAAACTGTCATTCCATTAGCACACCCTACAGGCTACATATCTCACCCAATTTTTTTTTCAAATTTCATGTGTTATGATATGTAGCTTTGGTGTGATGTCTACACTGGAGCTATTAAATGTTTCTGAATTTCGTTCAAAAGCATACCCGCCATTGGCCATCTTGAATTTGGCACATAAATTGTCAACAATTCCTTTAGTACACCCTACAGGTCGCATTCCCTCACCTGATCTTTTTCGGGTTTCATATGTAGCTTTGGTGTGGTGTCTTTCTTGTAGAAACTTGATTAAATGACTTGGCATTGCGTGATCTTTCTATTTAGTTGAGTCTCATCTTGGACAAATTGAGCTGCAGTGTCATTAGCCATTTACTATACATATTCTCTATGTCTAACATAAAAACACAGTATTTAAAAAACAAGTCTCAGTTTCACTCTAACAATACTTTGAACAATATATACCTCGCAAGTTCTGAAAAAATGACCCTCGCCCCACCCCACCCCATCTAGCACACAAAACCAAATAGGGTCATTAGGGCAAGAATGTGCCTGGCACACAATTTGTCTAAGGCATTGAAAAATTATTTCAAAGCAAAATTAAAATCACACAATGACCCATTCACTACCCCTTCCCGACCCGAGGTGGGGAGGGGTGATGCGGCCTGGTGGGCTTTTTAACAAGTGTCTTTTGCACACACTTTCTTTTCTGACTATATTTGATCACATCCCCCATAAATCCATTAATGGTAAATTGATCAAAAGTTACCTAATTTTTTGTCTGTCTGTCTGTCTGTCTGTCTGTCTGTCTTTTTCTTTCTCCCCCTCTCTAATCTTTCCATGCCACCCCTGTCTCTTTGCTATTTATCTCTGCATATTTCCAGTATCTTCCCCTCTAGGGGATAGGGGGTGGGTTAGATTCAAGTTTGTTCGAATTAAGTCCCTGGTTTAATATTTGGGCCCCCTACAGGAGCCCAAATTTTAACTTAGTGCAATATGAGGAAATTTCTTTAGCCATCTTGGATTTGGCATATAAATTGTCATTCCATTAGCACAACCTACAGGCTACACATCTCACCCAGTTTGTTTCAAATTCCATATGTAGCTTTGGTGTGATGTCTGCATGGGAGCTATTAAATTTTTCTGAATTTCGGTCAAAAACATACCCGCCAATCGGCCATCTTGAATTTGGCATATAAATTGTCAACAATTCCGTTAGTACACCCTACAGGTCGCATTTCCTCACCTGATTTTTTTCGGGTTTCATATGTAGCTGTGTTGTGGTTGGTGTCTTTTCTGTAGACACGATTAAATGACTTGGCATTGCTGGATCTTTCTCTTTGGTTGAGTCTCTTCCTGGACAAGTTGAGCTGCAGTGTCATTGACCATTTACAATACATATTCTCTATGTCTCACACAAAACACAGTATTTAAAAAACAAGTCTTAGTTTCACCCTAACAAAACTTTGAACAATATATGTCTCGCAAGTTCTGAAAAAAATGGCATTCGCCTCACCCCATCCCACTCAACCCCACCCCGCACACAAAACCCAATAGGGTCAATAGGGCAAGAATGTGCCTGACACAAAAATTTGTTTAAGACCTTGAAAAATAATTTTAAAGCAAAATTAAAATCACACAATGATCCATTCACTTCCCCTTCTCGACCCGAGGTGTGGTGGTATGATGCGGCCGGTGGGCTTATTTTAACAAGTGTCTTTGCACCCACATTCTTTTCCGACTATACTTGACCACAACCCCCATAAATCCATCCATGGTAACTTGATCAAAAGTTACATAATTTCTATCTCTCTGTCTCTCTCCAATCTCTCCACTCCACATGTGTCTCTCTGCTTCTCTTTATCTCTGCACATCTCCAATATCTTCACCTCTCGAGCTCAATGAACGACTGGGTTATTACTACACACCTACATTTTCATCCAAAAAGAAAAGAATCCAAATAATTAGTGCTCGAATACAAATCAGCTTTTATTAACACCGTTTTCGTAAACCAGGGTTTATATTTCGTTCACCTTAGTGAGAGCCTAAAAGAGAATACTGCTACAAAACGCGTGATTAACAAAAATTTTCGCCGAAATATAAGTCCTGTGTTTCCCGGGGATGTTGATATGTTGATTGATTCTGCTACAAAACACCTGATTAAAATGGAAATTTTCGCAGAAATATAAGTCCTAATATAAGTCCTGTGTTTCTAGGGGATGCTGATTGAATATCAAATATTACACGTATATGTTTCGGTATGACAGAACTGGTTCATATTGGCAAATATGCACCACCAATATTTTCCAAGATTCCAGTGAAACTGTTGATGAAATATGTATTACTGCAAAAAAAGAGAAGCATTGCAACATTTACCGGGATTCTTAGTTATATTGGTGCAGTTAGGTGTTCAGAAAATATTGTGTACATTTCAGTAAGTCAGACAGGTACTTCATAATTAGTCGTACAGTCAAAGAGACTGCAGTGGCCCCAGATATAAGCTCGGTTTACGATTCATGTGTTACCGATTTTCCATATGAAGAGCCCAATAAAGTGGAAAGTGACTCTATTAAGCATTTTGAGAGTCAAATGAATTTAGAATGCCACTGTCTTGTGTTTCGGTATCATTTATCACATTCTCGTTCGCGAAAAATACAAATATTGTCGTGAGTCAAGTCAGCAAATTCTACGTGTAAAGACAAATTCAAATAGAATCGGACCTCAGTTTGTTCTAGAAATAACTATTCTACTCACTGTGTGGGCTGGATTTTCTGGGCGAATCCACTATATGAACACAATCTCACCAAAATGACCGGTAACCCGTGTGTAATTTTTCAATTTCCGACAATTCAGTTAGGCGAGTCTCGCCGGACAGCTCACAATTTCAGTTTCAGCTTCAGCCGACTGTCCGCTTATACCCTGTGTGGTTAACATATTGAAATTGGTGGCTGTTTACCGGATCGAGGGCGATGCGTATCTAGCTTTAAATGAATCTATCTACCTCATACTTCCTGTCACGGATGTACACAGTTTTTCTCTCTCATCAAGATTTGTACCACTCTCAGTAAACCTGGTCCTGCGCCGCTGCATGACAAGGCTAGTGCAAGTGGACCATGTTTGTGTGATATAATAACAGAGCAAGTCTCAGTGTGGATAGGTCTAAAACCCGGGTAGAAAAATCCTGTCACCAGCAGTCCTGACATTTTCAAAAAAGAGTTGGCGAACTGCACGTCTAATTCCCGCTTAATGTTTTAGGAGGGTAATTTTCAGCAAACTTATGAATCGAGCGAAATTGTCGGTGACACTCAAGATGAATTCCCAAAGTACCAAACGACTCAGTTGTATCCACTCTTTAAATCAAAACGATAAACGTTCACAATCTGTTATCAAAACACGGCACAATGTGCGGCAGCGCTTCAGGTAGGCATGGGAGGCATTTACCAGCAAACATATACTTTGACCGCCTCCCCCTATTTGTCCCATCCACAACACACACCCATCCACTCACACACTGCACCTCTCTTTATTTTCCCCAACTCTAATCCAGTGATTGGTTTATACACTACAGTGGAATACACAGCATGACGGCTCTAGGCGCCATTGGTAGGGGACCATATCTTAATCGTAGGCTTACTCACCCCCTCTTCATTTTCGACGTTCAAAAATTGGAAATTTACCCCCAAATCTACCAGAAGTCTTTATTCTACAATTTCTCAATGCATTCGGATACAGTAGACAGCCGTGCGGGTTCCTAACCCGCGCAAATGTCTACTATATCTGAATGCAATGCTACGGTGCATTATGATTATAACAGACCACTTGCGGACTTGCCACCCCCTCCCATTCACGGGGAACCTGTCCATCTACTTGCCTCACCCGTTCGTGAAACATTTTCGGCGACGCCACTGGTCATAATCATAAACAGAATTTGCTGTCCCAAATGAGTAACTTGATTTGCAAAGGCAAACACAGGATAGCCATCATCAGGCGTTTGGGGCTGCTTACATCACAACAAAATAATTTCACGACAGACGTGGTGATAGGGGCCACCATGGGAACCTCGGGAAGTGACATGCTTTGTTTTACTAGTAAAATAGGACCCTTTAACCAATGTCTGGGATGGTAGTCTTCTAAAATGGTCAACATTGGTATAAACGATTGATTAAACTTTACTTTATCTCTCTGTTGTGGTCACGATTAACCATTGTAAGAAATATGTGATCCCAAACAAATAGAAAATAAATAAATAAATATTCCATTCAACTGTAGAGGTAGTTAAAGAAGGCCCCTCCAGTTGTTATAATACCTCCCCATGGAAAGGTCTAACAACTCGGTGGTCCCTTAGAGGTCCAATTGTAGAGTCTGAGTGGGTCTCCCGAGTACCGAGCTCTGTTATGCGGAAAGACCAAATGCTTACAACCAAAGGTTACTCGCCTTGTCCGTCTTCTTTAATTCTTGCAGTAAAATAATCAAATGTCTTTGAACCCAAAAGGCATGTTATTATTACTGACTTGTAGTACTACAATGGCTCTCAGTACCTACCACTACACAACTACCATTACGGGTTCCGGTTCATATCACTGTCCTATTTGGCTTCACTACCACTAGGAGTCGAATACAGTCTGTTTGATCTAACGACTCTGCGACTTATTTCAGAAAAACGTGTGAGGATGTCAGTCAGTTGTCAGAAAGGGGTGTTGAGAAAGGTGGATGATGATTTCTTCAAATGGGTTAAAGAGCCCAGAGAGCAACTCAGGCGCGTAGCCAGGATATCAAAGTTAGGGGGCAACAGTAATATCTAGGGGGTGGGGTGGGTAGTTCAGCGATCTGAACGTAGCGGCTACACCCTACGCTGGACTACTGGGGGCATACAAAATAGGATGCGCATCATCATCATCCGAGCCACGTGGAGAAGAGACGGGAGCGAGCACAAGAGGGGGACACTGCCTCTCTCTGGAAAGAAGTTGAAATTGGAGACCCCCCCCCACGCAATTTTTTTCCTTGATTCAGAGTCCGTTTGTGTCCATAATTTATATTATAAGATGTGGCATGCATCAATCATTAGGCCACATCACCTGGGAGGGAGGGGGCATGACTAAAATTACCCCTCAAAACCTGAAGTATTTTTTAAATCACAGAATGTCCCGGTTTATTAAAGTGGACCGCGACTGTATGTCCAAAGTTACAGGCATTCAATCATCGAATCCCGCACACCTCTCGATCTGTTACATTGGTGCAGGTGACCGGCCCCAAGAGTTGTGGCATTGTCGACGTTGTCGTGAAGCAGATGGATGTTTTCCTTGCTCTGGTGTAGAATCTGGTGTGAGATTCACAAAGGTTGAAGCGCGTGTGCGATTCACCGGGGTTTTATCGCAAAAGAACGTAACATTGCCGTAGCAGTCGAGGTATAAATGCCATTTACCAATCAGCAAGGTTGACACGGTTCTGTTATTCTTGTGATAAAACGGTAGTTTTGTGCGTTTGAGGTCGAAGGTTCCAGCACCAAATCCTGCGGTAGTCCTGTTTCTTGATCTGTTACATTGAAAGGTGTTTACTTGGATGAGCAACAAGAAAGCATGAAGTTTCTTTGTGTGTCGTGAATTATCATACCAGATTAGATGACTTCATGTAGGTGCAATTCAGTGCACATGTACAGCTCATGTGGATTTGCTTGTATGTTTTTTAGATTTAAATTAAATTAATGTTTAGTCGATTGCAACTGATGGAGAAGCCAGAGAATCCTGAGAAAATCCCCGAGCATCGCCAAATAACAGTTGGACCTCTCAACCTACTAACCAGATCCTGGCAAAGCTGGAACCTCGACTACATAATGCGAAGATACATATGTTTATTATGTGACTTCCACAAATATTCTCTCAAAATCACAGCAGTTTGCCTATCAATTCTGTCTCTCAAGAAAACTAGTCTTAATTTTTTTCAAATTCGTACCAGGCCTGTCTCAAACAAACCCTCTCGCGATGTAATTGGCGACACTGAAGTCCGCAGATTTTCGAAGCCACAATTTTATATATTTTATATTTAAAACTCGAGTGCATTGGCACTGAACACCCTGGAGAACATCCAAACTTACTTGTTTGTTTAGATTCCAAGAGCCATATTCAATTTTATGATATGGGGTGTCATATAATAAGCAAATTATTACAATAGTAAGGCTAAGTACACTAAGATGGATGGTACAAAACTAAGGACATACACACCTGAATCAGTTTGAGAGATCATAGTTCTTCAAATTATCGTATTAGTGATCTTCAGCCAATCTGTAAGGGGAGTGAATGTGGCACATCTCTATTGACTGAGGTATCAGCCGAATGGTAATATATTATACAATTATGGACTTTTGTGGTGGTGGTGAATATGATGTGATGTGAACCTGAAAAATCTATATTGAACGAGGCATTAGACGAGGTCAATATAAGATTTTTAGGTTCGTATCACATTATCTTTACCCCCACGAAAGTCCATAACTGTTTTATTATATACACCATCGTAAAAAACCCAAACCAAAAACAGTCTTCTATTTGTCAATTAAAAGTTCAATTATATCAACCAGAAATACTTTTATTTAACAATAAAATGGTTATCACATGCAGAAAAACACAAAAATGAGACGGAAGTCAGGTTGACTGCGCATGCACGTCGATTGAAATAGAACTAGGAAGGGGATTTCCAAAAGCTATATTTAGAAAGTTGATATTCACCGGAAAACCGGTGTACATGGATTTTTAAGTACCAATCACGCGTGTAAGATCCGGCCAATAGAATTGTGGTTATTTATAAAGTATATAATAAATCTTGTTTGAGACCCATTGTTTTCATTCTGTTGACTGAATAGCTCTAAGGTGCCTACCGAGAGGCTCAAAAGCTCTTTCTTTGTGTGGCTTCATTAGAAACTATTCAGGTGAACTATTCTACTGAATTCTTGTTGAGAGAAAAATAAGAGAAAGCTGTCAAATTTGGAAATTGTGGTTAGACACAGTTAGGCAGTGAACTGTTTTAAAGATCAGTTGACATCAACGACTACGGTTGCAGAGACGTGCATCGTCAAAGTATAAAATAACTCAAATGGCTACATTGAAGAATAATAGTCATTTAACCCTTTACTCAACGAATCGCCCGCGTAATATGCAAATTGAGCAGTGGAAAAAATTAAATTTTTCAAAATATGTCAACAAAACCATATCATGTGACCCCTCATTGGAACGAGCTCAATGAGCTCGTTCCAATTAGGGGTCACATGATATGGTTTTGTTGAATTCTTTTGAAAAATTGAAAAAAAAATGATATTTAAAATAATAAATTTAGATATCGTCTGCGTTGGGTAAAGGGTTAAACAGTCGGCTTTCCAGACGACGTACATGCTGGGTATTGAGTGACAAGAGTCCCCGTTTTTGGAGACATTAGGGTACAGTTCTGGTTGAGAAGGATATCTCCCAGAATTCTTTTCAACGAGAACAAGGTTGTGACATTTTCAGCTGATGCAGTCGGCATAATTACCAGCGAAATGCAGACATATTTTGAGAGTATTGTAGGCTACCACGACTGCTGTGCGTATTTAGTGTTACACGATACAATGCAGACATCGAAAAATGCACTAGGTACACCACGCGTAGAATCTAGATTACACGCAAGAACGTCATGTAAGAACGCGTATGATTGGTCGTTACGACTCTGAGTGACGTTATTGCGTGAATGAAATGCTTCGACACAGAACAGTGTCAAGCAAGAAAGTTATCAGAACGCCGACGGTGATATTTTTCTTTAAGAATATCAGCTTCACTCATTTAACCCTTTACTCAACGTAACGTCCAACCCTGCCAGGTATATTTAGAGCTCGTTCCAATGAGGGGTCATAAGCAAATGTTTTTGCCGTAAAAAAAAGAAAACAAATTGTTATTCAAAAATTTTGTTTGCAAGTACCGTCTGCCTTTTGTGTTAGGTAAAGGATTAATTAAAGTTTAACCGTGGTATAAATACAGAACACAACTCGGGTAGAGTAAAGGGGGCAGGAATCGATGACCCTTCAACTTGGGTCTGATTCTAGCCCCCTGTGCTCCATCCTCTTTGTGTTCTGTCTTATTCTACCCTAGATAGGTACACGGATGTCATCAATGGAGTCAACATTCACCTGGTGTATACTAAAAAAAACAACAATACATGTCTTTGTTACCAGTAGGACATAAGCTTGCTTAAATTATCTTCTACTTGTGACACTGGCAAGATGTTTTTGAAGTTATAATACACCCCATGTGAATGTTGATCCCATTGATGGCAGTCGTTCCGCTCAACGCACAGTGATGGCCTACGCTAGACAGCGTCGTCATGGAGATCCCGGGACAATTTTGAAGTCTAGTACTCAAAACTCCCCAAAAGAAGTTGGCATAGTTGTTCTGGTGAGACTGTGTGAGTTATGTATATCTACTACTCAGATTTTGGTAAAGATCACCCCTATTCATAGACATGATTTGTATATGAAAGGAAAATGTGTACATTGTTTCTTTATTTATTGAAGATCAAGGACTCTTTCAACACTGAGTCACACCAAGTTGTAGAAATGTATGAGTAGAGGAGGCCAGAGTTTCCATAGGGAAGCACTCACCAATGCCAACTAACAGTCGCATTCTCTAATCTATCATTCTGGCGAAGGCAGGGCTAGCATTGGTTGAAGGCAAGATAACCATGGGCGTACTGCGCGTCGATCATAGGTGCAAAACACGTCAATGTCACACTTACTTTCAACCAGTGCTAACTGCTTATGTCAGGATGGTAAATTAGAGAGTCTCAAAAGGTACTCACCATTGCTCAGCGGTTCTCTTCGGATACACCAACTCCCACCACCTGTAAAACTGTCCGATATGATATTATTCAAGCTGTTGAAAGTGCCGTTAAACTCTAATGAACAAATCAATAAACGTAAAACTATACACATTCGACATTTCATGTATCAAATACGCAGATGGGAAGGAGTGATCCTCAGTAAAATGTGAGTAGTATATAGAATATACCTATAGTAGCTTCGTGTACCAAATGTTCACCACGAGTGGTGAAGTGGTGTTAACCGCGAGCCTTCGGCGCGCGATTAACACCACTTCACCATGAGTGGTGAACATTTGGTACACCAAGCTACTTTGGGTATATTTTATTTATACCATGATCGTCAGATTATTAAGAGTCGTTATTATTTTTCTCGATTTTACTGAGCACCAGACGTACATACGAGCGAATCTGTTTTTGTTTACACGAGCATCGGTGGGTACTTCCGCTGTCAATTTTATCGCCGAAACGAAATGAAAAAAAGAAACTGAGCCTTTTTCGTTTTAATAACATAATAAAATACTATTTCGAGTTTTGCATGCTTTATTAACATGAGACAATGCATGTTTGTTAATTTTTGGCATCTTATGAGGTAAACCCATTTAAAAATGTAATAAATAAATGCCACTTCCATTTCACTCTTCGCGAGGCGACGTGCGATACATTTAGACAAGTCTGCATTCAGGTCGACGTCACCAAAGGTCAACGGGGATGTAGTTCTACTGTAGGTGTAAATTTTTACTACTGAAATCCCATTGCTGGCGTGTTCAGCACGGTTGGTGTGTAAAACTAAACTTTATGTCATAGGCTTTTCATATACTACTCAAAATTTACTAAGCACCAAATATTTGACACATCATTGTGAAATTTGCTGGTGACATATCGATATTTTTGGTGGATATGATTGAGGATTGTATTGAGATGGTCCCCGGTGCTTACATTAGATCTCTTGACAGGCAGACGTTTCGTGACAGTCATGGAAAGCATGTACCCCTTGATTTTCATGATGTTTTCGTGTACTGTCTACATGTACACGACATGTGTAAGGTATTCAATCTTCATTTCATCACAAACCCTTGTGATTTAATGATTGAATATGGCAAATGCAAATGTAAGAAGACATTTGTCTGAAGCAGAAATGTGGCGGGCTGTAGATATGGTGGAGCAAGGGGCTACCCATCGTCAGGTTGGTGAAGCCCTTGGTGTGCACAATACGGTGATCACCAGAGCCTGTGCAAGATTTCAGCATCATGGCACACCAGTAAGACGGCATGGTGGTGGCAGAGACAGGGCAACATCTGCAGTTGAAGACCGGTTTTCGATCATTCAGGCCCCTAGGAGCCGCTTTGCCACACCAACCCAGCTTCGCAGTGACCTTCAGAATGCATCCGGAGTAAATGTTACGACGCACACTATCCGGGCAAGGTTGCACGAAGGTGATCTCCGATCGAGAAGACAATGTATTCGTATTCCGCTGTCCCAGAACCACCGCCAGGCACGAACATGACTTGGCCATGGATCACATTGAATGGGCCAGAGAAGATTGGCGACCTATCCTTTTTACAGATGAGTCAAGGTATTGCCGAGACCACACAGATAGGTTTTCTAGGGTATGGATAAGACCAGGAGATAGATAGATGGATAATTTTATTTTGTAGTACATCACTAGTATATACAAATACAGACGTTGAATAGCAGCGACATTGATACATGAATACAAAACAGTATACATACATGTGTGAAACTGGATTGTACTACAAGGAGATGGCGCAGCCTGAGTGGCTGTCTTCCCGCCATTCCCATAGATGTAAGAGTGTAGCGTATATCGTTGCACAATCCTAACAACAGCACAGTTAATCGATTTCTTCTGAAAGAAATCATAGCGTTTTGTTCGATTTTGATTTACTCTTGGTTGTTTTCATAAAATTTATGAGAAAGAATAATTTTTAATCTTCGGACTGTCGAGGCAAGAGTAAGTTCGGGGGGAGAAGAGATAAGAGATAAGATAAGAGCGATTCCATGCAGCCAACATTGCTGAACATGACCGCTATGGTGGAGGGTCAATCATGGTCTGAGGCGGCATCCGCTGAGATGGACGTACAGAGCTCTGTGTCCTTGAACGTGGTACATAGACTGCGCAACGGTATATTGATGAGATCCTGGATGTCCACGTCAGATTGTATGCAGGTGCAGTGGGTAATTGATTCATTCTGATGGACGATAATGCCAGACCCCATGTTGCCCATGCTTTCGGGAGTACCGACAGAGGGAGGGGATTGAGCGTATGGACTGGCCAGCAAGATCCCTTGACCTCAATCTAATCGAACATGTCTGGAATGAGTTGCAGCTTGCAATTTCAAAGTATCCGGTCCAGCCAAGAGGTGTCCAGGAGCTTGGTGCCATGCTGGTCCAAGAATGGAACAACATTCCACAAAGGACCACCAGTAACCTGATTGGGAACATGAGAAGGCGCTGTCAAGCTGTAATTAACAGTGATGGGTCTCATACTCGACATTGAACCCATACCAGTTTGCTCAGTCAACTTTTTGGCATATTGAAAAATTTCTTCTTTTACCAACAATATCCATTTTTCATGGTTATCGTATTCAAAAGCTAAAAAATAATGTCAAACACAAACAAAATCTTAATTTCTGTACTTAAAACATTAAAGATATAATTAAATAAAAAATATATACACTTTTCATTACAATATTTCAACTAAAACGTAAAACAGGCAGTTGGATATACTTTGTCCTTCGCAAACTTTGAGTAGTAGAATAGGTAATCATGGTATAGATATACATATACACATAGATAAAATGGGTTTAATGCAGCTAGCACGGAGACGAGTGAGTGCTTACTGTGTTGGATATCTGTGAAGATCAGAGGCTATTCCAGGTCTTGAAATTGTAGGGGTACGGCGTCCACACTCTGACAAATATAGGGGAGCGATGTTCCCGCATACCCCAGGAAAGCACTACTGTAACTGTTCCATACTTACACTCGTGTTTAAAAAACGCTATTTCCCGTTTACCCCATCACAAGGTTGGAAACAAACCACAACCGTATAGAACCATCACGGCAGGTGATTAATACCATCACTTTTGTCATTCTGAATGAAGAACGTTGAAATTTTAAAATACGCGGATGTTCGCTTGCTTGTGGGCATGTCTTGGAAGTTTCATCAAAATCAGTTCATGAATGTCAAAGGGGTTGCGCGTCAACAAATTTCAAATCTATATTAACCAGCTTAAAATTTGGTAATATGTTCATGTCTACTGCCAAATATCATAATGCACAAAAAGTTCCAACAAAATGGAATCATCATTGTTGGATGGATTACACCCAGTTCAAGATGAGATAATTTGGTATAAATTATTGCAGCTTAAACATTCTGGAATAATCGTATGTTCGTTCATTAATATTGATGTTAGAGAGGTCTCGTCAACTTTGGTTGAACAATGAAGGAAGAGTTGGCGCATACAAAATCTCATATGGGAATCTATATGGCAATATGCATATTTTCATTTGTTAGCGATCACGTTTGGAAAACATTCATCAAAATCAACTCGGAAATGTTGGAGCAATTTCGCACACAATTTCGGAAGAGCGTACGACCCAACGAACGGACGCGCGTCCGAACTATAGACGATTGATACGTTGTGCACATTTTGGTCTATGCACTATGGTGCCATTTTTCTGAAGCAGGAACTTTCTCTGCTCGGTCCCTGTTAATATAATCAAACATTCCACCGCACTCTTGTTGGCAGGGTATGGGAAGCGGGGTAGTAACCCGGGGCCCGTCGTTGTATAGGGGTCCCGCTTACGGAAACCCGATGGGCGGGCCCCGCGCATTTTATGCAATGGCCCATCGCTGAAGCAGCTTGAATACATGATTTTATAGTATACATTTAGTGGCCCTGACTTTTAAAGAACATTCATTTAGTTTCCCCATCCAATGGGATGGGTGAAGTGCCTTAACAACGCAATAAAAAAATGATGCCGTCAGGGAAAGATTGAACTTCCCGACTCATCACCAACCAAGGATAGAACCCAGTTCCTCTGACGTAAGAAACTAGTTCGATGCTTTTTCTCTAACTTCAATACCGCCGTCTTAAAACTCGATTATTTCTGTAATGAACTGAAATGCAGAATTTCCAACCGTTGAAACCATACAAGGGCGTAACTACTTGATGTAAGGCCACAAAAAATAAATACCTAGAATTATATCATCGGACTTTTTTTTTAAATTTGGGGTGGTGGGGGATTTCATTTTGTTATTTCTTTCAGGGAATCAAACGGCAAATAAGAAATATTTGCAAGATGAAAGAACTTTTCTTGGTTACCGTTTGTTTCCCAAATATAAATAATAAAAAATGAAATTTAGAGCGACGAAAGCGCCAGCAGCAATAAATTTGATAATTTCGTTGTATTTGTTTTGAACTTTGTTGTTTTTTTCTTATAACTACCAGCACAAGGATTTGTTTATAAACATCTGATATATATATTTTACCTCCTACAAGTATCTGGGAATTTCATTGCTTCAAAGACGTCATATGCAGACTGCATATAAAACCATATACTGCCTGTCAACATCAATATACGCTGAAAGCTATGGGTAATCTCCTCTTTGTTCATTGATTATTCAAAATGGCGGCAGCCGATAAACGCTTCAAGTTGAAAGATTGAGTGTTGAAAGCCCATATTTGGTCTGAAGTGCAGGTTAGGCAACTTGAAAGGCTTCATAAGTTCTATGGATGTGTGTCATGTTACCTTCGAAATGAAACTGTTTGATATGTATGATTTTGCCTTGTTACAATTTATGGGAGAGTGCCTGCACTCTCCCATAAATTGTAACAAGGCAAAGACACGTGAACACATTGTGAGAATTCTCTCATTTAATTTTGATGGCTGTTATTAGTTCTGTGCATCGATGCAGCAGTCGGCAAGATATATTCGTTACACAGTTTGTTGGTGGACTAATATGGTATATATGGTGTCAGTTAATTTCATATTGGACTCGAGCGAAGCTCTCGTCCAATATGAAATTAACTGACACCATATATACCATATTAGTCCACCAACAAACTGTGTAACTGATAATATATTTGCATTAACAGGGATAGTGCTAAATTATTCTCCGTCATCAATATTTGTTCATATGTTTTTGCCTCGTTTTAATTTATTAGAAAGTGCCCCGTTGTAACAAAGCAAATCCAGACAGAGTAATATACAGTGAACTATAAAGCCCAAATATTGTTTTTTAGCATACAACCAGTTGAACTAATACAAGCTCATGTTTTGACCCTTTCGCCAACCTAACGTTAAAAACCGGCCAGCACTATTGAAAAAAAATCACAATTTCATTTTCTTTTTTTGTCCCCAAAACATAGCTTATGACCCCTATTTGGAACAAGCTCGTTCCAAAGAGGGGTCATAACCTATGTTTTTGACCAAAAAAAAATGAAAAGAATTTAGTAATTAATGATAGCATTATTGTCCATACAGCTGTACTATAAGCGGAATAATACAAATGTGCTGGTCAACTCATACCGAACAAACCGATTCAACTACAGGGGTTCATGGGTGCGTGATACAAAAAAAAAAGAAAAACAAATCTGCAATGGAACCTAAAAATGGAGGCAGGTCAATCTAGGTACTGATTTTTATGGCTTAACCCTTTGCACCCTAGTGGTATCTTCCATATCAGTTCAATGGTAGCAACGGAAAGAGTCCATATTCTTCATTTGGGGGTATACCAATTAATATTTTCAACGTGCAGCCTTGTGGCTGCACGTTGAAATATTGATTGGTCTGCACCACACCTTCACTCAAAAGTCCACCTACTTAATGAAATTATGATTTATGATGTTACTGGGCCGGAAAAGCGACCTCTGGGGTTCAAAGAGTTAATGAGACAAACATATTTTCTTTTTTAAAAAACAATCCTTTACGTCGTTTCTCTTTTGGAAATTATTAGAAACTTCAAACTATTGTCATTTTGGTGAAAGGTCGGGATAGGTAACGTTACAGAAGTGTTGCCATTGGTGATGCTAGAGGACTTGCCGACAAATGACTGCATTCTTCACTACACGCTCATTGCCTGAAAACGTTTCTGTCACTCGTGCACCGGCAGTTGAGTGGACATATTATAAATTACAATATATTGAATCCACTGTATAAACCAGGTTGTAAATCTTTTATTACAATTTCAGTAGACATTAAACCTCTTTGTTTAAGTGCTACTTGCTGCATCAATTTCTAACCCTTTACTGCACAAAACGAGAGGCGTCTTGCATATTATCCCCCAATCCGCCGAATAAAAAGAAAGAAAATAAATAACTAAAAAAACGTTTTCATTTGTCAGAGAATATGTATCTAGAGGCTGCTATGTATGAATGTATATTCGTGGCAACAGCTAATATATAGGCGGATACAATTATATATAAAAGAAATACATCTTCGTAAGCCTATAGAAAATATTTTGTATATTTTTATGGCTTGTGTCCAGACACATTTTCCTTCAAAAATTTTATATTTATGCAATGGTTATTAATTCTTCTTTTTCACTACAACTCCACATCGTTGCAGTCAAGGTGAAGTTTACAGCACTTAAGCTCTAAATTTCCAGCAATTGCGAGTTTGTACGTGTTTTTGTGTCTTGTCTATACCGTTATGAAGGTCTTCTAGAGTGACATTCCTGGGTATTTTATAGAGCCAAGGGCAGTTCTATTTAAAGTCCTATAGCAAATTTTGCAGTGGCCAAAAAGGGGCGAAAAGTGGTTTTTTTTTTCGAACAACCTCCAACTACAAAGGATAGTAAAGTAATTGATAGCTACCATGATAACCAACATTCTGAAACCATTACTTCAATTACTGGGTTTTCGGTTGTGGTGCTATTGTGATTTTTTTGCAATCTGTGATTTAACATTAGATAAATGCACAGGTGTTGCGATGCTTGTATTTGCTATGCTCCATCATCACGCACTCCAGAACATCCCATTCAGTGTTACACTTGTATACAATAGAGAGTTTGTAAGTTCAACCAGCTATAAAAAATATACAATTAAAACACAGAGTCAAGAAAAAAACAAAGTTGTCAATTATTCAGGAAATGTTAACATGTAAAGTGATCATTTATTCAGGGAAAGGTGAACATATTTGTGATGGGTTTAAAAACTCAAAAATATACAATTCACATTAGGTTGACAAAATGCCACTAGTGCCATTCTCTTTTAGGATTTTGAAACTACTCAAGATTCTGGAGTTCACATTTTAACTAACAATGTTCCAATAAGACTAAAATCCTCAGCCTCTGATTGGATAAGAACGCGCTTAGTTTTTTCTCTGCTTACGGCTCCAGTGGCATATGTTACCATCTGACATCACAAAGTGAAATTTTGTGTTGTCCAGTGACGTTGTGGGGTACAAGAGAGGTTTACTTACTAAATTTGTTATCGTTAAAGTCGCCCTGTTCATTCAAGTTGCCTTGTTCATTTCATGATGTGGTCTTTGGGCTATGGTTAGGGTCTTGTTGGAACACATCTGTTACCGTGATGAACTGACAGTAACATGGTTTGAAGTTTGTGGCTCGAGGCGTATGTTCAACCTTGACGCTTCGTATCTCGGTTGTTCATAAGCTTCGAGCCGCAAACCTCAGACTATGTTACCGTCAATTCATCAAAATGACTTATAATATTGCTCACCGCGCTTATGAAGATTGTATTTGTAAACCTACAGATCAAAAGTGTTAAGCTGGAAAAGGGAACACATATTTGAAGGGAATCTACCTTGACTGATTTTTCTTAATATACACCTGGAAACTAATTAAGCACCCCCAAAATGTTTCATGACAGTGAAGTTGCTGTTACTGATTATGTTTTAATGATTGCTATGTCTTGCAGTACATTTCATCTAGTGAAACATGATGTTTCTGATTGATAGTGTACTCCAAACACATCCCCTTGTCTTTCTAACGAATGTAAAAAAACCCAAAAAACACTATCATGCACATGCAATATATGGGTATAAAACACAAAAAATTATCACTTCTTTTGTCGAAATATGCTGACATGGAAAGGAGGAGACTGTCTGAGGCACTAAGATGGCAAATCGTTGCCATGCATGCAGCAGGTATGTCATTCAAAGCTATTGGAAGGCAAATTGGCTATAGTCATTCTGTCATCAGCAGACTTGTCAGAAAACATTAACAAAACAACGATGTTAAGGACCGACCAAGGCCTGGACAACCTCAAAACACCTCTCCTCGGGAAGATCGGAGATGGAACGCCTCGTTAGGCGTAAACCCTTTGCTTCAAGTGGGCTTTTGAAACGCCCTTGGCTCTTCAACATTTGCGCAACAGAACTGTCCGAAACCGTCTGAAAGCACTGGGTATAAGGTCCAGAAGGGTCGTCAAGCGTTCAGCTCTGTCCGATCAGCATCAAAGATGACGTTTGGAGTGGTGTATGGCACAATATTGGAATTTCAGGACGTGGAGGAGAGTCCATTGGTCAGACGAGAGTAGGTTCCGCTTCATGTCATAGATGGTCGCATGAGAGTATGGAGGCATAGAAATACTGCTTACGTGCCCTGGAACATAGACCTACTGTTCCTTATGGCGAAGGATCAGTAATTATCTTGGGATGCCTCTCTCATGATTGTAAACTTGATATGGCGACTGTACGTTGGAATCTCAGTGGTTATCAGTTCATCCGAGACATTCTCAATCCGGTTGGCATGCCTCATTTTGACAACCACCCGTTGGTTACTCGTCGTGTATTCAGTAATAGACCTCAATGCAAGGCCACACCGTTCCCAAGCTGCGAGAGCCTTCCTTCAGAACGCCATTACAACACTACCTTGGCCTGCAATAAGCCCCGATTTGAATCCCTTAGAACACATCTGGGACTTTCTTGGATGTTGCGTGCAAGCTTTGTATGAGGACTGAGGAGTGGCAGCAGTTGCCTCTGGACCGTATCAGCAGACTCACTGGTAGCATTAGGAGGAGGGTTCAGGCTGTCATCCGGTCACATGGTGGAAACACTCGCTACTGACGTCAGACACTGCTATTGTGTTCAGATCACAAGTTACATTTTTGTCAGTAATTGCCGGCATTGTTACATCATGGACCGTACCATCACCATACTTGTCGAGAGAACATTTTTCCATCAAAAACATTAGTGACACATGTTTAATTAGCGCCATTAAAATACTGTATATTTTCATCATTATGTTGTCTTTCATTTGTCAATAGACCATTCTTTCCACAAACAATCACTTTTGGCCATCTAAAAGATAGCATGAATGTAATGACAGTTTCTATTAACACCACTGCGAAAAAAACAGGGGGTGCTTAATTAAGTTCCAGGTGTATAGCTTTTCTGTAAGGGACATCCAGGTACAAAAGCAACTGCTCATAATTCACGATATAATGATGGACAATTTATATTTTAAGACATCTTATTAAAACTGGTACAGCTCAACCTGATGTCATCATGAATGGAAACAAAATTATTTCTCTGGAATCTTGTGGTGTTCGTATCACTGATTCGTTGAGTAATGGCTTTTTATATCCACAGAATCCACTTTTGGGGAAAGTGTTTCTATAATGATGCTTTAAGTTCAGGATCTGCTTTTCAAAGATGATCATATTCATGTTCCCATACTGTTTATACATTATACCTAAATGACTTGCGTTTTTGTGCATGACTGTGGCTTGTTGTATAGATATTGATAGCGTTGTGAACTGACTGGATGTATTTTTTAAAATCTGACAGGATAGCATATTTCACACCCATGCCACATACAACCATAGAATTCGTATATTGTGTCTTTGTGAAATCTGTCTACAATAATCTCCTATTTTAAACTTTCCACCATTTAGTGCATGTTGTATGCAAGCTTGGATCCCTTGGGAACGCCGGGAAGTAAAGCACTGCTTGTTTACTGTGGCACGCAAGCTGTGTTTTACTTGTAACATAGGATCTAGTCACCAATGCTTGAAGTGGACGTCCTCTAAAATGAGCAACATGGGTATAAATGATTGATTAAAGTTGACTTTATCTCCATGTTGAGGTCACGATTAGCCATTATGCAGAAATATGTGACCTTAAACACCACTGAATTAAATAATGAAAATCTGGAAATAAGCAATCTGTCATTTTCAGATGGAGGTCCTCAAAGGGTGAATTTGCTGAATCTATTGCATAGCTTGAGTGGGCTAGAATCTCCCAATATATCCTCTGGGTACCTCTTTCTGCTTAGATCCGAGACCTTGATTCAGATTGGGGCTCACAGAGGGTAAATTTAGTGATGCTACCCTGCTGTGCATGAAAGCATTACCAAATTCACCCTCTGGGGACCTCATTCTGCAGATGGTAGTCCGCTTATTTCCAGGTTTGGTTGTATGTGTATATCTTGTTTTTGTGCAAGTACTACTGTGAAAAAAACCCTGATGGCCATTATAGAGCATCTTACACCTGTTGGGTAACCAATCAAAATGAGAACAAGTTTTTATTCTGGCACTGAATTTTCTTCTCCAAGCTTTATTACAGACATCAGCTTAAGTAACTGCTTCTCTGAATGGATCTATTTCATAACTGATGAGAAATGACTTACAACACACGTAAATTTCTTTTTGAATGTTAAATCTAAAATTACTAGTCATTTTGCGACTGTACCAATTGATGAATTCTTCTCTTTCTGGTGGAGACACAGAATCAGGCATGAAAAAGTTAGTATCTAAATAAGGACCAATGTAATTTTTATAAGCTTGTGTATTTGCCAGATGAGGGGATAAATTTTGCTAATTCAGACAAACCAAATGTTTTGGGGAAATATTCCAATTTCAGGGAAAGAAAACTCAATAATATGAACACCACAAGCTTTCACAAAAATATAATTTATGTCCAATAGAAATTATTTTTGTCATCACAAATGTTTACTTGTATAAAATATTTTCATATCACAGGTACACCAACAATTAATAAGAGCACCACGTAGCGGGACAATATACGCCCGTTTTGTATTTTTGAAGGGTTGGGGTAACATCATTTTCTCTTAAAACGTACTGTATTTGTATTCTGTGAAATAAATTGAATTGAATTGATGGGGGTGATGGTAAAAAATTTTTGGACCAACCCCATATTCGAACTTGACCTGTATTTTGTTGTGATTAAACAACATACCAAGTTTGGAACCAATCGGAAAACAAATAATAAAAGTTATCATCCGGAAACCAAATATTTGATGCATTCTATGTCCAACAAGGTCCATAATTCAGGGGAACTTCGAAGTTCGAACTGACCCCATATTCGAACTTGACCTGTCTTTTGTTTTGATTAAACCACATACCAAGTTTAGGAGTCAATCGAAAAAAAAATACTAAAGTTATCATCTGGAAACCAAATGTTGATGAACGGACAGACCGACGAATGGACAAATGGATGGACAAATGGACAGACAGACAAACTGATTCCATAATTCAACGGTTTTTCAACAGGCATATAAAAAATCAGGCCATACTAAAGTTATAATCCGGAAAACACAAAATGCACAAATTCAAGAGGAATAACTCTGGAAAGGTACATGCGATTTTGGCTGAAAGTGAACTTGAGCTGTGCTTTGTGGTCATAAACAAAATCTGAGAATTTGAAACAAATTAGTCAAGGCAAACTAAATTTATCATCCGGAAACCACATAATTCACAAATCTGCAATCATTCAAGGGAAATAACTATGGAATGGTACATGCGATTATGGCCAAAGGTGAACCTGAGCTGTGCTTTGTGGTCAAAAACAAAATCTGAGAATTTGAAAAAAATCGGTCAAGGCAAACTAAAGTTATCATCCGGAAACCACAAAATCCACAAATTTGCAATCATTCAAGGGGAATAACTCTGGAAAAATATATGCGATTGTGGTCAAAAGTGAACTTGAGCTGTATTTTGTGGTCAAAAACAAAAAACTGAAAATTTGAAATAAATCGGTCAAGGCAAACTAAAGTTATCTTGAAACGAAAAGTTGGGCTAAATTCCCATAAAGGGCCATAACTCTACTGCAAATGGGCTGCTAGAAATGGAAATCGAACCCATCCTGTAGTTTGTCATACTAAATCCACATGCCAAATTTAACTCAGCTCAAACCATTACAACTAAAGTTATCGTCCGGAAACGAAATGTGCCCATGGATGGACAGACAGACAGACGGGTGGAGAGACCATTCACATAATATGTCCCATTTTTCAAACGGATGTATAAAATCAACATCTGAAAAATTTGGTGTCAATCCGTCAAGGCGTTCGGCTTTAAATTCAAAGGGGCATAACTCTGCAGCGGATGGGCTGAGAAACACCAATATCGAACTTGACCTGTATTTTATTGCTACAAACAACATATGAAAGTTTGATGTCGATCCATCAAGGCGTTTGACTTTAAATGAGGGGAAACCAATTTTTTTTCGAAAGATTGTGTTTTCAAAGAGCCATAACTCTGCAGTGGATGGACTGAGAAACACCAATATCGAACTTGACCTGTATTTCATTGCTAAAGGAACATCTGAAAAATTTGGTGTCAATCCGTCAAGGCGTTCAGCTTTAAATGAACGGAAACCAATTTTTTTAGAAAAATTGTATTTTCAAAGAGCCATATCTCTGCAGCAGATGGACTGAGAAACACCAATAGTGAACTTGACCTGTATTTTAATGCTAAAAACAACTTCTGAAAGTTTGATGTCAATCCGTCAAGGCGTTCGACTTTAAATGAATGGAAACCAAATTGTTTACGGACAGACAGACGGACAGACGGATAACATAATATGACCATTTTTTAAATGGGCGTATAAAAACTTAGGTTTATTGTTGTAAAAAATTCAATAAAATTTCCATTTACTAGTGCATAGTCATTTAAGAAAGGGTTTGGTGATTCAAGTAAACATTTTTGGAACACTTAAATTGTAAGTTGTGTCCAAAAACGTTTTGTGTAAGTAGAAGTGAATTCTAAAGTGTACAAAAACATTTCTAAACACAAGAGGGAAGGTGGGAGAGTATAAAAGGCCATTTTTCAAAGTGTTCCTGTCGGCAGTGAAACGGAGATGTATATAGTTAGAGATTCAAAATTAGAAAAAGCAAGTGATCCAAAAAGTATTTCCTACAAAACTTTTAAATGCCATGATATACCAAGATTTGCCAATGAAACCAAGTAATTGGCATGAAGTAAGAAGACTTGCAACTGAACTTCCTGAGTTAATGAAACCTAATGGAATGAAGTGTTTTATTTGTAATAATAACAAGAGCTACGCAAAGCATGGGCCACTGCCCCGACCCGTAGGCATGTTCGAACTTCTAGGTAGCCTTAAAGGTATTGTGAGACAGAAAAATATTCTAAGTCAAAAAGAGTGAAAACAGAAAAAATTTTCTAAGTCCAAAAAAAAAGAGTAAAAGGGCCATAACTCTGGAAAAAATGACTGGACAGAACCCGTTCCTTGTGCATATCCATTCCCCCATGCAGGTCTATCAGCATACCGAAGGAGATTCAAATCCAACCAATGGCTTTGAAATTACAATACAAAACATTTGTATGGACAGATGGATGGACAGACAGATGGACAGAGGGCTTCATGAGATAACACCAAATCCTCCTTCGGAGGTCAGGGGCATAATAAATACATGTCCACATAAAGGACCATGCTTTTACTGTCATGTGAAAGGAATGGTTCTTTCAGTGTCATTTTAAACTGAAAAAGGTTATATAATCCCACTTTGCTTGGAACCCACAGAAGGCTCATTGAAATTAAATGATCTGCGGGCAGTGACGGTGTACTGCTCAGAAGACTTGTGCATAAAAACGTTTTAAATTTTTCATTTTCTTTTGTACAATGAGCCTTATTATATGACTGTCACAGATAACTTGTCAATGCCACCAAAGGTTAGGCCAAATAAAAAATACATTTGGCTCTCGAACAATTATATTTTCCAATCAATGAGGGAGGAAGGCATTTATTTTATTTTTTGTTTTGTTGTTGTTAATTGAGTGAGTGAAGGAAGCCCATATTCAGGCTTCATTCTTTAGTGCAGGTACCATAACTTAAAGATTTCATATTCTCTGGATGTGGTTCACATTGTCTTTGAAGTAAATTAACTTCCTCTTTATGGATTTGCCTTGTTACTTATTTATTTATTAAGGTTTAACGGCACTTTAACAGCCATGATCATATTGTTTCGGTGACAGTTTTATGGGTGGGTGGGGGAAGATGGAGTACGTAGAGAGAACCACCGAGCAGCTGCCAACTCCCCAATATCGTAACTCCGCATTGCAGAACAGGCAGGGTTAGATTGGTTGAACCTATGTGCACCATCAACGTGCAGTATGCCTTAGTACACAGCATCATCGTGCCCCCATGTGGACAACCAGGGTTAGTGCCCTGCCCAAGGACACAATGCTGGTGCCCGAATTGATTGCTCTGATGTTACATGGATGCCATCGCTAACCCCCCCCCCCCCCCCCCCCCCCCCTCCTGGCCTTGTTACAATTTATGGGAGAGTGCTTGGGCACTCATCGATAAATTGTAAGAAGGTTAAGACATATGAACAAATGTTGACAACCAATAAAGAAGGATAAAATACACTGGTGCTCAGTCATATTTAGGCACCTTCTTTATAAAAAAAAATAAATGCCACTCACATAATATTTGAGTTATTTTCTGCAGAAAGTAGCAAACTGATTGTTTACAAAACAAATATAATAAACAGACACTATATTTTAATAATGCTTTGTTGCAAAGACATGCAAATAAATATACAACAATCAAAGAAGGTAAAAGTTTAAAGTCTCATGATTCACACTTATTTTGGATGACATTGCAAGCCAATAAAAAAGTTCAACAAGGGGATTCAGTTTCAATGAGGTATTGCCTGAGAACCAAAACCCTTTTTTGGCCTTACCTATCAATTTTGATTAGGACTACCTGGTCCAGAAAGGGACTGATTATTATTAGAATTACAGTATAAAATATTGGCCCTTTTATATCCATAGCTTTCAGCCAAAGATCTTCATCGGTGGAAATGAATACAAAATATTGATTACAGGCTTTCAATGTCTGTTAAATTTGTAATGACAGGTCTAACATTGAACGTATCGCAATACTAAGTTGATATGACGTCAACTAGATGTTTGAATCTGCACCACCATAGTCCCGCTGGAAATGTCAGTGCAAATTGTAACTCACATTGATATTTTGTATTTATTTCCACCGATGAAGGCCTTTGGCTGAAAGCTATGGATATAAAAGGGCCAATATTTTATACTGTAATTCTAATAATAATCAGTCCCTTCCTGGACCAGGTAGTCCTAATCAAAATTGATAGGTAAGGCCAATGGATATAGAGTCAATACTTTATACTTTAATACCATCAATTTTGACTCACCAGAAAATGTAATTCACAGATCCCTATTCATAATCTTATTAAATTTCAAGGTGAAAGCAAATTTGAAAGACAGACATAAAATAAAAATCTTTATTCAAAAATCAAGTTTATTTTGACCAACTGATAATGAGCAGAGTGGTGACTGCTTTAGATGAGGTACAGGATCCTCCTGTGCTCTGCTCACAGTTTCTGATAATTCTGGAGGCAAATGTAATTTCTGGAAGAAAAAAAAGAACCTACCATGAATACATTTTATTATATGATAGAGAAAAAATTTGATTATTTAATTGGCTAAAACACTCGTCAGAAGTTTTGATATACTGCAGTATTGCTGATCTTTTCTATTTTTATCAAAATCAAGTTGATATTTCACCTCTCTGTCATTGTTGTCTATAAATAGCACAGTTAGGTTGATATAATTATTTCAAATACCTGTTTGCAATAAAAACAGAAATGGTATTTCCAACTTGCTCCTTCCTTTAGTTTTTCCGTTCCAATGTTTAGGAACTGTTCACATATAACAATTAACTACAAAATGGACATGTACGTTAATGCACATTGCTTCTTATATATGTATGTTGAAATTAAATTTATTTGTTGCATATGAATATGCTGTTTTTCTTTGAAAAATATGTAATAAAGCAAGGAAGTTGCAAACAATTTTTTCTGTCATAATAATGAAACAATAACTGACTTTCCTTGAGGCTGATACAAGGAATTATCAACCCTTGAAAAGTAACATTCACCTAGGCCTACAGCCTCGGAGAATATTACCTTTCTTGGGTTGATAATTCCTTGAACCAACCTCAAGGAAATCAATAATTGTATAAAATAATAAGACAAAGTGTGGGGCAAATTGTGTGCCTTTGAAACAAGTACTCAATCACTTTTTTAGCATAAGAAGAAGATGACACTTATAAAAATTTTTTGAAGGATTAACTAAAAATTTTATTCTTTTATCACCAAAACAGTCTTGTTCCAATAAGCAATTTTTTGGAGGCAACAAATAAAATGAAAATATTTGCACAACAAGTTTTTGTGAATAGCACTATTGGATATGTCTGTTACATTAGGTAAGGTTTTTTGCTGTCTTGGTTTAACCCGTTACCTAATGAATTGGGCACATCCACTCACATAATTTACACAGTGTGCAGATGAAGAAAAAAAGAATTTCAACAAAACCATATCATGTGATCAACCCTGAATATAAGCAACCTGTCATTTGCAAAATGGGGTCCCCAGAGGGCGCTGCTATCCCATACAGTGGGCCAATTTATCCTTCAGGTATATCTTTCTGTTTTGGCTTGAGACCTTAATTCTGACTGATGTTCACAGAGGGTAAATTTTGTGATGTAACCAAATTCACCCTCTGGGAACCTCATTTTGCAGATGACAGTCTGCTCATTTTCAGGCTTGCATGTGATCCCTCATGGAAATGAGCTCATCAAGCTCATTCCAATGGAGATCACATGATATGGAGTTTTGTTGAATTTTTTGGAAAAATTTGAAAACAAGAGGCCCCAGGGGGCCTCAGGCACTCACCGAATGTTCCATACTGTTAAGACACAGATTTTATCAAAAACTATTCTTAAGGTTCTACAGAGTAAATCTATACTCTCTGTGGAGCTAAAACATCAACAGGACTGAATGGGACAATGCTGCTGATCAAATAGCAAAAGATTCTGCATGATGGTTCTGAAGAAGATTTTTTACAGAATTTTCCTTGAATTGCACAAAGTAAGCATTCACGCCCCCATAGTGAGGCCCAATATTGATTGAGGGACTCAATTTGAACAAGCTTGAAAGGAACCTTACTAAGATGCTACATACCAAATATCCAAAGATTTTGCCCACTGGTTCGGGAGAAGAAGATTTTCAAAGAATTTTTTCTTAAATTGCACCAAGTGAAAATTCACGGCCCATAGGGAGCCCCAATATTGATCGAGGGATTTGATTTGAACAAACGTGAATCAGACCCATACCAAGATGCTGCATACCAAATATCTAAAGATTCTTCCCACTGGTTCTGGTGAAGAAGATTGTTAAAGATCTTTTTCTTAAATTGCACTAAGTAAGAATTCACACCCCCATAGTGATCCCCAATACTGAACAGGGGATTCAATTTGAACAAACTTGAATCAGACCCATACAAAGATGCTGTATACCAAATATCAAAAGATTCTGCTCATCGGTTCTGGAAAAGAAGATTTTTAAAGAAATTTTCTTAAATTGCACTTAGTAAAAATACACACCCCTTTAGTGAGCCCCAATATTGATCGAGGTCCTCAATTTGAACAAACTTGAATCAGATTGCACCAAGTTGAAATTCAAATTCCCATAATGAGCCTTAATAAAAACAAAGGGACTCAATTTGTACAAACTTGAATCAAGCCCATACTAGAATGCTGTATACCAAATATCAAAAGACTCTGCATGCTGATTCTGGAGAAGATTTTTAAAGAATTAGACTTGAATTCAGTGTAAGCAATTTTTTGGAGGCAATAAATAAAATGAAAATATTTGCACAACAAGTTTTTGTGAATAGCACTATTGGATATGTCTGTAAGGTTTTTGCTGTCTTGGTTTAACCCTTTACCTAATGAATTCGGCACATCCACTCACATAATTTACACAGTGTGCAGATGAAGAAAAAAAGAATTTCGACAAAACCATATCATGTGCTCAACCCTGAATATAAGCAACCTGTCATTTGCAAAATGGGGTCCCCAGAGGGTGATGCTATCCCATACAGTGGGCCAATTTATCCTCTAGGTATATCTTTCTGTTTTGGCTTGAGACCTTAATTCAGACTGAGGTTCACAGAGGGTAAATTTTGTTAAACGACCAAATTCACCCTCTGGGAACCTCATTTTGCAGATGACAGTCTGCTCATTTTCAGGCTTGCATGTGATTCCTCATGGAAATGAGCTCATCAAGCTCATTCTAATGGAGATCACATGATATGGGGGTTTTGTTGAATTTTCTGCCCAATTTTAAAGATTCTGAACAAACTTGAATCAGACCCATACCAAGATGCTGTATACCAAATATCAAAAGATTCTGCCCATCGGTTCTGGAAAAGAAGATTTTTAAAGAAATTTTCTTAAATTTCACTAAGTACAAATTCACACCCCTTTAGTGAGCCCCAATATTGATCGAGGGACTCAATTTGAACAAACTTGAATCAGATTGCATCAAGTTGAAATTCATATTCCCATAATGAGCCTTAATATAAAAAAAGGAACTCAATTTGTACAAACTTGAATCAAGCCCATACTAGAATGCCGTATACCAAATATCAAAAGACTCTGCATGCTGGTGCCAGATTTTGGTCCAAAATTTTCGATGTCCCACCCGGCCCCCAAATTTTCAGTGTAAAAAAAAATGAAAGTGTCAATGACACTGTAGCTCAACTTGTCAAGACAAAGACATGTACATGTTTAGTATGTGACACAGCAATGACAAACATCTAGGTAATGACCTGATAACAAAGGTACATATAAAGTATTGTAACGGTCTGTACATAAATACTGACCGTTGCCTGTAACAAATGTATAGGTAAAGTATTGTAAAGATGGGTGACAGTCAGATGCTGAACTAGAAAAAATCTTTGAGTCCCAGAGTGGGTCTGACTGAACCCCAAAATATTTGTTCTCATAGCACAGTGATAACAAAGGCACCCCAAAACACACTCGTTCCTGTCCCAAGGTGAAAACAAAAGTACTCAAGAAGTTTTGTGAAGATCAGTTCATAAATACGAGCTGTATAGAACTTGCGACAAAAAACTGATTGGACCTAATTTCGGTACAAAATGGCCACTGGCAGCCATCTTGAATTTTGGACCGTACCCAGAAACACTCATTCTCATCCCAAGGAGATAACAAAGGTACCCAAGAAGTTTTGTGAAGATCGGTTCATAAATACAGCCTCTACCCTGAGCCGTATTGACATGTGTGCTTACATTGTGTAAGTTGCACTGAATAAATCAAAGTTCATCTAATTTGCATAATTTCTGCACGAAAAAACCCCCCTTACAATATGTGATGTATTCCATGTTACTAAACATTCATACAAAAATTTATTAAAATCAGAACTTTCATACAGAAGTTCTATACAAAAGACTGATTGCACTAATTTTGGTACAAAATGGCTGCTGGTGGCCATCTTGAATTTCGGACCACACCCAAAAACACTCGCTCTCATCCCACGGTGATAACAAAGGTACCCAAGAAGTTTCGTAAAGATTGTTTCATAAATATGGCTTCTAGTCTGAGCTGTATAGAAGTTGTGTACAAAAAAAACTGATTAGACCTAATTTCGGTACAAAATGGCCACTGGCAGCCATCTTGAATTTTAGACCGCACCCAGAAACACTCGTTCTCGTCCCAAGGTGATAACAAAGGTACCCAAGACATTTTGTGAAGATCAGTTCATAAATACAGACTCTAGTCTGAGCCGTATTGACATGTGTACTTACTGTGTGTAAGTCGCACTGAAAAAATCAAAGTTCATCTAATTTGCATAATTTCAGCACGAGAAAAAAACCTGTATTATATGTGATGCATCCCATGGTACTAAACATTCACACAAAAAAAAATATTCAAATCAGGGCTTTCATATGGAAGTTCTGTGCAAAAATCTGATTGCACCTAATTTTGTACAAAATGGCTGCCATCGGCCATCTTGAATTTCGGACCGGACCCAAAAACACTCGTTCTCGTCCCACGGTGATACCAAAGGTACCCAAGAAGTTTCATAAAGATCGGTTCATAAATACGGCCTGTAGCCCGAGCCGTATTGGCATTTGCACTTACAGTGCTGAAAGTAACCCCAAAAAACATCAAAATTAGTCAAATTTGCACAATTTACGTACGAGAAAAAAACCCGTATTATATGTGATGTATCCCATGGTACTAAACATTCATACGAAAAATTATTCAAATCAGAGCTTTCATATGGAAGTTCTGTACAAAAAACAGATTTCTGCATCGTCGGTACAAAATGGCAGCCATCTTGAATTTCGGACCGCACCCAAAAACACTCGTTCTCGTCCCACGGTCATAACAAAGGTACCCAAGAAGTTTCGTAAAGATCGGTTCATAAATACGGCCTCTAGCCCGAGCCATAGCAGCTTGGCACTTACAGCTCTGAAAGTAACACTAAATAAATCAAAGTCAGTCTAATTTGCATAATTTACGCACGAGAAAAAAAACCCGTATTATATGTGATGTATCCCATGGTACTAAACATTTATACAAAACTTTATTCAAATCAGAACTTTCATACAGAAGTTCTGTACAAAAAACTGATTTTTGCATCATCGGTACAAAATGGCCACTGGCAGCCATCTTGAATTTTGGACCACACCTAAAAACACTCGTTCCCGTCCCAGGGTCATAACAAAGGTACACAAGAAGTTTCGTAAAGATCGGTTCATAAATACGACCTCTAGCCCGAGCCATAGCCAATTGTTGACGTACGGACAGACGGACAGACGGCCAGATGGACGGACGGACGGATGGACAGACGGACGACGGGCCATGACAATAGCTCAAATCTGACTTCGTCAAAGATGAGCTAAAAATTTTGTCTTAAAATTGACCGAAACGCATAAAAAACAAACAAAAAAAATTTCTGGATTTTGGTCCAAAATTTTCCACGTCTCTCTCGGCTCCCAAATTTTCAGTGTAAAAAAATTTTTTTTGTCTTAAAATTGACCGAAACACATAAAAAACGAAAAAAAATTTTCCGGATTTTGGTCCAAAATCTTCCGGGGTCCCACCCAGCCCCCAAATTTTCAGTGTAAAAAAAAATAATTTTTTTTTGTCTTAAAATTGACCGGAACGCATAAATGAAAGTGTCAATGACACTGTAGCTCAACTTGTCAAGACAAAGACATGTACATGTATAGTATGTGACACAGCAATGACAAACATCTAGGTAATGACCTGATAACAAAGGTACATATAAAGTATTGTAACGGTCTGTACATAAATACTGACCGTTGCCTGTAACAAATGTATAGGTAAAGTATTGTAAAGGTGGGCGACAGTCAGATGCTAAACTAGAAAAAAATATTTGAGTCCCAGAGTAGGTCTGACTGAACCCCAAAATATTTGTTCTCATAGCACAGTGATAACAAAGGCACCTCAAAACACACTCATTCCTGTCCCAAGGTGAAAAAAAAGGTACCCAAGAAGTTTCGTGAAGATCAGTTCACAAATATGAGCTGTGTAGAAGTTGTGACAAAAAACTGATTGGACCTAATTTCGGTACAAAATGGCCACTGGCAGCCATCTTGAATTCTGGACTGCACCCAGAAACACTCGTTCTCGTCCCAAGGAGATAACAAAGGTACCCAAGAAGTTTTGTGAAGATCGGTTCATAAATACAGCCTCTAGCCCGAGCCGTATTGACATGTGCACTTACAGTGTATAAGTAGCACTGAATAAATCAAAGTTCATCTAATCTGCATCATTTCTGCACGAGAAAAAAACCCGTACTATATGTGATGTATTCCATGTTACTAAACATTCATACAAAAATATATTCAAATCAGAACTTTCATACAGAAGTTCTGCACAAAAGACTGATTGCACTAATTTTGGTACAAAATGGCTGCTGGTGGCCATCTTGAATTTTGGACCACACCCCAAAACACTCGTTCTCATCCCACGGTGATAGCAAAGGTACCCAAGAAGTTTCGTAAAGATCGGTTCATAAATACGGCCTCTAGCCTGAGCCGTATATAGAAGTTGTGTACAAAAAACTGATTTGACCTAATTTCGGTACAAAATGGCCACTGGCAGCCATCTTGAATTTTGGACTGCACCCAGAAACACTCGTACTCGTCCCAAGGTGATAACAAAGGTACCCAAGACATTTCGTGAAGATCGGTTCATAAATACAGACTCTAGCCCGAGCCGTATTGACATGTGTACTTACTGTGTGTAAGCAGCACTGAAAAAATCAAAGTTCATCTAATTTGCATAATTTCTGCATGAGAAAAAAACCTGTATTATATGTCATATATCCCATGGTACTAAACATTCACACAAAAAATTATTCAAATCAGCGCTTTCATATGGAAGTTCTGTGCAAAAATCTGATTGCACCAAATTTTGTACAAAATGGCTGCCATCGGCCATCTTGAATTTCGGACCGGACCCCAAAACACTCGTTCTCGTCCCACGGTGATAACAAAGGTACCCAAGGAATTTCGTAAAGATTGGTTCATAAATACGGCCTCTAGCCCGAGCCGTATTGGCATTTGCACTTACAGTGCTGAAAGGAACACCAAAAAACATCAAAGTTAGTCTAATTTGCATAATTTACGCACGAGATAAAAACCCGTATTATATGTGATGTATCCCATGGTACTAAACATTCATACAACAAATTATTCAAATCATAGCTTTTATATGGAAGTTCTGTACAAAAAACAGATTTCTGCATCGTCGGTACAAAATGGCGGCTGGCAGCCATCTTGAATTTCAGACCAAACCCAAAAACACTCGTTCTCGTCCCACGGTCATAACAAAGGTACCCAAGAAGTTTCGTAAAGATCGGTTCATAAATACGGCCTCTAGCCCGAGCCGTATCCAATTGTTGACGGACAGACGGGCGGACGACGGGCCATGGCATAAGCTCAAATTTGGCTTCGCCAAAGTTGAGCGAAAAACAAAAAAAAAATTCAGGATTTTGGTCCAAAATTTTCAAAGTCCCACCCGGCCCCAAAATTTTCAGTGTAAAAAAAAACATTTTTGTCTCAAAACTGACCGAAACGCATAAAAAACAAAAACTGGGGATATGGCTTGAACAAACTTGAATCTTACCCCCCTAAGGTTGCTGCATACCAAATATCAAAAGCATTCATCTGCTGGATCTGAAGAAGATTTTTAAAGAAAATTCCTCATGTTGAACTAAGTTATCATTCGGGCTCCCACAGTGAGCCCAAATATGAACCCAGGGACTTGGCTTGAACAAACTTGAATCTCACCCCCTAAGGATGCTGCATGCCAAATATCAAAACATTCCAACCGCTGAATCTGAAGAAGAAGATTTTTTAAGAAAAATTCCTCATATTGACTAAGTTATATTTCTGGCTCCCACAGGGAGCCCAAATATGGACCCAGGGACTTGGCTTTAACAATCTTGAATCTCACCCCCCCCCCCCCCCACCCCCACCCCCAAGGATGCTACACACCACATATCAAAACATTCCGACTGCTGGATCTGAAGAAGAAGATTTTTTGTGAAAATTCCTCATTTCGAATTAAGTTACAATTCAAGCTCTCACAGTGAGCCCAAATATGGACCTAGGGACATGGCTTGAACAAACTTGAATCTCACCCCCCTAAGGATGCTGCATACTAAATATCAAAACATTCCGACTGCTGGATCTGAAGAAGAAGATTTTTAAAGAAAATTCCTCATTTTGAACTAAGTTATCATTCGGGCTCCCACAGTGAGCCCAAATATGGATCTAGGGACATGGTTTGAACAAACTTGAATCTCACCCCCCTAAGGATGCTGCATACCAAATATCAAAACATTCCGACTGCTGGATCTGAAGAAGCAGATTTTTAAAGAAAATTCCTCATTTTGAACTAAGTTATAATTCGGGCTACCACAGTGAGCCCAAATATGAATCCAGGGACGTGGCTTGAACGAACTTGAATCTCACCCTCCTAAGCATGCTGCATACCCAATATCAAAAGATTCTGCCTGCTGAATCTTGAAAAGAAGATTTTTAAAGAAATTTGCCTGAAATGCACTAAGTTCAAATTTGGGCTCCTATACTGAGCCCAAATATGAACCCAGGGGGCCAATTTGAACAAACTTGAATCAGATCCACCCCACAATGTTGCATACCAAATATCAAAAGATTCTACCTGCTGGATCCGGAGAAGAAGATTTTTTTAAGAAATTTGCCTGAAATGCATTAAGTTTGAATTCGAGCTTCTATAGTGAGCCCAAATATGAATCCAGGGGGCCGATTTGAACAAACTTGAATCAGATCCACCCACAATGTTGCATACCAAATATCAAAAGATTCTGCCTGCTGGATCTGGAGAAGAAGATTTTTTAAGAAATTTGCCTGAAATGCACCAAGTTCGAATTTGGGCTTCTATAGTGAGCCCAAATATGAATCCAGGGGGCCAATTTGAACAAACTTGAATCAGATCCACCCCATAATGCTGTATACCAAATATCAAATGATTCTGCCCACTGATTCTGGAGAAGAAGATTTTTTAATAATTTTTCTATAATTCATACAGTGCTATCAGAGCTCACAAGGGGCGTGGCCATTTCATTTGAACAAACATGAATTGCCATATAGTAATGAACATCCACATGAAGTTTCGTGAAAATCAGACCAGTGGTTTCAGAGGAGAAGTCGTTTGAAAAATGTTCACGACGACAGACGACAACGGGCAACGAGAGATGACGGACGGAAAGTGATAAGTTGAGCTCCCTTCGGTGAGCTAAAAACTGCCCGCCCACATGCAATTTTACAAATGAAAGTCTCAATGACACTGTAGCTCAACTTGTTAAGACATGTACATGTATAGTATGTGACACAGCAATGACAAACATCTAGGTAATGATCTGATAACAAAGGTACATATAAAGTATTGTAATGGTCTGTACATAAATACTGACCGTAGCCTGTAACAAATGTATACGTAAAGTATTGTAAAGGTGGGCGACAGTCAGATGCTAAACTAGAAAAGAAATCTTTGAGTCCCAGAGTGGGTCTGACTGAACCCCAAAATATGTGTTCTCATAGCACAGTGATAACCAAGGCACCCAAAAACACTTGTTCCTGTCCCAAGGTGATAACAAAGGTACCCACGAAGTTTCATGAAGATCAGTTCATAAATACGAGCCGTATAGAAGTTGACAAAAAACTGATTGCACTTAATTTCGGTACAAAATGGTCACTGGCAGTCATCTTGAAATTTGGACCGCACCCAGAAACACTCGTTCTCGTCCCAAGGTGATGGCAAAGGTACCCAAGAAGTTTCGTGAAGATCGGTTCATAAATACAGCCTCTAGCCCGAGCCGTATTGACATGTGCATACTGTGTATAAGTAGCACTGAATAAATCAAAATTCATCTAATTTGCATAATTTCTGCACGAGAAAAAACCCCATATTATATGTGATGTATTCCATGTTACTAAACATTCATACAAAAATTTATTCAAATCAGAACTTTCATACAGAAGTTCTGTACAAAAAACTGATTGCACTAATTTTGGTACAAAATGGCTGCTGATGGCCATCTTGAATTTCGGACCACACCCAAAAACACTTGTTCTCCTCCCAAAGTGATAACAAAGGTACCCAAGAAGTTTCGTAAAGATCAGTTCATAAATACGGCCTCTAGCCTGAGCCGTACAGAAGTTGTGTACAAAAAACTGATTAGACCTAATTTCGGTACAAAATGGCCACTGGCAACCATCTTGAATTTTTGACCACATCCAGAAACACTTGTTCTCGTCCCAAGGTGATAACAAAGGTACCCAAGATGTTTTGTGAAGATCGGTTCATAAATACAGCCCCTAGCTCAAGCCATATTGACATGTGTACTTACTGTGTGTAAGCTGCACTGAAAAAATTAAAGTTCATCTAATTTGCATAATTTCTGCACGATAAAAAAAAACGTATTATATGTGATGTATCCCATGGTACTAAACATTCACACACAAAATTATTTAAATCAGCGCTTTCATATGGAAGTTCTGCGCAAAAATCTGATTGCACCTAATTTTGAACAAAATGGCTGCCAAAAACACTTGTTCTCGTCCCACGGTGATACCAAAGATACCCAAGAAGTTTCATAAAGATTGGTTCATAAATACGGCCTCTAGCCCGAGCCATATTGGCGTTTGCACTTACAGTGCTGAAAGTAACACTAAATACATCAAAGTTAGTCTAATTTGCTTAATTTATGCACGAGAAAAAAACCTGTATTATATGTGATGTATCCCATGGTACTAAACTTTCATACAAAAAAATTTTCAAATCAGAGCTTTCATATGGAAGTTCTGCGCAAAAACTCTGATTGCACCTAATTTTGTACAAAATGGCTGCCAGCGGCCAACTTGAATTTCAGGCCGGACCCAAAAACACCCGTTCTCGTCCCACTGTGATAACAAAGGTACCCAAGAAGTTTCGTAAAGATCGGTTCATAAATACGGCCTCTAGCCCAAGCTGTATTGAATTGTTGACGGACAGACAGACGACTGGCCATGGCATGAGCTCAAATTTGACTTACATGAAAGTTGAGCTAAAAATGGCCTGAGAAACAGAAGATCTACTTTGTGGGGCCTTATCAGATAAACTGTCAAATTTCAAATCAATTCACCACAGAAAAGCAAAGTTACAATGCAGAACTCAAACAAAAACCTAGGTTTTACACAATCAAAGGCCATAACTTTAGAATTATGTACATTACATCAATCCACAAAACAGAGAGTAAAGTTATTATGCCATAACTGTGGAATTATGTTCACTAGAAATCTGAAAATTTAACTTGGAATGTGTACTGTAATTATAAGATAAAGTGTCAAGTTTTATATCATTCCTACACAGACAAGTGAAGTAAAATTTGAAAATAGTGTGCCAAAGAAAAATAAAGTTATCACGCAGAATGTAAACAGACATACATGCAGACCCTTGACTAGGCTAATGGATAGACTGGCAGACTCATTGTGTATGGGTACTTAATGCACCATTCAAATGTTGAATATGTATTTTAATATTCTTAGAAAAATATCACACATACTTCTATAGTGAACTTCTTTCGTCTAAGTTTGAAGGCCAAATCAAAAGTCTCTGGCATATGAGATATTAAGGAATTCAGTCTTGGTAGCTGTTTGATGTTCAGTAGTCCTGTAACAAAATAAAATACATTCATCCATATAACACTGCTATTTTATTTTCAGTCCACACAGATAATAATGACACTGTTAGTATTATATTATCAAAAACAACAGGGCTGGATATAGGATTAAGATGGTCTCTTTCCATTGAACAATACTCTTTAATCAGTCTATTCTATTTTACTGATTACCTGGAATACTTTGTGGATTAGAAAGAAGGAATGTGTTCACAACCTACTTGGAACTGTTTTTGTTTTCCAGAACAATACTAACAAAAACATTTAAATTATACTTTACAGGAAATTAACAAAAGCCCTTTCTGTCAAAGTATTCATAATCAGCTTGCCATTCCTGTAAAACATTAATTAAATTTACCTGGTCTGTGCTGAATTCATTTTGAAGATTGTTAACACTTTTTTATTTTTTTTTATATTGTAACCATTAGAGGCCTGAATATTTTACACAGTTTTGCCATACAAATGTCAGTCAAGCTGTTCGCCTTTTGCCGTGATCCCTAGTAACATTATTCAATAAGGATTGTAGTCAAGTATTGACTACCTCTATTGGCAACCAAGATTTGACAATAAATCTTTGTTTGGGCATAATGATTTGAGGCTTGACATTATCCCCCAATCAAGAATATTGAGCACCTGCTCTTAAGGTGGTAAAATTATTCAGGGAAAAAACTACGCCGTAAAGGGTTAAAGTACCATAGGCACTTGGAAAACATGGTTTTAATTTCAAGTGGCATTTTGTTTGTGAAAATTTCTTTTTTTATATTTTACTGAAAGTGCCTTTGGACAAAAGTTTTAATGGATGGTTGGTCTGTGACCTTGACCATACAGTTTACCTTGGGGCAATGGCATAACACACTCTTCAGGCCTGCACAAATTGAAATTTAAGGCAATCTATTTATGGGTTATTTTTAAGGTAACCCTTTTGAATTAAGGCAACCCATTTCAGCAGTGCACTGTTATCTATGTACGGTTTCACATTGGCCAAAGACACTCCTCAGAGATTACACCGCTTTGCTTGAAGTGCTTCCCTTTGAATTTCTGTCCATTTCTGGCAACATATAATTATAAGGCACTGTAAATTGGTCAGCTTTCCATCTGACCTCATAGCTGAAATCACCTGCTTTTATCCATTGTTTTGAAAGTTTTTTTACTGGCAGTCTCAGTCATTTGATTTGCTTTGGGTTTGCTTGACATGGTGCATTAATAATTCTAAAAAGAAAGAGGTTGATTTAAGATCACATCGGTGTATAAGTGGTAAATTCAGTCAGCTGTTTTGCTATACAGTTTGTTTACAGACCAGAAGCACCACCACAAGATGAACCACAAGACGATTTCCTCATGACTGATACTGTACCACTTGATAACTTGAAAATTCAAGGACCGCAACTGAGTGCAGCATGAAAAGTTTATTCTTTTAAGCTGGAAGTAATTATTCTTTTAAATAAATATATTTACAACATGGTTTCAATCACCTGAAAGCATCTCTTGCACTGTTTTATTTTGATAATGTTATCAAGTAGCTTAGCTCACTGCTTGAGAAGAATCATTGTCGTCATGTGTGATCATATGGAGAACTAGAAGGTCAAGGTAAGTTGCAATAAAAATAAAACATGCAATGATGAATGTGCAGTCTCTACAGTTATTTATTATACAGTCTATCAATAGTAAATATGTCACACATATGATCTCAAACATTTGCTGGGGATTTCCACACACGTTGTACAACCGTTTTTTGAAGCCATTAAATTAGCGTCGACCGATCTCCATGTATTAACATAAGAAAAGGCCGCCCAGCTTTCAGGTTTTATCTTTGGTCAGATATGTCAGAAACACAGCTGAACATTTGGGCAAATGAGAAGCAGCTTGGAATAAAAAGTTAAAAAATTTATAGTAATTTATATATTTTTTATACTTACCAATGACCCAGACATAGCTGGTGCTAATTCTCAAAATCTAGGGCCAAACACAAATTTTGCCCCCCAATCCCCAAAATTTGCATCTAAAACCGAAAATAACATGTCCTAAATGGTCCTCCATACTTTTCCTCCACTGCGCATGCGCAGTGTCAAGGAGGTCTCGAAATTGGCACCAATTATCATTCTTACAAGCAGTGCCTGGTCAGAGCTGTGTACTCAGCGGGGAGGTACGAGTTTCCAACTCCTGGGAGGGCCATCCCCATCTGGGTCATTGGTAAGTATAAAAAATATATAAATTACTAAAAAATTTTTAACATTTTTATACTGTACCAATGACCCAGACATAGCTGAATAGCAAAAAGGCTGGAGGGCCTAGGACATAGAGGAAAATCCAATAAGCTCAACTATATATAATAGTGTTATCCCCTCGAGGAGAAAAGGAGGATTAGGCTTTACATGTATCTTTCTTATTTATGACAAATTAGAAAGACACAACACCTTTCATAATTGAGCATAATAACATCCATGTTCTCTATTAGCATCCAGTATAACCCTTTATACTAATTATTTTTAAAGTAAGCCAATAAATAAAGTAAGTCCAGAGAATTGAGACTCTTTATACTCATTAAAAGTGTCCGAGGATTGTATATTAATGCCCGTTTGACACGTGACATATACAAATGCTTCACACCGAGCTACACTTTAAAAATATGACATGAATGAATTTAAAAATTAGCTTTACACTTTAAAACCATCCCGGTACCGACTCAGAATTACTGACTCCGGAGGACGTATCCCCTTGCTTTTCACTATAAAGCAGGTGACCTAAGGGAACACCCTCCCCCCCCCTTCCCCTTGCCCTGGGTCAAATAGCCCAGAGCGAAGAGGGCAGCAGGACAGAGTCACTGCCGGAACAGAAAGCCTGCATAACTATAGTTGCAACTGTTTAGTGGATGACATTCTGAGCAACAGATGACGGACCTAAACAATGCAGGTCTCCAGAAATGGACTCAATATTTCTGAGATAAAAATTCGTGAATGTGGATGGCAGAGACCAATATGCAGCCTTCATTGAATCTGTAATAGCAACACTATTTGCGTAAGCCCAAGATGTAGAAAGAGCTCTTACTTCATGAGCCGAAATCTTAAGCACAGACTGCTGAGTTGAAGATAGATTATCATAAGCAGTACGGATAGTTAATTGAATCCATCTAGCAATAGAATGGACCGTAATGTCCTTTCTATTAGGCATCAGAGACAGAAAGAAGTGTTTTCGTCCCTTTCTGATAAACTGAGATCTTCGTTTATAAATATGTAAAGCTCTAACCGGACAGAGTAAAGGCCTATGCCCGTCTGAAGACGGAAGGGCCTTAATAACATAGGTTCCAGATATTTATTAGGAGCCTGATTCTTAGCCAAAAATCCAACATTAGTAGTAAAGGTAATAATGTTCCCGACACTACGATAGTGAGAATCATCCACAGATAGTGCATGAAGCTCACTGACTCTTCTAGCAGAAGAGAAAGCTAAGAGAAATGCTGTCTTATAAGATAAGAATTTGAAGTCCACTGTCTCAAGAGGCTCAAATGGCTTTTCTTTTAGTTTAAGAAGAACCCAAGCTAAATTCCATTTAGGAATTAATCTAAGGGTTCTAGGTCTATTTATCAAGAAGTTTCTAACTAGTTTAGATAAAGAGACATTAGATCCAATTTGTAAACTATCATGGTGTGCATAGGTATCAGATAACATAGACCTATAACCTTTAATAGTAACAGGCTGCAGTTTGATCTCATCAAACAAGTATACTAGAAAGTTTGCAATGTCTGGAATGGAGGGATCAAAAATGTCAATAGAATGATCCCTACACCAACGACAAAAGACCTTCCACTTAGCCGCATAGTTTAGCGAAGAGGAGGTCCTCCTACAGTTAGAAATTGCGTCCACTGCTCGTCCTGTAAAATGCTTGCCGTGCAAGAAGGACCGCACAACGGAAATACGTGAAGGTTGAGACCTTTGCGGGTTGTGATGTAGTTGACGCGATTTCCCCTGTGAAAGAAGATCCTCTCGTGGAGGAAGCTTCCGCGGTATGTCCCACAGCCGACACCTGAGTAGATTTATCCACGGTTTCTGTGGAGACAGAGATGCTACCAACAGAATTTTGCATTGAGATTGTTTTATCTTTAGCAATATCTGCTGAATGAATGGCGCTGGAGAATACGCATATCCTATCATTCCGTCCCACGAGATCGATAGAGCGTCTACTGCATATGCTCGAGGATCCGGACATGGTGACATATAAGTCTGCAACTGATTGTTGAGCTGTGTCGCAAATAAGTCTATCATTGGCCGCTCCCATTGGTAGCAAATCTGATTGAATACCTGTTTGTTGAGAGTCCTTTCTGACGGCAACAAACGACCCTTCCGTGAAAGGGAGTCTGCTAATACATTCAGACGACCCAGAATATGACGGACCAAAAGTAGAACTTGGTGTTCTAGTACAAACAGAAGGATTCTTTCCGTTAAATTGAATAACGGAATGGAATGAGTGCCTCCCTGGTTCCGAATATACGCTACTACTGTCGTATTGTCGGACAGGATTTGGACATGTGCTTTCTGAATAATGTTCATCCAATGACGTACTGCAAGCCAAATTGACATCATTTCTTTGATGTTTATGTGCTTGCCTAGAAACTGCGGATCCCAAAGACCCTGGCACTTCGAATCCGTTGGGATCAATGTTGCACCCCAACCTGTTTGACTGGCATCCGTCATAATAGTAAAACTCGGATCCGGCAACTGCAGTGGAACTCCCTGAGTCAACCACTGAATGTTTGCCCAAGTCTGAATCTCTTGTTTCACTTGATTTGACAAGAGAACGTCTATATCGAGCGAATGAATCTTTACTCTCCAATTCTGAGTCAAGAAAATTTGGAGAGGACGAGTGCGTAACCCCCCCATCGGAATGAGATCCGCAGCGGCTCCGCACAGACCTATCAGTCTCATGAATTCTCTCGCTGTGACTTTGTCTGAGTGAAGACAATAGCGAGCGTAACAACTGATTAATTTCGCTCTGGTTAACGGCAGACGAACAAGATCGTTGTGCGTCTTGAAGCTCATTCCCAAGTGGGTGAATGACTTGGATGGCACCAGATCCGACTTCTCCTCATTTATTATAAAACCGAGACGTCAGAGTAATAGAAGCAGATTCTGCACATCGTTCTGAAGTGTTAACTCGTTGCCGTACCTCTAAAGAATGTCGTCCAGGTAGGCCGATGTTACCGAGGACGAATGAGCTTGGAAATGCATCATTACCGAGTTCATTATTCGAGTGAAAGCCCATGGCGCTAGGTTCAAACCGAAGCACATCTCTCGGAACTGATATACCACTCCTAGGACTGTGAAGCGTAGATACTTTCTGAATGTCGGATGTACCATGACGTGAAAGTACGCATTCTTGAGATCTATGCTTGTAGCATAGTCGTTCACCCGAATACTCGCTCTGACTGATCGAATTGTCTCCGTATAGAACTTCGGAGCGACGATCAGCTTGTTTATCCAGCTCAGATCTATGACTGGATGGAACGAGCCGTCTGGTTTCGGAACCAGAAACAGATGGCTGTAGAAACCTGGTGCTTCCTGGTCTTCTACGACCTCTACCGCGTTCTTCTCCAGAAGAGACTGTACTTCTGATAGAAGAGCGTCTCTTTTCTGCAGATTTGACGGAAGCTGAGTCCATTTTGGACTTCGAGTTAATGGAGGCTTTCGTTTGAAGGATATTCTTAGTCCTTCCGAAATTACCCCTTGAACCCAGGGGTCGTCCGTAATTGACGCCCAATTGTTTATAAAACTCGACAATCTTCCGCCTACCGGAACACGATAGAGGTTCATACCATCACCTCCTGGACCTGCGAGGCTTGCGGAAGAAGAAACATCCTCCATGACCTGCACCTCGCCCCGTCGACCTAGGGACGTCTGACTGGTTATCTCGGCCAGTATAACATCCCCTACGTGAGTCGCTGCCTTGACGGTCTCTAGAATAAGACCTAGAGGACGCATAGGAACCTCTATAGGAACTTCCCTTGGGCGTACTTGTCCCAGAAGTACCTGTCTTACTCTTTTCTGCTGTATCCGACCTTTTAGAAGCGGATTTGAATAGCAGAGAATCCGAAGCTTTCTTAGTTATCTAATCATAGATTGCTGAAAGCTTGCCGCCGAAGAGAAGCTCTCCGGAGACTGAAGCGACTCTGAGAGAGTTTTTCACCTTACCATCCACGCGCGTGGATGTAGCTAGGGCCGCGTCACGTCTAACCAACTCCAGGTTTGCCACTGAAAGGGCTGAGTTATACGTGGAATAAGCTATGGCCCTTGAAAGAACTCTTAAGGAGGATTGTATATCCTGGAATTCTTTCCCTTGAAGACGTAATGATAACGCTTTAGTAAGGTGATCTGCGTATGATAAAGCGTCTAAGTTAACTCTATTAGACATAATTGTCGTTTCCAACGGCGTGGTTGGAATTGACATAGACGATGGTATAGACAATTCTAGGTCTTCAGCCTGGTCGTCTAGATGCAGAGGAACTCTCGGTATGCCCTGTCCTGCCGTTTCGAATTTATTCCTTGAATTGATGAAAGGCAGATGTAGAGCATTTGCGGACAAGAAACCATACTTGCTCGTTTTGGTAGCAAGCTTATATATAGCGTCATTCAATAATTAAAATGTTTTTGTGACATTATTGGACTGTGTCGGAAACTCAGGGACGATGTCCCTAAACCGATCAAAAAATTCTGTGTCCAGTGACGCTATCAGTCTCTTATCCGGCATTGCAGCATTCTGGTCTGACGGAACAACCTCTGGAAGATAATGCCAGATAAAATCTACGGCAGCTTTATGTTGTTCCGAAAGGGAAAGCTCCAGATCCTCTGAATCCCTTTCGCCATCCTGTCGGACCATATGAAGTTCTCGGTCGTCCCTACCTGATGCTTCAGCGGAGCATACCGACCCAGCGTCGTCGGATAATTCCTGATCCAACAGCAATTCTGTCATCTGCTGGGATGCTGCGATAAGTTGTGCTATTTGTGATAGCACGTCCGTCACTGAGGCCTGTGGAGCAGCGGTCTTACGTTGCTTTGCCACTGGAAGCTCTCTGGACGTTGACTCCTGCATACTTCTTTTATGCGAACGTCCGGAGTCTACAGGCCTCGTGTCCCTGGCTACCGGATGGTGTGACCTGGTCGCTGTGGAATCCCTGATCGGCGAAGCTGGCTGGATATCCGTGGTCACGTAGCCAAGGTGTGGTCGTGTGCGCTGCCGTGAGGATGAGGAAGCCATATTGACAGTCTCTCCGGACTGTTTATATAACGGAGTGTCCGGAGTGGCGGACGTATGCTCCGAATGCGAAACGTTTTGTACCACAACATCTGGTCCCAGATGTTGTTGTATGAGAGAGGGACCTCTCTCGCTCGCAGCCCGGATGGATCTGGACAAGCTAGGAACCGGACTAATAGGCTTCCTCCGTTCTATCCTCTGATCCGTCGTCACTGGGTGTGCACTTTGTGTTATTATAGTGCTCGCATCACCCAAATCTCCTTCCTGGACCGCAACGGACGAACCCGGCTGCCGTGCCATTCGATGAATGGTTGCTATACCGGGCGAGCTAGCGGCCACCAATGCCGTCGATCCTACTAGGGACCTCTTAGGCAATTGACGTATTTTCATGAGCACTTTTGCCGCAGCTCTTTATTTAACTGTGACGACGGAGGCACACTTTTGGAAGACATCACGGAAACATCACCCTGTTCTTGTTCCTCTGAAAAAGAGATTGAAAAACTAGAGTGACCCTGCGGAGAAAGGACCGGCATGGCCTTTTCCCCGCTAACAACATACCGTGACACACGTTTCCAATGTTTGTCATCCCAATTGACACACACTGAGCAGGAGTTAGTGCGAGTACACTGACTACAATTAATACAATGATTATGAAAGTCAGAGGAAGATTTCCTCTTATTACAATTTGAACAATATACTTTCATTGTGAAAAGAACACAAACAGTCCTAGTACTCGCACCAATCCCTGAAAACAAAGATACATAATAACATGGTCCATTAACAAAAAGAAAAAATAAATGAAATCAAAAAATTTTTTTGAAAAAATATTTTTTAGAAAAGCCCAAGTTTCTGAAAGTAACGTTGAGCCCCAATGGATCCCCCAAAAGCCTAAGTGTGGATAAAATTTTTAAAAATATTTCAAAAAAATTAATGTATCACTTACGTATAATAATAATGTATCTTGTTATGATTAAACTAATACAAAGACAAGAAATCACTCTCAACAGAAACCGTTGTCAATGTAAACAAGAAGTGTATAAAAACCGGAAACATGACTCCAGGCACTGATAAACATGGCCCGAAATCAGTCACCAATTACAACACTATCTGATGCAAAACAGAGACTTCCAGGGAAGAAACTGCAGAACATCAGATGGTAGATGCAGAACACAACGCCTAAACACCCATGGGTGAGGACGTAAACATGGGGAAAAAACAGAATTCATTCTGTTACCAAGCTAAAACTCCCAAGAAATTTTAGTAATAATATTAGAGAAAATATGCCAAAAGCCTGGGAGAATAGCAAGGGGGGACTAAAGGAAAGGGAGAGAGGAAACACTGAACAAGCAGTGTAACTTTATAGCAAGAATGACAACAACAGGCCCATGCCTTGAAATTAGGTAACATAACATAATTTCATAAAAAAATTTTAAGTTACAGCCCTGATTATTTCCTGCCACTAATTTTTCCTCTCCTCCTTCTATTTCCTCTTTAGATCCACCATTTCTGTAATATTTATGTGTCTGGCATCATTTAAACTGAGATTTACAAGCACAAATATCAGTCAGATGTGAACTGATGAAGGGCCAAACAAAGAATGATAATTGGCGCCAATTTCGGGACCTCCTTGACACTGCACATGTGCAGTGGAGGAAAAGTATGGAGGACCATTTAGGACATGTTATTTTCGGTTTTAGATGCAAATTTTGGGGATTGGGGGGCAAAATTTGTGTTTGGCCCTAGATTTTGAGAATTAGCACCAGCTATGTCTGGGTCATTGGTACAGTATAACAATATTAAAATTTTATAGTAAATTGCCTTTCTTATTACACCTACCACAATTGTTTACAACAGGCTTGCAATACAGTGGAAGTCCCTAACTTGGAAGTATACTCTCTATTTTGTTTTTTCCCAAGCGATAAAATAATAGTCAGTCGCTAGACGAGCATATGGCACCTGAATAGCAAGAAAAATCCAGCTAGAAATGGATTGAGAAGAGATCTTCTGTCGATCAGTGTTAGAGACAGAAAGATTTGTTTCCTGACTTTCCTAATAAACTGCATCCGGTTGAGGTAAATGTGAATTGTACGAACTGGACAGAGCAATGGGTGATTACCTTCAACAGAAGGAAGAACCCTAATACAGATAGGAGGTGGAGTAGATTTTGGTATCTGATTCTTGGTTAGAAAGGAGCAATCAGTGGTAAAAGTAACACTGTTGGCAGAACTCCTGAAAAAGGCCAGATCATCTGAGAGGAGTGACGCTCACTTACCCTACTGGCTGAATCAAAAACCATCCGGTTTGTGAGAAAATGCATATCCACCTTGGATAATGATTGGACCCCCCCCCCCCTCCCCAAGCACCTCCTCCCCCAAAGCAAAGCAGCATCTAAGAAAGATTCCATCTTGGGGTCAGCTGAAAAACCCTAGACCTTTTCAATGAAAAGTGCCAAAGAAGCTTGAAGAGGTACTGATTAGTGCTGATGCGACGCTTTCCCACATTTGAAAAGATCTCTGAAAGCATGGACCTGCACCCCTTAATGGTAACCGAGAATCAAACAGATATACTAGAAACTCTGCAATCTGTGTTATTGAACGATTAGCATAATCAACAGAGTGATAACATAATTGACAGAAGACCTTCAAACAGCCGCATCGGCTAAACCAGTGGAGTGCCGCCTTGAAGAAGAACCTCTATGGAGGAGATAGGACTGGACAAAAGATATGCGTGAAGGCACACTGAAGCTGGGTCGATGTGAAACCTCCTCGGGTGACCTTGACAAAGAAGGTCATGATGTAGAAGGAGATGTGCTGGAACCGCCACCAACAGAGAGCAGAGCTGATTGATCCACACCTGCTGAGGCGACAGGAAAGCGATCAGAATGATTCAACAACTGCAGGTTCGATCTTGGCTAGAACCTGGGGCAGAATCGAAACTGGCGGGAAGGCATAGCCGACTAGACATTTCAACAGCTCCTGCAGTATCCACTACCAGAATAGACTGCAAATCACCTACGGAGGGGGTAGAACTCTCACCAGACGTAGTCATGTCGGGAGGCCCCAAATGACAACGTTCCCCTTTCTCGCGGGCTCGGGAAGAACAGCCACAAGAATGTACACAACACTACTAGATCTGGACATGGGGGCACGAAAGTGTGCACCTGATGGTTCCAACGGGTTGCAAACAAATCGATGTGGGGACAACCCCAGAGATTGCAAAGCAATGCTTTACACTGTTCTGTGAAGCATCCACTTGGTGGAAATGACTCTGCCCTGTCGGGACAGGGAGTCAGCTAGGACGTTCAGACGATTGGGAATGTGTCAAACCACCACCCCAGAGTTGATGTCCTGAGCAAGCAGTAGAAGATCCCAATCCAATTCGTACATGGGAACCGAGTGTGTGCAGCCCTGGTTCCGATTGTTAGTGGCCACTGTGAAATTGTCAGACAACAGAAGGACCTAACGATTTGAAAGGTGGGGGATCCACTGCCAGAAGAGCAAGAAGCTTCTTCTGGTTGATATGAAGAACTGCCTGATCCTGGTCCCCAGCACCATGAAGGGAGAGACATAGAGGATCCAATGTCGTGTCCGATCTGAAATCACTGGCATCTGCCATCAGCACACGATCAGACTTGGGCAAGTCCAACAGAACTCCCTGCACAACCCACTGAACATCCATCCAGGGAAGGTGACGACTGAGAGAGGCTGGTAACTGAAGCACCAGATCCAGAGGATCGACATTCGGCCTCCAACGACTGAGCAGAAAGTGTTGGAGAGGTGAGGTCTGACATGCAGCCGACCTAAAGGAATGAGATCCGTCAACGAACTGCAGGCGAAAATCACTGCCCTCGCCGGGGAATTGCCACCGTGTTCAGCTGAGTACGGTAGTCCCTCCCCAGATGACAAAATAACTGAGAAGGGACCAGGTCCGACTTCTCATCGTTGACTCTGAACCATAGCAATGAGAGCAGGCTCAACAGTGTGTCGACATCAGACTCCAGAAGAGCAGCATTGGAGTGCCTCTGGAGGATATGCCTCAGGTTATTCACAGACCGGACGAACAACATCTACCACCCAAGAATCGGTTGTGATTGTGGCCCAACGGTCTACAAACTCTGATATCCTTCCACCAACCTGGGACGAATGGAGGTGAGGACCTTCATTTCGAGCCCAGGTGAGGCCTGTGAGAGGAGAAACCACCTCCTCTGCTAGTAGAAGGATCCTGAGACCTCCCTCTGGTCTGCCAACACTTACCCTTACCACGTAAGAGGAAGAAGTGGAGGCAGAAAGATCAGCCCTTAGCTTCACAGAGAAAGCAGAAGGGCATTTGTTAGGCTTGGAACTGCCCCGATCTCCATCAGAAGGCGGATCATGCATGCAAATCAGCAGCTGATCTTTGGAATGATGGAGGATATCATCTGGGACCACTGTCACATAATCATGAAATAGTCACAAACCCAACAAAGAAGCAGATTGAAGCACGCTGCCCTTCAGGAAAGGAATAAACTAGTGTCCAACACAGCATCCCGGTGAACTAATTCCAAATTAGCCATGTTACAGGCAAGCGTGTGAGTAAGATGCATGAGTGCCTTAGAGATCACATGCAAAGGAGCCTGTATGTCGTCAAACTTATCAGATAAGGCAGATAAGTAGCCAAGGCAGAGACGACATGACCCGAGAGAGAAAGCATGCCCAGCATCTCTCTGGATAAGCCCAACAGGGGCTCTAAAGTTGCTATAGGAATAATGGCCGACTTGGGCTTGGAAAGCCCAAGGAAGGAGAAGTCCTGATCCAGGACTGTCAAAGTCTGGCAGACCGACGGATTGGTAGAATTGTAGGAACGATAACACACAGGGGGCAAAAAGGTATCAGCCCTAGTGATGAATGAAGTCTTCATAGCTTTGGAACTCAGTTTAGACCACCTGTACTGACTGGTACTGTCGAAGGCACCCAGAAGCAGATTGCTCCACAGGCTGTAAACGCACGACCGATGATCACAGCCTGGCTGAAACCTCCGACTGGTCAGACGGTTTGAATTTCGGAAGGAACTCAAACATAAAGCCAAGAGCTGCTCCAAGTCAGAAGACTGATGGCTCTTGACATCGGAAGACACATCAGCCTATCTCGGGCATTCCAGCCAATGCCTCCCATGGTGTAGGAACACCAGGTGGATCAGAAAGCGGCTGGCTTCCAATCCCGGGAGGCAGAGTCACAGAGGGCATCTGAAAGCCACTAGTAGCCTTGCTGAAGGCAACGGGATGGCTCTTGGAAAGAACCTGCGAGAGCAAGGAGAGGGCCTCCCTAAGCTCATGGTCCGTATCTGCCAGTTCGATGTGGGAACGACCCAGCAAAGTAGCTTCGCACCTGACTCTCTTAACCAACGAATGGTCACAATCCTCGAGAAGACCCGATGCGGGGCAACGGGTGGCAGCTGAAACATCTGAATGCTGATGCTTATAGGGGTATGAAATACCCTGAGGATCCAAAGTGTGGGAACTCAGGAAGACAGCCACAAGTGGCTATGCCATCTCCCTGTGGTGCAATCATGTAGTTGTAAATAATGGTGTCTGTATGTATATTTTTGGTTTTGATTGTTTTCATGTTGCACTACTGAATAAAATCAATCTGAATCTGAATCAGGAGAGTCGCCGTGAACCTCTGAGGGACAGAAGGTCCAGGCTGCACAAAATGCGCCGGCCCAGAAAAACTCAGCCAAAGAACCAGAGTGTGTGGACAGAAGCACAATAAAGTCAACAAAACCTGCTGGATTCTATGGCTGAGAGACCACAGCAGAGGAATCGGCTGGTTGCCACTTCCAACTATGCAGAGTTGAAGCCAGGGAAGGCTGAGGCCGATATCCTACATCTAAATTAGCAGATATCCCTGCAGACTCCTGCAGGGATAAGCCGAGGTCGGCTGAAATGGAGACTGTAGATGTTGCAGACGAGCAGCAGCAGCAGAAGATACATTGGAAGCTGTTGAAACTGGTGGAAAAGCAGGGAGCGCAACTGAGCTCAGCTCCAAAGGAGGAGTCACAACCCTAGTAACAGTCTCAGATGTCAACTGAAGATGGACAACAATCCAGGAACCAGGCATCTCTTAACCGGACATTTTAACAGCTCCCGCAGTATACACTGCAAGAATAGACTGCAAATCCCCCATGGAGGGGGTAGAACTCTCACCAGACGTAGTCGTGAGGCCCCAAATGACAGTGTTCCCCTTTCCCACGGGCACAGGAAGAACAGCCACAAGAACGCACCACACGGTTCATGGATGCCCAAAAGGTGGACGACCAAGACCCACAAAGCCCACAGGGCCGATCAGAAGAACACCCATTACACGTGGAGTATGAAGCATGAGAATCCTCAACATGAGTCGGCAGAAGGCATTGCCCACAAGGAACTGTCCTGGGCATAAAAGAGGTGACAGAAGCAGAACACTCCCAACTACTAGAGGAAGGTGGCAGGAAATAAAGGCCTGGTTGGAACACAACAGACCCCAAACAGCCAAAAGGGACCCAAAATGCAGAAATCCCACCCTCAATGGAGAGGAGTAATGCTGCCAGAATAGCACCCACTGACACCTAACTCTAAAAACAATATCTAAAAGGATAGCATATATATGTTATAAAAAACAAAGACCGGTACATGAAAACTGCACGAACAAAGAGAAGATGTATGACAAAACCGTGGTTAAATAAAACGAGAATATACAAAAACACAGCCCTGTGTTATTCAATGGTCAGCAGATCCATAATTCAGCACAGGAACATAGTGTAAAACGAGTTGAATTATCACTGATCAGAGCAAATGAAAACTCATCTTTCTAAGATGGCGGAAGAAAAAAGAATGACACGTTGGTTATACGTCTGCACACTGGTACCAGAAGCTGTGGATTAGTACTAGAACAGTGTCCCCTACTGGATGTGTGCCGATCACGTTCAACCCAATTTTGGCTTATTTTTTCTTGGTGCTTTTGCACCATTTTTCTTTCCCAAATAGCTTGGGAAAATTCAAAATAGAGAGTATACTTCCGAGTTAGGGACTTTCACTGTAATGCAAGCCTGTTGTAAACAATTTTGAGGTAGGTTAATAAGAAATTAAGGCAATCTTAAGGTGAACAAAATGATCATTCACCCAATTTGTGCAGAATGCCCTTGATTCATGAGCAACCATTGTGTAAAGTATGAACAAGATCTGTTTATTAAATCAGTTTTTCTGGACAGACAAAATTAGAACACACAAATGGCCTGTGACCTCGACCTTGGAGTTATGATGTTGGGTCAAGGTCATGACACACTCTTTGAGTCATAAGCAATCACTGTGTCATCAATGAGCATGATTGGTCCACTGAATAAATTTTTATGAACTGGACAATGTTAGAACATATGAAGAGTTTGTGAGCACCTTACAGAGCTATGACCCACAGTCATGAGTCATAAGCAATCATTGTGTGAGGTATGAATAAGATTGGTCTATTAAATAATTTTTTATGGACCAGACAACTTTGGACGCATGAACAAAAACATGAATGGTATGTGCCTTTGACCTTGGAGCTATTAACTTGAATGGCACACCCTTGAGATATGATCAATCACTGTGAAGTATGAACAACATGGATCATTCCAATAAATTAAGTTAGAATGGCAGAACAAACAAATGAATGGTCTGTGACATTGACCTTGAAGGTATGAACTTGGGTCAAGTTCATGAGACACCCCTGAGTCATAAGCAATCAATGTGTGAAGTATGAACAAGATTGGTCCACTGAATAATTTTTTTTATAGATGGAACAATGTTAGAATGGAGAAACAAACAATCAAATGGCCTATAGCCTTGACCTTGGATCAAGGTCTGGACCTACTCTTGGGTTATACAGGGTTCGTACCCGAAATCAAGACTGAAATTCAAGGACTTTTCCAGGACTTTCAAGGACCAAAAAAGCGAATTTCCATGACCAACATTTATATTTTCGTACGGACTGACGGACGGATGCACGCAATCCAGTATACCCCCCCCCCCCCCCCCTCCTTCCATTTTCTTCGAAAGTTTTCAACAATTTCCAAAAATTTCTAAGTCAAAAGGTATGGTAAATTGTTTGGTGTTTGTAAGTTTTATGCAATGAGGCAGAAGCCTTTGTCATAGGCAAACTGCATGCCATATTTCACTGAAATCCGATAACCCCAATCCAGTAAGCCTCCCCCCACCTCCCATTTTCTTCGAACGTTTTCAACAATTTCCAACAATTTCTAAGTCAAAAGGTGTGGTAAATTGTTTGGTGTTTGGAAGTTTTATGCAATGAGGCAGAAGCCTTTGTCATAGGCAAACTGCATGCCATATTTTACTGAAATCCGATAACCCATACCAGAGATACAGGCTGAACAGACAAATAATGTCTATTTCCTACAATTTCTAAGTAAAAAAGGGGGATAACTCTAAAAAGGAGAACGTGAGAAATATCGTTGAATCCTTTTTTTAAAGCCTATACCATAAGCAGTGTTCATGGCAAATTTCATTGCAATAGAACATTCGATACCCGAGATACAGGCTGAACAGACAAAATTTGGCTCAGATGGACACAATTTCTAAGTGAACAAGTAATAAAAAAAAAAATAATAAAAAAAAAATAACTAGTGTGGGCATACCTATGACCAACAAATATTATAAAAAATAATACTTTACTTAAGTTATGAATATTCTCGGATGGACTCGCACACGGATGGACGCATGGATGGACGCATGTAATCCAGTATACCCCCATTTTCTTCGAAAGTGGGGGTATAAATATAGCCCCTAGAACTTCTCTTGAGCAAATCTGAGTCTACACCCCAAAAGGAAGCTGCATACCTAATATCAAGTCTCTGCTACTACTGGTTCATGAGAAGAAGATTTTTTAAGATTTTGGTGCCCCTTGGGAGCGTGGCACCACCCAGGGAGAGGGGCAACTTCATTTGAACAAATCCGAATTGGCATTAGGTAATAAACATTTACCCAGAATTTGAATAAAATTAGGCTAGTGGTTTTGGAGGAGAAGTCGGTTTTGTAAAGTTTACGATGGACGAAAAGTGATCAGTAAAGCTCCCCTTGAGCTTTGCTCAGGTGAGCTAAATATATGCGATATATTTACCACACATGTGGCTAATCAGTGCCAACTCGCCCATATTTCTACATTGAACGACTTTACAAATTACACACGCTCAACATTTTGGCCTATGTTTGTCTTTCGAATCACTCGTAATCAATTCTTTATATTCCTTCTTATCGGTCCATTTTTCTTGAAATACATACTTTCCCGGTATTTTAATATCAAACTGAAAGACTTCACAAGCAAACACAAGATAATTGTTTTCCAAAACGCACAGAAAAATACGACAACATGCAACCGGAAACAAAAAATACCACCCGAACCATCCCCTGGCCAAACCGTTCCCCGATATTATACCCAAACCGTCCCCCAATATTTTACCCAAACCGTCCCCTGAGGGGGCCAACCCAAACCGTCCCCCAGATTTTTTTTTCTTCCTTTTTCAATTTTTTTTCCATAATATCTTTTTGTTGTTTTTTTTTTTTATAAATCAACGGAGTTGTGTTTTTGCACCTACTTTAATTTTAAGTTAGGTTTAAAGGGACAATGCAATAAAAAAAAATAAATTACCTGCAAATCCATTGCAACTGAAACATGTTTTTTTTTGTGTCTTTTTTTATCACCCCGTCATCTGTTCCCCCTGAAGGCTTGCCAGATGGCCAAAGCTCAGCATCCACTCTCCCTTATAGGCTGATGGATGACTCCCAGCTTTCAAAAACATACTGGTGGATTAAGAATAATATGCTGGGGCTGCTCCCAAACTAGCGTCTGTTTGTTGGGTTTCTTTCTCTTTTCTAAAATAACCATCAAACTGTGGTTTTAGTATTACCATAAATATGCCCACCTCTCCAAGAAAACACGGAGCAGAACTCTTGTAGTTATGCAAAATTCCCAGCATCTTCCAGTTTGAGGTTCTCAGGGATCTCAACCCACTACCCTACTGCCAGTACACACACTCAAACCAAATAAGATTATTGTCTCTTGCTCCCGACTCTCGTGGACTTATAAGCAAATAAAGCTATAAAGCAAATGAAGTTATTCGGGTCGCAAGGGATTTCAATCCCACATCGTCCCTGTGCGCATGAAACTTTCATTTCATCCATTTAGTATCATCGTCGACAATGGAAGACAACAGATGTGTCTATAATTTCAGAGTTGTTATTATTTTGTAGAGGACGGTTTGGGGAGAATATCAGGGGACTGTTGGGAAAAAATATCGGGGGAGGGTTTGGGTAAAATATCAGGGGACGGCTTGGGTGAAATATTGGGGGAACAGTTTGGGTGAAATATCGGGGGACGGTTCGGCCAGGGGACGGTTTGGGTCAGATATCAAATTTAACTTTTTTGAGCAGGGGACGGTTTGAGCAAAAAATCCTGGGGATGGTTCGACTGGGAAACAGTTTGGGTGGCTTCGGAAACAAAAAAGCAAGCGGTGAATTGGAGCACGTTCGACAGTGCCCCTAAAATTTTGACCGGGTTTTCCAGGACTTTCATCGACCGGCCTAATAAAATGTTCGTTTTCCATGACTTTCCAGGCCCAGAATTTAACACGGCCAAATTCCAGGACTTTCAAGGTTCCAGGACCTGCGTGCAAACCCAGGTTATAATCAATTAGTGTGTGAAAACATCAACTATATCAGTCCATTCAATTTTTTATGGATAGAATGGACAAATGAATGAACTGACAGATGGACAGAGGGAGGGATGGACAAAGCAGCTACAATGGAACCTGGTTAATTGAATAGCCACTTTACCAAGGAACATTATTTAATTAACAGGTGTATTCAATTAACTGGGATTATGTCACTTTCCCCTATTCTAGAATAAACTTAGCATTCATTCTATTAGATCTTGTTTGACAGAGCTCCATGAGCTCTGTCAAACAAGATATAATAGATTAAATGCCTATGTTGGATGTACTGAGGCCAAATAGATCTATAAACAAGAGGCCCCAGGGGGCCTAAGGGCACTCACCTGACATGGTAGCCTAAATATCAACCCAGAGAATTGATATCAACAAGTTGCATCTGCTCCTCCTAAGAAAAGCTTAAACCAAATATCCAAAGATTCTGACCAGTGGATCTAAAAAAAAAAGAAGATTTTTAAAGAATATTCCTCATATTGAACTAAGTTATAATTCAGGCTCCCACAGGGAGCCCATATATGAACCCAGGGACTTGGCTTTAACAAACTTGAATCTCACCCCCTAAGGATGCTGCACACCAAATATCAAAACATTCCGACAGCTGGATCTGAAGAAGAAGATTTTTAAAGAAAATTCCTCATTTTGAACTAAGTTACAATTCGAGCTCCCACAGTGAGTCCAAATATGGACATAGGGACATGGCTTGAACAAACTTGAATCTCACCCCCCTAAGGATGCTGCATACCAAATATAAAAACATTCTGACTTCTGGATCTGAAGAAGAAGATTTTGAAAGAAAATTCCTCATTTTGAACTAAGTTATCATTCGGGCTCCCACAGTGAGCCCAAATATGGACCTAGGGACATGGCTTGAACAAACTTGAATCTCACCCCACTAAGGATGCTGCGTACCAAATATCAAAACATTCCGACTGCTGGATCTGAAGAAGATTTTTAAAAAAATTCCTCACTTTGACCTAAGTTATAATTCGGGCTACCACAGTGAGCCCAAATATGAACCCAGGGACTTGGCTTGAACAAACTTGAATCTCACCCCCATAGGCATGGTGCATACCCAATATCAAAAGATTCTGCCTGCTGGATCTTGAGAAGAAGATTATCAAAGAAATTTGCCTGAAATGCACTAAGTTAAAGTTTGGGCTCCTATACTGAGGCAAAATATACACCCAGGGGGCCAATTTGAACAAACTTGAATCAGATTCACCCCACAATGTTGCATACCAAATATTAGAAGATTCTGCCTGCTGGATCTGGAGAAAAAGATTTTTTAAGAAATTTGCCTGAAATGCACTAAGTTCGAATTCGAGCTTCTATAGTGAGCCCAAATATGAATCTAGGGAGCCGATTTGAACAAACTTCAATCAGATCCACCCTACAATGTTGCATACCAAATATCAAAAGATTCTGCCTGCTGGATCTGGAGAAGAATATTTTTTTATGTTTTTCCCATTGCCTACAGTGTTAAAAAGTGCCGATTCAGCACTTTTTCAAAGTTCTGAAAAAAGTACCTTGTGATCAAACCGATAGGGATTTTTTTAAACCATTCCATTCTACTGGATAAAAGTAAGCTTTATACAAAATAAGAATTTTCTGTGCCATGTAGTTTTGGAGATATGCCAGTTTTAAGGTTTTTCCTATTTTTAGCTCCTGAGGTTCCCACGGGGCAATGAGAAAATTTTTTTTTGCATCAATCAACTACTTATGACCCATTATCATCTCATATCAAATTTGGTTGAAATTGACCTCACGGTTCTGAAAATAGAAATTTTAGGCATGGCCAAAATTTTTGCCCCTCCCATAACGAAGGCAAATAATGCCCGACAAACTTCTCTTGAACAAACTTGATTCTAAACCTCAAAAGGACTCTGTATACCCCATATAAAGTCTCTGCTACTGGTGGTTCATTAGAAGAAGATTTTCAAAAAATTTGGCCATTTTTTCCCCACCCCTCTGCTGAATATGAGCCGAAACCTAATTGGCATAAAAATCAAAATGCTCCTATATAACAACTACTTACATGAAATTTAATTAAAATGTGGCCAGTGGTTTAGGAGAAAGAGGCTCAAACACCACCTTCACGACGTATGACGGACGCTGGACGACGGACAAAAAGTGATCAGAATAGCTCACCCTGACTTTCAGTCAGGTGAGCTAACAAAGGAAAACTGGGGAGAGTCAGGGTAATTTCTCGACAGGTTACAAGATGTTTATTCAATTAACAGGAGTTTACTCTGTAACCTATATTCAATTAACAGGTCAAATTTATACTGGAGGTATGATAAATGGTTCCGTGTTGGGAAGTTATATTCAATTAACAGGGTTATTCAATTAAGAAATATCCAATCAAGTGGGCTCCACTGTACTATATGCACCCTAAAAAATTACAGGGAGCATAAAACGCTTGCAATTTAACATGCAGTGGTAACAAGATCTGTCAATCAGATCAGATTTATATGGTCCACACAGAGCTGAAACAACATCACCCAGTATGTAATCTTGACCCTGAAGGTATGACCTTGGATCAAAGTCAAAACACACCTGTGAGTAATGGACAACTACAGTGGTGTGAAGTATTTCCAAGATCTGTTGACTGGATCAGACTGCAAGAGCGGTGAAGGACAATACAACAATATCAGCATTTCCTGTTAGTGACCCTGACCTTGAAAGTATGACCGTGGGTCAAAATCATAACACACCATTGAACCCTAGGCTACAACTGTGTGAAGTATGAACAAGATCTGTAAACCATATCAGATTATATTGATTGGAAAAGGATGATACAACTGTATGAAAGTCTTTCTGTCTGTGACCTGACCTTGGAGGTAGGACCTTGCATCAAGGTCATGATATAAGTACTGAAATGGTTAGTTGGATAACCGGTTTGCAACTGGTTATTGGTGTAACCAACTGGAAAAGCTGCCAACTGGATAACTACTACTATACCTACAGTTTATGGGATAGCACCAGGAAAATAAATAATATTTGATTGTGAGACCTTAGAATTTTTTTGCTGGTGCAAACATTGTCAAACCTACCAAACATTTGTTAATTTACAATGGTGTGTACTCGATGAAACATGGAAGGGTTAAGGTGTTGGAATGTTTAATGACCAGTTAGTTTGGTCCCATGGGCTGTCAAGTCATGGACAAATGTTTGTAACAAACTGTCAACAGTCTAGTGCACTGCAGGTTGCTTTTTGTGTGGGCAGCAGTGAGTATGTGCCTGTCAATGTAACATAATCTTCTACAGACAAATTGGACATTCTTCTCTTTGATGAGGTATTATTAAGTGCAGATTATAATGCTGCAAAAATCCCTCAGTGTGAGTAATGGTACTTCCCAAATAAATTGACTGTTTGGTACTTTACCAACGTGTTTCAGAAAAACCATGTTTTGATTTTATTGAACTGTTCAAATGTTTGAAGGCATGTCATAAAAAAAAAACTATTTTAAAATCTTGCATTTTAAAATTCGTTTTTCAATGGCCAATGTCATACAATAAGGGGTTCTTGCTCAATGAGACATATAATAATTTCTTACCACATTCAATAGGTAAATGTAAACTTGGAACTTTTTGTGACATTTGTCTTAGCAGAGAACAGAAAAAGATACTCAAAAACATTAGAAGTACATATTCACCCTATGATCACACCAAATTCAAGCCACTCAAGGTAAGCGGCTCTGCTAGTACAATTAACTATGCCTATCTACAATTCACAAACTGGTTGGAAAATTCATAACTAATATGAATGACAATCATCCCTCACTTCAAAAGCATGCCCGTGGTAACTAATCAAACATGCAAACTTTGCTTCAGGTGTGCGACATGCCTCGTGCCTGTGATTTTCAAACAGCAAGGCCTGGTTTTGTGACCGGACAATGCAGGATGACCACAGTTACGACGTATCATCACTATTATGTGGAACCATTGACTCATATAAATTGCTGATGGTCGTTTGCACTTCGGCGATTTGCAGTGGCACTCGATGGTGTTCATTTGTTTACTTTTTGTGGAAGTCAGATGGCAGTGTTTTCAACTGTTTTCTTGCCATTCAAGCCTGAAAATAAGCAGATTGTCATCTGCACAGCAGGGTAGCATCACAAAATTTACCCTCTGTGAACATCAGTCTGAATCAAGGTCTCAAGCCAAAACAGAAAGATGTACCTAGAGGATAAATTGGCCCACAGTGTGGGATAGCATCAGCAAATTCACCCTCTGGGGACTCCATTTTGTAAATGACAGGTTGCTTATATTCAGGCTTGTTGTCATCCCTCATGGATTTTGCATCGTCGACAATGCAATAATACCAGCGGTTGAAATTAACGGATATCCTGTTGAAATATGGAATGTCCGCCAGTTAGATGAATACAATGAAAGTGTCAACAAGGGCAACGCCCCCGGTCCCCCGACCAAGATGGCAAATTAAAGGGAGCTGTTAGGATGCAATTTGTTCGCAGAGCATGGCCATTTTTTAACTTGACCTGTATTTCCAACCAATTAAACCACATACTTAGTTTCGTTTCAATCAAATGATCCAAAGGGGAATAAATCCAGTAAAAATCAGTGAAGCGTGCCCATTTTCGAACTTGACCTGCATTTCCACCCAAATAAGCGGCATACTAAATTTCGTTTCAATCAAATGATCCTAACTAAAGTTATCATCCGGACAACACAAAAACCGTATTTTTTAAGTCGAAAAAGGGGAATAAATCCAGTAGAAATCAGTGGAGCGTGTCCATTTTCGAACTTGACCTGCATTTCCACCCAAGTAAGACACATACCAAATTTAGTTTCAGTAAAATCATCCAAACTAAAGTTATCATCTGGACAAGGGTGTGATGGACGGACGGACGGATGGACGCATGCACGGACAGACGGACAGATGGACGGACACTGCTGATTACAATAGTCCCCCGAAGGGTCGGGGGACAATGACACTGTAGCTTAACTTGTCTGGGTATTGTGTTTGATGAAAAGGATAATGTTCAATGTTTATGAAAGGATTATGAAATAAGACAAGAATTGTGATAATTGGGAACATGTTAATTTCTGTTCCCTGTATGCTATGTTAAAAATAATATGAGGTGTAGACTATACTAAAGAATTGAGGGGTGGGTTAATGTGGCCCACACAGTTATGTATGTGGCCCTCACAGTTAATGTATGTCAACGAAAGTTACCAAGTTACAGTGAAATTATTCCAAAACGAGTCATCCTATCAAGTTACAACAAAGTCCCTTCATAAATACAGCCTGTAGACTGTGCTAAAGGTTTTCGGGCTTCAGGCCTGTGTAGCCATCATGATTGACTGATCGCAACCAAAATGGGATGTCATCATCTAGACATTATAGGTAGTCATCCTACCAAGTTACAATGAAATCCCTTCATAAAAACGACATGTAGTCTGTGCTAAAGTTTTTGGGGCTTTGGGCTCGGGCAGCCATCATGGTTGAATGATCGCGACCAAAAGGGGACGATCTCATCTGGGCATTATCTGGAGTCATCCTAGCAACTTACAATGAAATCCCTTCATAAATATGACCTGTAGACTGTGATAAAGGCTTTCAGGCTTTGGGCCCCTGTAGCCATCACAGTTGATCAATCGCGACCAAAAGGGGACGTTCTCATCTAGACATTACATGGAATCATTGTGCCAAGTTACAATGAAATCTCTCCATAAATACAACATGTAGTCTGTGCTAAAGGTTTTCGGGCTTCAGGCCACTGTATCCATCAGAGCTGACCAATTGCAACCAAAAGGGGATGTCACCATCTAGACATTATACTGAGTCATCCTACCAAGTTACAATGAAATCCCTTCATAAATATGACCTGTAGTCTGTGCTAAAGTTTTTAGGTTTTTGGGCTCGGGCAGCCATCATGATTGAATGATCACGACCAAATGGGGACATTCTCATCTAAACATTATCTGGAGTCATCCTACCAAGTTACAATGAAATCCCTTCATAAATATGACCTGTAGACTGTGCGAAAGACTTTTAGGCTCTGGGCCCCTGTAGCCATCACAACTGACCAGTCGCGACCAAAAGGGGATATTCTCATTTAGACATTATATAAAGTCAACCTACTAAGTTACAATGAAATCCCTCCATAAATACAACTTGTAGACTGTGCTAAAGGCTTTCGAATTTTGGGCTTGGGTAGTCATCACAGTTGACAGATCATGACCAAATGGGGAAGTTCTCATCTAGACATCATACAGAGTCATCCTACCAAGTTACAATGAAATCCCTTCATATTAAATATGACCTGCAGACTGTTAAAAGTTTTTGGGTTTCAGGCTTGGGCAGCCATCACGGTTGACAGATCATGACCAAAAGGGTACATTCTCATCTGGACATGCCCCCAAACCTGCATATGAAATTTAGGGATGATCGGACAAGAACTACGGGGTGTAGCCTGTGCTAAAGGAAAATGTGAACAGACTAACAGACTTCCGCATGCATGATGGCAATAGCTTATCTTGACTTTGTCAAGTTAAGCTAAAAATGAAAGTGTCAATGACACTGTAGCTCAACTTGTCAAACTTGAACTTGGTAAGTTATAAATGAAATGGCAAAATTGAAGATCATTGGTACCAATGTTATTTGATGAAATTTCAACATAACAGCATTGTGTGTGCACAACGTCAGAGTAATCCATGCATTTTTAAATGTAAACTGTAAAACTGGCTAAAGCAAGAATGTTAATACCCAAATGCAGCATGTTCAGAGGTTATTGTAAATGGCAACTTTTTTCACAGAAATGAATGCTTATCAATAGCTCTTATCGAAAGTTCTTGCCTTATGAGCACACCAAGTTCAAAAACAATCCTATGATAAATGTGGCTTGTAGGCCATGTCTAAGAATGTTGATGCACAAATGCAATAAATTCAAAGATTGTTTCTAACAGTAACAGTTTTTGATTGAAATGAAAAGAAAATCAATAGCTCCTATCTTTGTCACCCTGCATAAGCACACAAAGTTTCAAAACAACCTGATAATGAATGTGTCCTCTGAGGCATGCCAAAGGAAGATGTTAATGCACTAAGTAGAAGGTCATTGCTTGTGGCAATGGTTTTTTTTATGGAAATTCATAAATATACCCTGCAGAGAGTGCAAAAGGGATAAGTTGATGCACAAATGCAGTAAGTTGAAAGGTTGGTGATAACGACAATAAATTTTTATGGAAATGAAAAAAAGCAATAGCTCACATATAGAGGTCACACGGAACACACATACCAAGTTTCAAAGTGATCCGATCATAAATGTACCCTGAAGGCCTCGTTAAAGGGAAATATTGAGGTCTGACTAAACTAAGCTCAAAGATCAACATTTTTAGACAGAAATGGAAGACAATCGACAGCTCCCATATAGATGTCACCCCACACAAGCTCACCAAGTTTGCAAGCGATCCAATCATAAATGTGCCCTGCAGGGTGTGTCAAAGGGAAATATTGATGCTTAACTGCACTAAGTTTTTACTAAGTACATTGAAGGTCATTGCCAGTGGCAACATTTTTTGAAGGAAATGGAAGAAAATCGATAGCTCACATCTAGAGGTCTCCCCAAACAAACATGCCATGTTTCAAAGCAATCCGATCATAAATGTGCCCTGTAGGGTGTGCCAAAGGGAAATATTGAGATCTGACTAATTAAGTTCTAAGAACGTTGGCAGTGGCAACATTTTTTGCCGGAAATGAAAGAAAATCGATACCTCCCATCTAGAGGCCACCCCAAACAAGCATGCCAGGTTTAAAAGCAATCCGATCATTAATGTGCCCTGTAGGGTGTGCCAAACAGAAATATTGAGGTCTGACTAAACTATTCTAAGAACGTTGGCCGCGGCAAATTTTTTTTAAGAAAATTGAAGAAAATTGATAGCTCCCATCTAGAGGTCACCCCAAACAAGCATGCCAGGTTTCAAAGCAATCCAATAATAAGTGTGCCCTGTTGGGTGTGCCAAAGGGAAATAGTGAGGTCTGACTAAACTATGTTCTAAGAACGTTGGCAGCGGCAACATTTTTTGGCGGAATTGGAAGAAAATTGATAGCTCCCATCTAGAGGTCACCCCAAACAAGCATGCCAGGTTTCAAAGCAATCCTATCATAAATGTGCCCTGTTGGGTGTGCCAAAGGGAAATATTGTGGTCTGACTAAACTAAGTTCTAAGAACGATGGCCACGGCAACATTTTTTGACAGAAATTGAAGAAAATCGATAGCTCCGATCTAGAGGTCACCACAAACAAGCATGCCAGGTTTCAAAGCAATCCGATCATAAATGTGCCCTGTAGGGTGTGCCAAAGGAAAATATTCAGAACTTCTGAGTAAACTAAGTTCTAAGAACCTTGGCCTCGGCAACATTTTTCGACGGAAATTGAAGAAAATCGATAGCTCCCATCTAGAGAGCTCCCATCTAGAGCAATCCGATCATAAATGTGCCCTGTAGCGTGTGCCAAAGGGAAATATTGAGGTCTGACTAAACAAAGTTCTAAGAAAGTTGGCCGTGGCAACATTTTTTGACGGAAATTGCAAATGAAAGTGTTAATGACACTGTAGCTCAACTTGTCAAGACATGTACATGTATAGTATGTGACACAGCAATGACAAACATCTAGGTAATGACCTGATAACAAAGGTACATATAAACTATTGTAACGTTCTGTACATAAATACTGACCGTAGCCTGTAACAAATGTATAGGTAAAGTATTTTAAAGGTGGGTGACAGTCAGATGCTAAACTAGAAAAGAAATCTTTGAGTCCCAGAGTGGGTCTGACTGAACCCCAAAATATTTGTTCTCATAGCACAGTGATAACAAAGGCACCCCAAAACACACTCATTCCTGTCCCAAGGTGAAAACAAAGGTCCCCAAGAAGTTTCGAGAAGATCAGTTCATAAATACGAGCTGTATAGAAGTTGTGACAAAAAACTGATTGGACCTAATTTCGGTACAAAATGGCAACTGGCAGCCATCTTAAATTTTGGACCGCACTCAGAAACACTCGTTCTCGTCCCAAGGTGATAACAAAGGTACCCAAGAAGTTTCGTGAAGATTGGTTGATAAATACAGCCTCTAGCCCGAGCCGTATTGACATGTAAACTTACAGTGTATAAGTAGCACTAAATAAATCAAAATTCATCTAATTTGCATAGTTTCTGCACAAGAAAAAAACCCGTACTGTATGTGACATATTCCATTTTACTAAACATTCATACAAAAATTTATTCAAATCAGAACATTCATACAGAAGTTCTGTACAAAAGACTGATTGCACTAATTTTGGTACAAAATGGCTGCTGGTGGCCATCTTGAATTTTGGACCACACCCAAAAACACCCGTTCTCATCCCACGGTGATAACAAAGGTACCCAAGAAGTTTCGTAAAGATCGGTTCATAAATAAGGCATCTAGCCTGAGCCGTATAGAAGTTATGTACAAAAAACTGATCTGACCTAATTTCGGTACAAAATGGCCACTGGCAGCCATCTTGAATTTTGGACTGCACTCAGGAACACTCGTTCTCGTCCCAAGGTGATAACAGAGGTACCCAAGAAGTTTCGTGAAGATCGGTTGATAAATACAGCCTCTAGCCCGAGCCGTATTGACATGTGTACTTACTGTGTGTAAGTAGCACTGAAAAAATCAAAGTTCATCTAATTTGCATAATTTCTGCACGAGAAAAAAAACGTATTATATGTGAAGTATCCCATGGTTCTAAACATTCACACAAAAAAATTTTCAAATCAGCGCTTTCATATGGAAGTTCTGTGTAAAAATCTGATTGCACCTAATTTTGTACAAAATGGCTGCCATCGGCCATCTTGAATTTTGGACCGCACCCAAAAACACTCGTTCTCGTCCCACGGTGATATCAAAGGTACCCAAGAAGTTTCGTAAAGATCGGTTTATAAATACGGCCTCTAGCCCGAGCCATATTGGCATTTGCACTTACAGTGTTGAAAGTAACACTAAATACATCAAAGTTAGTCTAATTTTCATAATTTACGTACGAGAAAAAAAAAAACGTATTATATGTGATGTATCCCATGGTACTAAATATGCATACAAAAGAATTATTCAAATCAGCGCTTTCATATGGAAGTTCTGCGCAAAAATCTGATTTCACCTAAGTCTGTACAAAATGGCCACCAGCGGCCAACTTGAATTTCAGATCGGTCCCAAAAACACTCGTTCTTGTCCCACGGACATAACAAAGGTACCCAAGAAGTTTCGTAAAGATCGGTTCATAAATACGACCTCTAGCCTGAGCTGTATTGAATTGTTGACGGACAGATAGACAGGCGGATGACTGGCCATGGCATAAGCTCAAATTTGGCTTCGCCAAAGTTGAGCTAATGAGCCAACTGTTTCAGCACTTCATGACATACAATGCTTCTTCCCTGTCTTTGTACAAGATTGCAGAGAGATATACAAAAAATAATTGTACACAGAGTAAAAATCATTCCTATGTCAATTGTTATTTCATAACCACCATCTTAGATAACACTGCTCCATTCATACCATGATATTCTTGAAATGCTGGATTTTTTTCCTTCTCTGAGCCTGCAAAGCTCTCCAATTCAAACACAGTATCACACAATCTCTCTACTCTCTCTATTATTACTGAATCCTGAAACAAAGCAGATTTAATATTCCTTGATTTCCTCAGCATTATAAAAAATTCCATACAATAGTAGAAGCGCTAATTCATAAAATAAGATCATATTTTTTTAATTTTCAACCAATCTATGAAACCAGTCACTCAAATGATTCTGACAAAGTCAATCGAATGATAGGCCATGGTAATGCTGGCCTGTGTTTCAAAATCCCAGCCCACCTTAAATTGCCCCTGGCGAGCTATAAAATCGCCCACCTTAATTTTTCCTTGGCAAGCTATTTCCACTTTAAGGATGTCATTTTTTACTTTTGTGTAAATTTGCTTTGAGAAATCCTTTTGAAAAAATGAATAAGAAATCCATATGTTTTGTTTGGTGTTTGTCATAATGTTCATTTTATGTTGTAAAATCCTCAGTGGAGGAACAAAGAATTCCTATAACGCAGTTTTATTGCTAACAATGCAAGAAAATTGGAAATTTATCACCAAAATGACAAAAATGTTTGACAGTTTTGACCCATGTTTTGAGCAATCAACTGTGCTATTCAGCTGAATCCATTGGACATTATTAAGATGTTGATTATGTGTTGTTTTCTTGGGGAAAGGCCACACCGAGCTTCCAGAAAATGTATACATTTTGAGGATTATGAATAAGGAGGTAATTTAAATGTGAAATAGTTGTGCATTTCTTGAAAAACAGACACATTCAGTTGAATAACAGCAATGAGACCTCAGATGGTAGAAGTGTTTGTGATGATGTTTGAAATAAATAGTATCTTAGATTTATAGCCCATTTCAAATTATCTCACAACATGCAGTGTGTGTTACAGTAAGGAACAACTCCAGTACCTGAACCAGTGATTTATCAGGCTCCACTCAGAGATCAGGCATTCAAAATGGGTGTAAGTTGACGTATTATTAGGTGGGCATTTAGGTCAGCGGGAGCAGTTGCCTACCCAAAATGCCAGTCCTGTGGACTCATTTTTTCAAATGTACAGCGGATGTAATACATTGAACCCTGTTAATTGAATAGCCACTCTGCCAAAGAAAAATATACAATTAACAAAAGGATGCAATTAACAGGAATTGGATCATATTGCTTTCTTCTAGTTATAAACTGAGCATTTATTCTATTATATCTTCTTTGGCAAAGCTTAATAAACTCTGTCAAATAAAATATAATAGATTAAATACCTATATTGGGTGTATTGTGGCAAAAAATGATAAATTTAAAGTAATTTGTATATTTTTTATACTTACGAATGGCCCAGACTAGCTGGTGCAAACTCAAAGTTATCAAGGGCCAAACACAAATTTTGAATCCCCCAATCCCCAAAATTTACATACAAAACCGAAAAATTCAAGTCAAATCTGGTCCTCCATACTGTTGTTATCTGCGCATACACAATATTCAGGAAGGTACCGAAATTGGTGCCAACCATCGTTCTTTCCATAGTGCCTGCTAAATGTTATAATCAGCGGGGAGGTATGAGTGCCTACTCATGGGAGGGCCATCACCATCTGGGACATTGGTAAGTATAAATGAAAGTGTCAATGACACTGTAGCTTGACTTGTGTGTTGTGTTTGATGAAAAGGATAATGTTTAATGCTTATGAAAGGATTATGAAATAAGACAAGAATTGTGATAATTGGGAATATGTTCATTTCTGTTCCCTGTATGCTATGTTTTTGATAAAAATAATATGAGGTGTACACTGTACTAAAGAGCTGAGGGGTGGGTTAATATGACCTCACAGGTAATGCATGTGGCCCTCACAGTTAACGTGTATCGACGAAAGTTACCAAGTTACAGTGAAATTATTCCAAAATGAGTCATCCTATCAAGTTACATTGAAATCCCTTCATAAATATGGCCTGTAGACTGTGCTAAAGGTTTTCAGGCTTCGGGCTCCTGTAGCCGTCAGTTTCCCAATTGTGTCCAAAGGGGACGTTCTCGTCTAGACATTATATGAAGTCAGCCTAACAAGTTACAATGAAATCCCTTCATAAATATGACCTGTAGACTGTGATAAAGGTTTTTGGGCTTTGGGCTCGGGCAGCCATCATGGTTGAATGATCGCAACCAAAAGGGGACATTCTCATCTGGGCATCATCTGGAGTGATCCTACGAAGTTACAATGAAATCCCTTCATAAATATGACCTGTAGACTGTGCTCAAGATTTCCGGGCTTCGGGCACCTGTAGCCATCACAGTTGACCAATCACGACCAAAAGGGGATGTCATCATCTAGGCATTACATGGAGTCAACCTAACAAGTTACAATGAAATCCTTCCATAAATACCTAAATACAATGAAATCCCTTCATAAATATGACCTGTAGACTGTGCTCAAGGTTTTCAGGCTTCAGGCCCTGAAGCCGTCAGTTGACCAATCACGACCAAATGGGGAGTCATCATCTAGGCATTATATGGAGTCAAACTAACAGGTTACAATGAAATCCTTCCATAAACATGACCTATAGACTATGCTAAAGGTTTTGGGGTCAGGCAGCCATCAAGGCTGAATGATCATAACCAAAAGGGGACGTTCTCATCTAGACATTATTTGGAGTCATCCTACCAAGGTACAATGAAATCCCTTCATAAATATCACCTGTAGACTGTGCTAAAGGTTTTCGGGCTTCAGGCCCATGTAGCCGTCACAGTTGCCTAATGGTGTCCAAAATGGGCTGTTCTCATCCAGACATTATATGAAGTCAACCTACCAAGTTACAATGAAATCCCTTCATAAATATGAACTGGAGACTGTGCAAAAAGTTTTCGAGCTTTGGGCTCCGGCTGCCATCATGGTTGACTGATCGCAACCAAAAGGGGACATTCTCATCTGGGCATCATCTGGAGTGATCCTACGAAGTTACAATAAAATCCCTTCATAAATATGACCTGTAGACTGTGCTCAAGATTTCTGGGCTTCGGGCACCTGTAGCCATCACAGTTGACCAATCACGACCAAAAGGGGATGTCATCATCTAGGCATTACATGGAGTCAACCTAACAAGTTACAATGAAATCCTTCCATAAATACCTATAGACTATGCTAAAGGTTTTTGGGCTCGGGCAGCCATCAAGGCTTAATGATCGCGACCAAAAGGGGACGTTCTCATCTAGACATTATTTGGAGTCATCCTACCAAGCTACAATGAAATCCCTTCATAATTATGACCTGTAGACTGTTCTAAAAGTTTTTGGGCTTTGGGCCCCTGTAGCTGTCACAGTTGCCCAATCGTGTCCGAAAGGGGACGTTCTCATCTAGACATTATATGAAGTCAAACCTACCAGGTTACAATGAAATCCCTTCATAAATATGACCTGTAGACTGTGCTAAAGGTATTCAGGCTTGGGAAGCCATAATCATGATCAAAAGGAGATGTCACCATCTAGGCATTATATGGAGTCAACCTAACAGGTTACAATGAAATCCTTCCATAAATATGACCTTTTGCCTATGCTAAAGGCTTTTGGGCTCGGGCACCCATCAAGACTAAATGATCACGATCCAAATGGGATGTTCTCATCTAGACATTATTTGGAGTCATCCTACCAAGTTACAATGAAATCCCTTCATGAATATGACCTGTAGACTGTGCTAAAGGTTTTCGGGCTTTGGGCTCCTGTAGCCATCACAGTTGCCCAATCACGTCCAAAAGAGGACTTTCTCATCTAGACATTATATGAAGTCAACCCACCAAGATACAATGAAATTCCTCAATAAATATGACCTGTAGACTGTGCTAAAGGTTTTCGGGTTTTGGGCTCGGGCAGCCATACCGGCTGACCGATCTCGACCAAAAGGGGATGTTCTCATTTAGGCATTATACAGAGGCATCCTACAAAGTTACAATGAAATCCCTCCTTATTAAACATGACCTGCAGACTGTGCTAAAAGTTTTTGAGTTTCGGGCTTGGGCAGCCATCACGGTTGACAGATCATGCCCAAAAGGGGACGTTCTCATCTAAGCATTATACAGAGGCATCCTACAAAGGTACAATGAAATCCCTTAATAAATACAACCTGTAGACTGTGCTAATGGTTTTCGGGTTTTGGGCTTGGGCAGCCATACTGGTTGACCGATCGCGACCAAAAGGGGCCGTTCTCATCTAGATATGACCCCAAACCTCCATATGAAATTTCGTGACGATCAGACAAGAACTGCGGGGTGTAGCCCGTGCTAAAGGAAAGGGTGAACAGACTCACAGACTAACAGACTTCTGCACGCGTGATGGCAATAGCTTATCTTGACTTTGTCAAGTTAAGCTAAAAATATACAAATTACTTTAAATTTATCATATTTTTGTACTATAACCAATGGCCCAGACTAGCTGAATCGTAAAAAGGCTGGAGGACCTAGGACTTGAAGGAAAATCCAATCTCGCAATTACTTCGATAAAGAATAGCTCCTACAGGAGAATAGGAGGAGACATAGGAATTACATGTGTCCTACTCTTTATAATAAAAGAGAATGACATAACACCAACAATGTAATTGAGAATTACATAATTTCTCCATTTAATGCCAGCATAACCCATTATGCTACTTCAGTGAAAGAAACCAACTATAAAGCTAGTCCAGAGAATGAGATGCTTTATACTCATTTAAAAGTGTCCGAGGATTGTATAGAGACGCTCGTTTGACATGTAACATATACAAATGCTTCACAGTGAGCTATACTTTAAAAACAGTACATAAATAAGACATAGTTATTGCTTCACACCAAGCTACACATTAAAACCACCCAGCACCGACACTGGACTACTGTCTTTTGTGCCTTGCTTCACTATGAAGTCAGATAAACCATCCCCCCCCCCCACTTCTCCTTGTTCTGAAGGACAATTCCTCAGAATGAAGAGGGCAGCAAAATGGTGTCAGTGCTCGAGCAGACTGCCTAAACACCTTTTGGATGTAATATTAATGGACAACGTTTTGAGCAACAGAAAGAGGACCCAAAGATCTAAGGTCACCGGAGATGGACTCTAAATTTCTAAGGTAAAACTTGATAAATGAAGAGAGCTGTGTTCAGTATGCAGCCTTCATAAGATCAGTAATGGCTATACTGTTAGAATAGGCCCAAGAAGTGGACAGTGCTCTAACCTCATGTGCTGAAATCTTGTTGACAGAACGTTGATCCGAAAACAGACTTTCATAGGCAATACGTATTGCCAACTGAATCCATCTAGCGACAGAATGAACAGATATATCTTTTCTGTTAGGAATCAATGAAAGAAAGAATCTTTTTCTTCCCTTTCTAATATAACCCGATCGATGTTTATAAATGCGTATTGCTCTAACTGGACACAGCAAAGGTCTACGGTTGTTGTTGGTAGAGCCTTAATGATAATAGGCTCCGGCCGCTTATCCGGAATCTGATTCTTAGCCAAAAATTCCATTTACCCACACTACGGTAATGGGAATTGTTGACAGATAATGCATGAAGTTCACTAACTCTTTTGGCAGATGCAAAGGCTAAGAGAAAACCATTTTATAAGTCAAGAATTTGAACTCGACATCGTCTAACGGCTCAAATGGCGCTTCTTGAAGCTTCAACACAACCCAAGCCAAATTCCATTTAGGATCTAATCTGAGGGTTTTAGGTGTATTAATAGAGAAATTTCTAACTTGCTTGGATAAAGAAGAATCTGATCCAATAGCAATGTTATCATGGTGAGCATAAGTGTCTGATAACATAGACCAAAAGCCCTTAATACTGACAGGCTGCAAGTTTAATATGTCAAACAAGTAGACCAGGAAATTGGCAATCTGCAGAATGGACAGATCATAGATGTCTACAGACTGGTCCGTACACCAAGGGAAGAAAACCCTCCACTTTGCTGCATAATTCAATGAAGAGGAGGCCATCCTACAGTTAGAAATTGCGTCCACTGCTCGTCCTGTAAACTGTTTTCCGTGCAAAAAGGACCGCACAACAGAAATACGTGAAGGTCGAGACCTTCCGGGTTGTGATGCAGTTTGCGGCACTTCCCCTGATATAGAAGGTCGTTTCGAGGAGGAAGCTTCTGGGGAATGTCCCATAACAGACACCTGAGAAGATTGATCCAAGGTTTCTGTGACGACAGAGGTGCTACTAGCAGGATTTTGCAGTGAGACTGTTTGATTTTTAACAGAATCTGTTGAATCAACGGAGTAGGAGGATATGCATATCCTATCATTCCGTCCCATGAGATCGATAAAACGTCTACTGCGTATGCTCGATGATCTGGACATGGCGACACAAACATCGGTAACTGATTGTTCAGGTGCGTCGCAAAAAGATCTATCATGGGACAATCCCACTGGTAGCAGATCTGACTGAATACTCTCTTGTTGAGAGTCCACTCCGATGGTAACAGGCGACCTTTCCGTGAGAGCAAGTCTGCTAGTACGTTCAGACGACCCGGTATATGACGGACTGAGAGGAACATGATGACTCAGAACGAATAGGAGAATCTTCTCCTTTAATTCGCATAACGGAAGCGAATGAGTGCAACCTTGGTTACTGAAGTAAGCTACTATCGTCGAGTTGTCCAACAGAATCTGAAAATCCACATTCGCTATTTGAAAAATCCAAGGTTGTAGTGCTAGCCAGATAGACATCATCTCCTTGATGTTTATGTGCTTCTCTAGGAACCATAGGTCCCAAAGACCCTGACACTTCAAGTCTGCAGGACTTAGGGACGCACCCCAGTCCATCTGACTAGCATCCGTCATAATCGTGAAAGCCGGATCCGGTAGTTGAAGTGGAACTCCCTGAGTCAATCATTGGAGATCCACCCAAATCTGAAACTTTTGTTTTACTAGGTCCATTAAAACAAGCTTCGTTGTGAATGCGTCTTCACACTCCAGTTCTGAGTAAAGAATATCTGGAGGGGAACGTGTGCACAGGTGGCTGATCAGAATAAGATCCGCCGCCACTCTGCACAACCCCATCAGTCGCATAAATTCCCACGCAGTCACTGAGGGAGAGTTTAGACAAAAGTGAGCATAACAGCTGACTAATTATGCTCTGGATAACGGCAGATGAACCAGATTGTTGTGAGTCTCAAAGCTCATTCCCAAGTGAATGAAGGACTTGGACGGAGCTAGGTCTGACTTTTTCTCGTTTACTATGAAACCAAGATGTCGGAACAAGTGAAGCAGACTCTGAACATCGTTCTGAAGAATAATTCTGTTGCTGTATCTCTGAAGAATGTCGTCCAAGTAAGCTGATGTTACCACAGACGAATGAGCTCAGAAGTATGACATTACCGAGTTCATTATTTGAGTGAAAGCCCAAGGACCTAGGTTCAGACCGAAACACATTGCTCTGAACTAATAAACCTCTCCTTGCACGGCAAACTACAGGTACTTTCTGAATGCCGGATGTACCAGGACATGAACATAGACGTCCTTTAGATCTATGCTTGCCACATAGTCGTCCACTCGAATGCTTGCTCTTACCGACCAAATGGTTTCCATATAGAACCTTGGAGCTACGATCAACTTGTTTATCCAGCTAAAGTCTATTACCAGTCAGAACAAGCCGTCTGGCTTTGGTACGAGAAACAGGTGACTGTAAAAACCTGGAGATTTGATTCTCAACGACCTCTATTGCTTTCTTTTCATAAGAGAGCCTGTACCTCCGCAAGGAGAGACTCTCTTTTGGAAGGATTTGCCAGAAGATTTGTTCAATGCGGACATCTTGTAAGTGGGGGCTTTACTCGGAATGATAGCTGCAGGCCTTCCGAGACTACATTTCTTACCCACTGATTTTCCGCGACTTCCATCCAGCTTTTCGTGAAGTTTGATAACCTTCTGCCAACTGGAAAGTAACAGAGGTCTTGTCCATCACCTGTATGACTTGCAAGGCTTGCGGGAGGAGAAGCTACGTCCTACCTGCGAAGAACCTTGTCCCATCGGCCTAGGGGCATCTGGCCTATAGTCTCGATCAGACCTGCGCCCCTTTTCCGCCCCTTGACGAGTAACTGTAAGAGGGTTTCTTGTACCCTCGTGAGGAGTTCCCTTTAGTTGATTGTGAAGAGGAACAACCTCATCTACTTCGGTCTGCTGTGAAGCGTGTTGTTGAGATGCAGATTTCAACAGCAGTGCACTGGAAGCTTTCTTTGTAGCCTGTTCATAAACTAACGAAAGCTTGTCGTCAAATAGCGTATGTCTGGAGACCTGAGCGACTCACCCTGTCATCTATAAGTGATGACGACGCAAGGGCTGCATCATGTCTAACCAACTCCAAATTTGCCACTGTCAGGGCAGAGTTGTACGTGGCATACATGACTGCCATGGGAAGAACTCTTAGCGAGAAACACACGTCCTCAAGTTCCTTCCCATTTAGACATTGCGCCATAGTTAAGTTGAGATGGCCTGCGTAGGACATCGTGTCCAGACTCGCTCTATTGGATTGAATAGCAGGCTGCATGTTGAAAATATTACTTGCTTTACCCCCAAATAATGGATATAGACTCTTTCAATTTCTGCCATTTAACTGGCATGGAAGATACCACTAGTGCTCAAGGGGTTAAGATCTCTTTCCATATTAATGGCTCTGTCATAACCACAACACAAGTGTAAAGTCAAGTTTATCCAATTGTTTATACCTGGCTTGCTTGGTTACTGGGATTTAGAGGTGGATTTGGCCACTCTATTCCATAAAGCTTATAACATTAATTTTACTGATAAGAAGGGCTTGAAAAAAAAGCATTTGGTTTTCGAGTCAATGAGGGAGGGAAGCTTTTATTTTATTTTTCATGTTTGTTAACTGGTTGAGTGCTGGAAGCCTATATTTGGGTTTCATTCCTAAGTGCACGACCACAACTTAAATGTTTCATATTCTGTGGATGTGGTTCATATTATCTTTGAAGTGAATTTATTTCATCTCTATGGATTTGCCTTTTAACAATATGTGAAAGAGTGCCCATAGTCACTCTTCCATAAATTGTAACAAAACAAAAAGACATGAGAACAAATTTTGGCAACCAAGAAAAATTCAGCACTCTACAACTTAATCAACAGACCAGAATATTTCATATATAAACTTGGAGCCACGATCAGCTTGTTTATTCAGCTCAGAAAAATGAGTGAACAGAACGAGCCGCCTGGTTTTTGGAACCAGAAAAGGATGGTTGTAGAAACCTGGAAATTCCTGGATTTCTATGATCTCTATCGCGATCATTCCAGAAGAGACTGGACTTCTGATGGAAGCGAGCCTCTTTCCTGCTGACTTGACGGAAGCTGAGTCCATCTTGGACTCCGAGTTAATGGATGATTTCGTTTGAAGGCCAATTTAGTCCTTCCGAAATCACCCCTCGAATCCAAGGGACATCCGTAATCTATTCCCAATTAATTGAGAAACTCGACAGTCTTCCGTTCACTAGTACATGATAGCGGTTAAAACCATTACCTCCTGGTCCTGCGAGGCTTGTGGAAGGAGAAGCCATGTCCTCCACGGCCCGCACCTTGCCCCATCAACCTAGGGGCATCTGACCGGATGTCTCAGCCTTGAATTACGGTCCCAACCTGAGTCGCTACCCTGACGGTCTCTAGAGTAAGACCTAGAGGACGCATAGGAACCTCTATAGGAATTTCCTTTGGACGTATTCGTCCCAGAAGTGCCTGTCCTACTCTTCTCTGCTGAATCCGACTATATGGAAGCAGAGAGTGTGAAGCTTTCTTAGTTATCTGATCATAGACTGCGGAAAGCTTGCCGTCGAAGAAAACTCTCCGGAGACTGGAGCGACTCTGAGAGAGTTTTTCACCTTACTATCCACATGCATGGATGTAGCCAGGGCCGCGTCACGTCTAACCAACTCCATATTGCCACTAAAAGGACGGAGTTTTACGTGAGGCCCTTAAAAGAACTCTTAAGGAGGTTGTACATCCTAGAATTCTTTTTCCCTTGAGACGTTATAACGTTCTGGTAAGGTGATCTGCGTACGATGATGCATCTAAGCTGACCCTGCTAGACGATATTGTCGTTTCCAACATTGTGGTTGGAATTGATATAGATGATAGTAAAAACAATACTAGGTGCTGACCTGGTCGTCTAGATGCAGAGAACTCTCAGAATGCTCTGTCCTGCCATTTCAAAATATTCCTTGAATTGATGAAAGGCAGATGTAGAGCATTTGCCGATAAGAAACCTGACCTGCCCATTTAGGTAGCAAGTTATATAAATTTAGCGTCATTCAACAGATCAAATGTGAGACATATCTGGACTATGTCGGAAACTGAGGGATGAAGACCCTAAACCGATTAAGAATTCTGTGTCCAGTGGCCCTATCAGTCTCTTATCCGGCAATGCAGCATTTTGGTCCGGAGGAACAACGTCAGATGATAATGCCGGATGTACTCTATGGCAATTATGTTGTTCCGAAAGGAAAAATACAACTCATCCGTATCCCTTTCACCATCCTGTCAGACCACTTGTAATTCTTGGTCGTACGTGCCTGAACCTGCAGCGGAACGTACCAACCCAGCTTCATCGGAATATACCTGATCCGACAGAGTTACTGTCGGTTGCTGGGATGCTGCGATAATTTGTGCCATCTGCGATAGCATGTCCGTAACAGAGGCCTGTGGAGCTGCGGTCTTACAGGATTTAGCTGCTGGAAGCTCCTTGGATGTTAACTCCTGGATACTTCTTATATGCGAACGTCCGGAGTATGAAGGCCTTGTATCCTTGGCTACCGGATGGCATGACCTGATCGCCGTAGAATCCCTGATCGGCGATGTTGGATGAATACCACTGGTCACGTAGCCAAGGTGCAGTCGCATGTGCTGCCGTGAGGATGAGGAAGCCGAAAGAGCAGTCTCTCCGGACTGTCTATATAACGGAGCGTCCCGAGTGGTGGACGTATGCTCCGACTGAGGAACGTTTTGTACCACAACATCTGGGCCCAGATGTTGTAGTACGAGAGAGGGACCTCTCTCGCTCGCAGCCCGGATGGACCTGGACGAGCTAGGAACCAGACTAATAGGCTGCCTCCGTACCATCCTCGTATCCGTCATCACTGGGTGTGCACATTGTATTTTATAGTGCTCGCATCACCCAAATCTCCTTCCTGGACCGCAACGGACGAACCCGGGTGCTGAGCCATTCGGTGAATGGTCGCGACACTGGGCGAGCTAGCGGACACCAACGCCGTCGATCCTACTTGGGACCTCTTAGGCAACTGACGTATTTGCATGAGCACTTTTACCGCTAGCTCTTCATTTGACTGTAACGACGGAAGCACACTTTACGAAGACATCACGGTAACATCACCTTGTTTATGTTACTCAATGAGACCTGTGGAGCCGCGGTCCTATGTAACTTTCCGCTGGAAGCTCCAGGGACGTTCACTGCTGCATTTATATAATATGCGAACGTCCCAACTGGAAAGGCCTCATGTCCTTGGCTAGCAGATGGAGTGACCTGGTCGATGTGTAGTCCGTGGTCGGCGAAGCAGGAGCACCAGGGACGTTCAATCCTGCATTTATATAATATGCAAACGTCCCCTGGAAATCTGTGGTCTCGTAGCCAAGGTGCGGTCGTGAGTGTGTCGTGAGGATGAAGAAGCCAATATAACAGCCACGTCGGACTGTGTATGCCACGGAGCGTCCCGAGCAGGAGGAGTGGACATAAGCTCCAACTAACAAACAAACATACAACAACATCGCGGCACAGATGTTGATGTAAGAGAGAGGGGGCCTCTCTCACTCGCGGTCCAGGTGGACCTGGACGAGCTAGCTACTGGAATGACAGGCTTCCTCCGTACTATCCTCGGATCCGTCATTGCTGTATGTACACATTCGATGTTTTATAGTGCTCGCAACAACCAATCTGCTTCCCTGGACCGCAACGGACGAACCCGGATGCCGATCGATTCGACACCGGGCGGACTAGTGGACGATCAATTGCTTTCAATCCTACTAGGGAACTCTTCAGCAACTGTCGTAATACCTTGAGCACTTTCGGCTAGCCCTAATATTGCAACGACGGAGACACACTTGTTGAAGACATCACGGAAACATCACTCATGAATTCTGAAAAAGAAATTGATAATATAGAGTGACCCTACGGAGAGAGGACCATAATGGACCCCTCACCGCTAACAAAAGACTGTGACACACGTCTCCAACATTGTCATATCAATCAACACACACAGAGCAAGAATTAGTGCGACTACAATGATTAAAAGAAACACAATGAACCTGTGAATTAGAGGAAGATATCCTCACATTACAATTGAAGAATATTTTGTCAACATGAAAAAATATACACAGTCATATTACTTGCACTAACCCTTGAAATAAATATACATAATATATTATAATCCATTATAACATTTCAAAAGAAAATAATTTCCCTCCCCCCCCCAAAAAATAAATTTTTTTTGAAAATTTTTTCAGAAGAGCCCAAGTTCCCAATGGGAACAATATTTCAAAACATTAATATAACACTTACGGACAATATTAATGTATCTTACTATGAACTGAACTAAGCAGAGGACAAGTAATCACTATAAGAAGTAACCATTGTCAACATAGACAAAAAGTGTAAACAAACCGGAAAAATGACTCCAGGCACTGATAAACCTGGCCCGAAATCAGTTACCAATTTAAACACTATCTGATGCAAAACAGAGACTTCCAGAGAAGAAACTGCAGAACATCAGATGGTAGATGCAGACCAAAATGCCTAACCACCCAAGGGTGAGGATGTAAACATGGGGAAAACAATAGAAAATAATTCTGTTTCCATGCCAAAACTCCCAAGAAAATTCAGTAATAAACATTACAAAAAATAAGCCAAAAGCATGGGAGAATAGCTAGGGGGAATAAAGGAAAGGGATTGAGGAAACACTGATTAAACAATGGAACATTCATAGCAAGAATGACAAGAACAAGGTCATGCCTCGAAAATAGGTAACATGAATAATTTCGTAAAATAATTATAAGTTACAGCCCTGAACATTTGTTTCCACTGTTTTTTCTCATAATTATGCGTCTGGCATCCTTAAAACTGAGATTTACAAGCACAAATAACAGTGAAGTGTAATTGTATTGAGGGCCAAACAAAGAATGATAATTGCACCAATTTTGAGACCTCCTTGACACTGCGCTTGCGCAGTGGACGAAAGGTATGGAGGACCATATAGGACATGTAATTTTCGGTTTTAGATGCAAATTTTGGGGATTGGGGGGTAAAATTTGTGTTTGGCTCTAGATATTTTAGAGTTAGCACCAGCTATGTCTGGGTCATTGGTACATTATAAAAATATAGTTACAATGCAACTGAGAACTCTTGCACTGAGGTTTGTAGATGAGAATGAATACTAAGGACAACACAGCATGACATCTTATCAGAATCAAGTCTTTTTGTGGAAACATTACTGTTTATACTATTGTTTCCTATTTATTTTAACCCCCAACATACTGACATCGTCATAATATTCTTTTCAGTGATTTTATCTAGTTTATGAATGATCAGATATTTAACCAATAATATCTTGACAGGTCTCACTGAACACTGCCAAACAAATATCATTGGTTAAATTTTGTAAGTGAATTATGGGAAAATTTGGCTGCTGCAAACATTGGTATTAGGCACTAAAATGCAAAAGGTTCAATAAGGCTATTGCACAAAAAATATCTTGCTTTTCAGACATTAAAATTCTGCAAACAATATCCATCCTCTGCCGTTAACACTGCAAAAAAAAAAATTCTTGTTTTATTTTTAACCCGTAAAAAATATACAAATATGTATGTGTGGGTCTTTAAGGATAAAAGGGTAAAAAAACCTCCCTCTCTTGTCAAAAATATCCAAGAAAATTACATGAGAATCAAGAGTTGTTTAATAGCCAAATGCTGCTGTAATTTTATTAAACTGACAAGTTCATAGTGGAAAGAATTTTAATCATTAAGCAAGTTGTCAGCCATGTCGCAGGAACAATGTGCAAATCTAGTCTTAGTGAACATGTCTTTATTGGTGTAAGTCACTGAATACAGTAATAGAGTCAAAATATAAATAATTTACGGGAAATAGATAGATGGACATTGTGAACAGGAAAACATTAAACTCTTTTCTCAATAAGAACTTACAGCAAAAAGATGAGTGGGCATTGTAATAAGGCAAACAGCAAAAGAACTTCTCAACAAGGATCTTAAACTTATCAAAAACATAGCCAACGATGAGTCAATCTTTTGTCCTGTGTCAGTAATACCACCATTTTCACCCCAAAGTGGCGAACCAAGAGAATGGATAGCTGTAAATAGAAATAAAAAATACAGATAAGTGTTTGTCACCCCAAAGTGGCGAACCAAGAGAATGGATAGCTGTAAATAGAGATAAAAAAAAATACAGATAAATGTTGTACAGGAGGTCTCCCTCAAGTATGTACATAAGCATCCATTGGGTTAATGCATACTTGTAACATGTTATCTCCCTTGATGCACTCACTGGCAGCCAATTTCCCTTTGTTGTCATTCAGTAATGTAGCTTCGAAGTGACAAGACCCCCAATTTAATCTCATCTTGGAATGTAGTGCCTATGCTCAATTATTGAACCAGTGATTTTATGTGGTTTTAACCAATTGTACCATACAAGAACTAGAGAGAAGGACAACAACCACATTATAAGTTCTTGTGATGAATTAATGGCAAGAAAGTCCGAGGTTTGTGGCTCAGAGTTTATGTTCAACCGTGATGATTTACATTGAAAATATGCTCTGAGCCGCAAACCTCAGACCATGTTACTGTCAATTCATCAAAATAATTTCATCTTCCAATAAGAGCCTACCCATAGCTCAAAACCCACATTGTGAAATGAACAAGGCAATTTGAATGAACAAGGCAACTTTAACGATAACAAATTTAGTGAATAAACCTCTTGTGTTCCCCACAAAGTCACTGGACAACAAATGAAAGTGTCAATGACACTGTAGCTTAACTTGTCTGTGTGTTGAGTTTGATGAAAAGGATAATGTTCAATGTTTATGAAAGGATTATGAAATAAGACAAGAATTGTGATAATTGGGAATATGTTAATTTCTGTTCCCTGTATGCTATGTTTTTAATAAAAAATACAGAACCTTAGTGAGCACGCTCACATACCCCACGCGCCCCGATATTCCAAGCTCGGAAAAGAGTAATTTTTAGGAAAATGTCCCGGAAATCTGTTACTTGTATTTTTCAGAGTCCAGGGCCCGTAATTTCCACAAAAATCAGCCGAGGAGGACGAAACGCAAACTTGATCTGTAAGTCATTGTGGTAGACTCACATACTAAAATGGCCGTAATTTCGATAATATCTGAAAGCGTGTAGAAAAAAAGTCCGGAAAACTGTAATTTTGATGAACTTTTCAAAGTCTGTGGGGCCATAATTTTGGTAAAAATCAGTGGAGCGGAACAAAACCCAAACTTGTTCTGTAGGCCACCATGTTAGACTAACATACCAAAAATCAGCTCAATATCTGGAAGCGTGCAGGAAAAAAGTCCGCAAAACTGTAATTTTGATGAACTTTTCAAAGTTCAAGGGCCGTAATTTTTGTAAAAATCAGTGGAGCGGAACAAAATGCAAACTTGATCTGTAGGCCACCATATCAGACTAACATACCAAAAATCAGCTCAATATCTGGAAGCGTGTAGAAAAAAAGTCCGGAAAACTGTAATCTTGATGTATTTTTCAGAGTCCAAGGGCCGTAATTTCGGTAAAAATCAGTGGAGCGGAACAAAATGCAAACTTGATCTGTAGGCCACCATGTTAGACTAACATACCCAAAATCAGCTCAATATCTGGAAGCGTGTAGGAAAAACGTCCGCAAAACTGTAATTTTGATGAACTTTTCAAAGTTCAAGGGCCATAATTTCGGTAAAAATCAGTGGAGCGGAACAAAATGCAAACCTGATCTGTAGGCCACCATGTCAGACTAACATACCCAAAATCAGCTCAATATCTGGAAGCGTGTAGGAAAAACGTCCGCAAAACTGTAATTTTGATGAACTTTTCAAAGTTCAAGGGCCATAATTTCGGTAAAAATCAGTGGAGCGGAACAAAATGCAAACTTGATCTGTAGGCCACCATGTTAGACTAACATACCAAAAATCAGCTCAAGATCTGGAAGCGTGTAGAAAAAAAGTCTGGAAAACTGTAATTTTGATGAATTTTTCAGAGTCCAAGGGCCGTAATTTTGGTAAAAATCAGTGGAGCGGAACAAAATGCAAACTTGATCTGTAGGCCACCATGTTAGACTCACATACCAAAAATCAGTTCAATATCTGGAAGCGTGTAGAAAAAAGTCTGGAAAACAAGTAGGACTGACTGACGGACTGACGGACCAGTCAAAAACATTATACCCCTGCAACTTTGTTGCGTGGGGTATAATAATATGAGGTGTAGACTGTACTAAACAAATGAGGGGTGGGTTAATGTGTCCTTCACAGTTAATGTATGTGGCCATCAAAGTTAATGTATGTCAGCGAAAGTTACCAAGTTACAGTGAAATTATTCCAAAACGAGTCTCGTCCTATCAAGTTACAATGAAATCCCTTCATAAATATGGCCTGTAGACTATGCTAAAGGTTTTGGGGCTTCAGGCCTGTGTAGCCATCACAGTTGACTGATTGCAACTAAAAGGGGACATCCTCATCTCGACATTATACTGAGTCATTCTACCAAGTTACAATGAAATCCCTTCACAAATACGACCTGTAGTCTGTACTAACGATTTTCGGGTTTTGGGCTCGGGCAGCCATAATGGTTGAATGATCGCGACCAAAAGGGGATGTTCTTATCTGGGCATTATCTGGAGTCATCCTAAGAAGTTACAATGAAATCCCTTCATAAATATGATCTGTAGACTGTGCTAATGGTTTGGGGGGTTTTGGGCTCGGGTAGCCATACCGGTTGACCGGTCGCGACCAAAAGGGGACGTTCTCATCTAGACATGACCCCAAACCTGCATATGAAATTTTGTGATGATCAGACAAGAACTAAGGGGTGTAGCCTGCTAAAGGAAAATGTGAACAGACTCACAGACTAACAAACTAACAGACTCACAGACTTCTGCACGCGTGATGGCAATAGCTTATCTTGACTTTGTCAAGTTAAGCTAAAAATCAATAACTTAGATGAAGGTGGAAGTTACTCCATCTCAGTTCAAATCATGAACAAGTTCATGATTTGACTGAGATAGAGTAACCTCAACCTTTTTATAAGTGGGTTGTGGGAATACATTCATAGAATGACCCCTGGCCTCGAAAAATATGATTTTATAGGCAGTATGCACTCTGAATCTCCTCCCATTGTTATCTTTTCAAATATTTTGCTTGGTGACGTCAGACAGTAACATATGCCACTGGAGCTGTAAACATAGAAGAAAATTAAGTGAGCCCACGTCCAATCAGAGGGCGAGTATTTTAGTCTTATTGGAACTATTTCAATATTCTTGAAATGTATACCTTGTATTACAGTTGGAAAAAAGTGAAATTTTAACCTCTAAACCGGACTGTGAATGCATGCTAAATGAAGAAACCTAAGCAAAACAATGGACACATGCAATTTACTGGAATTTAATCAAATCCCAATATCTAGGAAATTAATTTTACATTGGAATAGTTTTATAAGTTCTGTCAGACAAATACAACAATTGATTAAATGCCAAGCTGATAAAATCCTAATACTGTGAGTAGTAAGTTCCAAAAGTTTGGTCTGGGAGTAAAGAAACTGAACGAATTTCAGTGGGTCCTACTTTTTTCCATTTGACTCATTTGAGAGTATTTTAAAAACACCCTTAAGCTTATCAGGCCTCTGAAAATTGAACAAGAGATTGTCACTCGCAAGTGACTATGCCCCAACATGGCAATGACCTTGATCTGTGACACTGACCTCCATCGAACCACATAATTTTTGTGCACAACACATCGTCTCCCCATAAGCAACATGTATGCCAAGTTTCAACAAAATCCAACGAAGCATCTCAGAGTTATGGAGCAGGCATGAAAATCTTCCTGACAGTCACACAGACAGATGGACAGATGGAAATGACAAACACTATATGCCCCAAAATATTTTCCAGGGGGATAGAAATAGCTCATTTGGGTCATGCAAAGGTTGTGCAGATTCATGTTTGTATCATTTTTTTCACATTCATGCAATATTGTGGCATAAACAAATGACAGAACACACTGCACAGCAGGGTAGCATCACTAAATTTACCCTCTGTGAACCACAATATGAATCAAGGTCTCAAGCCTAAACAGAGAGGTACCCATAGGATACATTGGCCCACTAAATGGACAGCATCAGCAATTTCACCCTCTGGGGACCTCAAACTGCAAATGACAGACTGCTTATTTCAAGGATTGATTGCAACAGTGGGTTACACAAATTTTCAATTAACAGAAGCTTGCTCGTGCTTATGCACTTCTAAAGTTCAACTAAGTTCGAGAAAACAACTGTGAAAACTTAACTGCCATATAACTTATAACATGGGGTATACAGAACTCTGATTGCAAAAGTGAAAAGAGAATTTTGACTGGATTGCAACTGGGTTGAGATCTGACCAAAATGATCTGTGTGCTTTTGGAATCACAACACTGTTGAACATCACTTGCCGAAAAAGAAGTGTGAAAATATTGAATTTAGGATGATATTTTCATTCATTTTTCTTAAGCCAGTCTTATTTGTGAATTCTAAACCCACTGATGTGAGTCACAACTGGAACACAATCTGATTGAGAGACTGTAAATACTGTAGATATACCTTGAATAAAAGCAAAATGTATTGAGCTTTTTGCTTTGATAATTGACAAAGAAACTAGAAAAGTAGTTTGACAGTGGTCAAGTGCATTATCACAATTTTTTTTTGTCCGCACTAACAGGTCTGCAATGGTAAATTACTGTTTTCACACAGAGCAAATTATATGCACAGTGACAAATAGTTTTGACAAAACAAATGGGAAGGTACGTCCCATTAAAACTAAAATCCTCGCCATACGACTGATCAAGAGCTTGCTTACATTTTTTTATGTTTACAGCTCCAGTGGCATATGTTACCATCTGATGTCACAAAGTGAAATATTTGAAATTGCAATAACAATGGGTGGAGCTTCAAAGTACATACTGCCTCTAAAATCATATTTTTCGCGGTCATTCTATGAATGTTTACTCACAACCCACTTATAAAAAGGTCAAGGTTACTCCATCACAGTTCAAATCTTGAACTTCTTCATGATTTGAACTGAAATGGAGTAACCTCAACCTTTATCCAAGTTATTGATTTTTTGTTGTCCAGTGACATCGGGGGTACACAAGGGGTTTATTTACTAAATTTATTATCGTTAAAGTTGCCTTGTTCATTGAAGTTGACTTATTCATTTCACAGTGTGGTTTGGGTAGGGTCTTATTGGAACATGCACATTATTGTGATGAACTGATGGTAACATGGTCTGAGGTTTGCACATGTTCAACCACGACACTTCGTGTCTGGACAGCATGTCGAGTTGGCAAAAAAAACCAAAATGTGTAAGTCTTTTATGGCCAATATGAAACTGTGTCAAAATTACATGATCTTTTCTACAAATGATACTAGACATATAATTATCAAAAATATTTGGTTGGAAGTGATGAAACTTGTCATTTTTTGCCCCACCACGCTCTTCCTGCCATACAGATTTGATGCACATGTACTTACCAAAATGTGGTTTTACATCACTGAATGGAATCTTAAAATCAAGAGATACCAGCATGTCCAGGAAACCAACAAAACATGTTAGCATGTTGGTCAGGCATATGTACTTGAGAAAACAGATCCTTTCATTTCAGTGTATGTAAACAAATGGACAAAAATTGTTTTAACCCTTTACCTAATGAGCCGCATCTGACCATATAATTTACAGACTGAGCAGTTATTTATATTTATTGGTGTTTAACCCTTACTGGCCTAGAGGTTTTTACATATTTTTGCTACACTTTGACAGTCAACATCTTGCAGCTTAGCTGGTGGTTTTTGGCAAGTCTTGGCTGCCTATTTAGGCAGCCAAGACTTGCATAAAAACACATGCCAAGGTGCTTAGAATGTTAACCCAAAAACTGCATGTAGGGGCATCTGTTCTGTTGCAAAAAATGTGATCAAAGTTGGAATTAGGCCCTTAAGGGTTAAGGTCACATATTACTGCACATTGGCTAATCGTGACCAGAAACTGAGCAGTTGAAAATTTCTTTTTCAAAACATGACAAAACTATATCGTGTGGCCCTTTCATTGGGACGAGCCTGGTGGGCTCATTGCAATGAAGGGACACATAATATGGGATTGTTGAATTTTGGGGAAAAATTTGAAAAATAAATAATTAAAATAAACAAAATTGATATCTTGTGTGTAGAGTAAAGGGTTAAATACAAAGATGTAACAGGTTGAATTAAATTTGTAAGCACCAAATTATCCTTTTAGATTGCAGGGCAAAATTTCCAATATCTGTTCCAGTTTTACATGCAGCATAAGCAATTTTAAGCAAATGATGCCATCATACCTATTCTTAGAATAGTCCTCTTGTCTTGTTTGCAAGAAGTGCTAAACATGTCATCATCTATTTTCAATTTGATTTTTTGAAGCAACTGTTTGTACTTCCAGTTCATTTTTGAACTCCTTTCACTGAAACAAAAAATTAACCCTACATTAGTATTCAGAAGCAAATATTTTTATCAAGTAAAGAACGTAATGCTTGTGTTCCATATTAAATGGTTACCAAATGAAAATTACACAATCCTTAAAAAAAACAGGAAACAAGGGATGATGTGTTGACCTGAGAAACATGCAAGTTTCACTCTCCGAAATGTCAGAATTGGCCAAGCAGTTCAAGTTTTCTGTTAATCCTCAGCACAACGATGTCAAAATATCACAATCTGAAGTTGCAATTTATATTTCCCAGAATGAAACTCTGAATTTCAACATTTCAATCTTGTTTGACAGATCTCAGTGAGCTTTGTCAAACAAGATTGAATTGTTTTTATTTCCTAGTTGTATCATGGGAAAAATTGCTGTTGCACGACTGTGTCAGCCAGTTTTATGAGAGGATGGAAGCCAGAGTACCCAAAAGGAACTTCCCAATAGTGGTAAGTAACTGCTAGACTCTCCAGACTAAGATTGTAGATTTGGCACTGGTTGAAGGCAAGTGTACCACCTAAATGTGACATTTCCTTTTAGCACAGTGAAATCCTGTTAATTGAAAAGGCAATTTACCTGTGAGTTTCATTCATTTAAAAGGGATTCAATCACTTTCCTGTATTCTGGAGATAATCTGAACTTTTATTCTACAATATCTTGCTTGACAGACCTCATGCAGCTCTGTCAAATACGACATAATAGATTAAATACCTGTGCTGGATGTACTGAGGTCAAATAGATCTAAAACCAAGGGATCTTTGGTGAATGTCAGGGGGATTTCTTAACATATCATTAATTATTTATTTACTGATACTTAAGGTCACATATTTCTACACAATGGCTGATCGTGACTGCAACATGGATGTAAAGTCAAGTCCAGCCAATCGCTGAAATCCTTGTTGCCCATTTTTGAGGACTTCCACCCCAGGCATTGGTTATTGGGCCCTATTTTATCAGTAAAACAGAACTAGTTCACCACAGTATAAGCACTGCTTCACTTCTCAGGGTTCCCAAGAGGACATGATTGTCATACAATTTTTCTATGCAATAAACAGGAGTTTACTCCATAACAAGAATGGAATTAACAGGTCAAATTTGTGCCAAAGGGATGGTAAATGGTTTTGTGTTTGAAAGTTACATTTAATTAACAGGGTTATGCAACTGAGAGATAATCAATTAAGTGCGCTCCAATGCACGTTTTCTTTGTTCTTCATTCTGTTACATTGACTAAAGAGTTAACTATTATTTACCATTCTATGGCTTTTGACATATCTAGGAGTGTTGTGTTGATCCTGTTGATATGTTTTTCTTCCATCTGTTTAGTTAGATCATAATAATGACCAAACTTGGTATCTCCAGTGGGATTTGACTAAAGAAAAACAAATGAACAGAAAATAATTTATTATTATTCATTTTGATTAATCACAATGAAAGTGTCAATGACACTGTAGCTTAACTTGACTGTGTGTAGTGTTTGATGAAAAGGATAATCTTCAATGTTTATGAAAGGATTATGAAATACGACAAGAATTGTGATAATTGAGAATAGATTAATTTCTGTTCCCTGTATGATACAGCTGTGTTTTTCAATAAGAATAATTTGAGGTGTAGACTGTACTAAAGAATTGAGGCCTGGGTTAATGTGGCCCTCACAGTTAATGAATGTAAACCAAAGTTACCAAGTTACAGTAAAATCATTCCAAAATGATAGAACTGTAGACTGTGCTAAACAAATCTAGGTCACATGCCTGTGCAGCCATCACTGCTGACCAATCATGGCCCAAATAAGATGTTCTCATCTAGACATTATACTGAGTCATCCTAAGAAGTTACAATAAGATCCCTTCATAAATATGACCTGTAGACTGTGCTAAAGTTTTTTGGGCTTTGGGCCTACGGAGCCATCACGTTTGACTGATGGTGACCAAAAGGGGACGCTCTCATCTAGACCTTATATGGAGTCACCCTATCAAGTTATGATGAAATCCCTTCATAAATACAGCCTGTAGACTGTTCTAAAGGTTTTTGAGTTTCAGACTCGCGTACCCGTCGTGCTTGACCGATCGGGACCAAAAGGGGATGTTCTCATCTAGACATTATATGGAGTTATTTTACCAAGTTACAATGAAATGTCCTTCATAAATATGACCAGTAGACTGTGCTAAAGGTATCCTGGTTTTAGGCTCACGTAGCCATCACGGTTGACCAATTGCGACCAAAAGGAGACGTTCTCATCTAGACATGACCTCATACCTGCATATGAAATTCCATCAAGATCGGACAAGAACTATGGGGTGTAATCTGTGCTAAAGAAAATGTGAACAGACTCACAGACTTCAGCACGCACGATGGCAATAGCTTATCTTGAATTTATCAAGTTGAGCAAAAAATGAATCTTACCTTTGCTCTATAACTTGCAGTTAAGGTATATGCTGATCTTATTTGGTTGAGTGCTGGAAGCCCATATTTGGACCCTACTGAGAAGTACTAGTACCACACATAAATTTGCTTCATATTTACACTACAGCATATAATTAAGTGGACTGTGACTGGGGCAATTAACTCCTTGCATGCCGCTGGCAGATATTCCTGCCTAAGACAGGAAATCTCTTGCCACTAAAATAAGTATAATTTGAACACACTTAACCAAATTTTCTCATGCAAAATGTATTGACTGTTTGACTAATGATGTCTTGATTCAAATTGTCATGAATTTTTCAGCAAATCTAGTTATGGCTGCTTTTTAGCAGCCATGATTAGATATGTTGAAAATAATACTCAGCGGGTTAAGAGTTAATGCCTCAATAACGCCACAATGCTACAACAATATGGCAATATTAAGATTCCCCAACTTTGGTAAACATTTGCAAAATAAGAAGTAAATGAGTAATGATCATGCCTTGAAGAATAGATATAATTTTAAATGCCTGAAGTAATTTATGAGAAAACATTCCTGCAAATTATATTTTTCTAATGATGAGGTGAAAACATATAAAATGTTTTTGAATATTATGTTCCTAATTGTTGTGTTTTGTGCATGTGATAGAGCACTATTTATTATTGTTTTAATGCCAAAATGATTCTTATCTGTAGCTCAGAGTTAAAACTTTACTGTTTTGTCAATGATACACATTTATGATATGATCCCATGGAAAGTTTCTGAAGGGTGATTCTAACAACAATGCATAGGTTTGAATTAATTATTTTTTTCTAAAACACATAAAAAGAAATACTGTGCTTCAGGTAAACAAAATTTAATAACTGATTCTCAGGCAAATTTTTTTTTTAAATGAATGAGGGAAGGCGGAGTTTACTTTCAATATTTTGTTCCTGATGGAATGGTTGCTGATGTCTAAAATCCAGATGTGAGAGCCTAAAATTAAATATTAGAGCTTCCAAAAGGAACCTTGGATTAAACACCACATCTAGGAAAGGAACCACGTAGTTTAATCCAAGGTTCCTTTTCTAGATGCGGTGTTTCTTGCATGCACCGACTTCAACGACAGGTCGTTTCGGCCTTTCGCTTCCAAATCTCCCTGGTGAATGGAATGGCAAACCGACTTTCAGGTCGGTTTGCCATTCCATTCACCAGGGAGATTTGGAAGCGAAATCTCCCTGGTGAACTTTGGTGCAATGATAGACCGGTCGGAGTGGCCTGTCCTTCTTCGGCACAAAGAACAGACGGGAATGAAATCCCACTGACTGAATGTTCTTGACGACCTCGATCGCCTTTCTTTGCCAGGAGATTGTCTATCTCCGTGATCAAACGCTCCCAACATGAAACGTCTGAAGGAACTGGAGTTGGAAGAGGCACTCAGTGGGTTGCCTCCGGAAGGATATTCGCAGCCTGGACCGAACATCATCTAACACCCAAGGATCGGATGTGATGGTGGCCCAATGGTCTGTGAATTCTGATATCCTTCCTCCAACCTGGGACGAATCTAGGTGAGGACCTTCATTTCGAACCCCGGCGAGGCCCGCAAGAGGAGAAACCACCTCCTCTACTTTTTGAAGAAAACTGAGTCTTCCCTCTAACCTGCTGACGCTTACCCTTACCCTGTGAGTAAGAAGTAGAAGTGGTGGCAGGAGGATCAGCCTTTGCTTCGCAGCAGAAGCAGAAGTCTGCTTGTTAGGATTTGGAAGGCCCCTGCCTCCAACAGAAGACTGATCAAGCTGACGAAGCAGCAGCTGATCTTTGGAATGATGTAGGACATCATCTCGGACTGTCACCACAGAACCATGGAACAGTTGCGGACTGGCCAAAGAAGCAGATCGAAGAGCAGCGCACTGCCGCTCAAGAAGGGAACAGCTTGTGTCCAGCACAGCCTCCCTGCGAACTAATTCCATGTTAGCCAGGTTACTTACAGGCATGCGTGTGAGTAAGATGCATGATTGCTCCACAGGCTGAAGGCGCGCGACTGATGATCGTGGCCTGGCTAACACTGTGGGCTGGTTTGACAGTTTGAGATCTGGAAGGGACCCAAATACAAAGTCAAGAGCTGCCCCCAAGTAAGAAGACTGTTGGCTCTCAACATCAGGTATGTCGGACTCATCCTCTAGGTCGGAAGACACATAGCCCATCATGGGCAAACCAGCCGATGCCTCCCATGGTGTAGGTACACCTGAGGGATCAGAAAGCGGCCTGCTTCCAATCCCGGGAGGCGGTGCCGCAGGGGGCGCCTGGAAACCGCTAGTAGCCTCGCTGGAAGCAATTGGAAGGCTCTTGAACAGAACCTGAGTGAGCAAGAGGAGGGCCTCCTGAAGCTCACTGCCCATGACGGCCGGTTCGACGTGGGAACAAACCGGCAAAGTGGCTTCACTCCTGACCCTTTTAACCAGCGAAGGGTCACGATCCTCAAATACACCCGATGTGGGGCGACAGGCTGTAGCCGAAACATCTGAAGGCAGATGTGTATAGGGGTCTGACATACCTCGAGGTTCTACAGAATGGGAACTCAGGAGAGTCGCTGTGGACCTCTAAGGGACGGAAGGTCCAGGCTGCACAAAAGGCGTTGGTCCCACAAAACTGGCCATGTGACCAGAGTGCGTGGGCGGAAACGCCATGGAGTTCATAGTGGCCCCACCATGAACATCCGAATCCAATGAAAAAACTGCGGTGCTCGATGGCGGAAAGACCACAGTAGAGGGTTCGGCCGGCAGCCCCTTCCGACTTTGCCGAGGCGAGTTGAAGTCAGGGAAGGCTGAGGCCGATACCCCACATCCACACTACCAGACATCACTGTAGACCCCTGCAGGGATAAGCCGAGGCCGGCTGAAACAGTGACCAATGACATTGCAGACGAAACAGCAGTAGCAGCTGATACGACAGGAGCTGTTGAAACTGGTGGAAAAGGGAAGAGAGCAACTGAGCTCGGCTCCAAAGTAGGAGTCACAACCCTAGTGGCAGCCTCAGATGTCGACTGGAGAGGGACCATAGTCTCAGAATCAGGCATCTCTTCACCAGACAAACCAACAGCTCCTGCAGTATCCACCATGGTTAAAGACTGCACATCCCCCACGGAGGGGGTATAACTCTCACCACATATCGTCGTGTCAGGAGGCCCCGAATGACAGTGTTCCCCCCCCCCCCCCCCCCTGTGCGTGCAGGAGGAACAGCCACGAGAATGCACCACAAGATTGGGCAAAAAGCATTGCCCTCAAGGAAGAGTACTGGACATAACAGAGATGAGAGCAGTAGAAGAAAAAGGTGAACTCAACAGATGTAGAAAGTACAAGAAGACCCCCAACTATGAGAGAAAGGTGGCAGAAAAAGGACCGGCGGGAACACAGCTGAAACCAGATGAGTGATAAAGATTGCTTAAAAATTTTTGAAAACACCTTTGGAAGTTTTCTCTTTATATCGAACAAAACAATATCAGTTTTCTGGAACAGGTCTGCCATTAGGTCTGCTAATAGGACAAGTAGCAGGCCTTTCCTGGAACCATGGAAATTCAGGCTGTAGGAACCCCACAAGGGGCCACTGTTCCACTGGTGTAACACAATGGCCTTGCCTTCTTTCTGCCATCTGCCTTATTGAACACCAGCATCAAGACCACCTCCATCATCCTGAACACCACCATCCTTTTGAGGACTCAGATGTCGTCTCTCCTTAAACACAAAATACGAGGCCAAGTACAGTCTATACTTGCTTATGACGCAAGTAAAGATGAGTGGCAGACTATACTTGTCTGAAGCAATTGTGCCATATGCTGCATTAGATAATCAAAGAACACTGCCCAAAAGGGGTGGAATCATCCCACAACCTACCCGCATGCCTTTGGCATGCCAAAACCATTCTTCTGTGTTTACCGCAACAAATCATCGATTGACCAAAGTATTATTATTGGGCATAAATATATGACCTTAAAACACCAATCAATTAATAAGTGTTATTATTATCACTGGCATTTTTTTATTTATTTAGATGCTCTAAAGTTAAGATACTATTTGTTTGAGATCATATAAAAAACAACTACCTGTTTGGTGTTCAGGTACGAAAAACTTTCTCCAGAGCAACTAAAAAAAAAAAAAAACTCTGTGATTGTTTTTCGTATTTATTTTATACACACATGAGAATTGTGCCGCATTTCGCAAAGAGAATAACAATACTGTATCAATGTATACAACATATTGCATCGCAAATCGCGATGTGACACTGCTAAAATCACACCTTGTGATGGTTGTATACATTTTGAATTTTGCCTTCTAAATAAATATGCTGAAAGTGGGCTCAAAAAATGAATGCACCATTGCATGAGAATCAAAAGGTTAATTTTGTTTAGCCTTACATAAAATATTTGAGAATAATCCACAGCTCTGCCAGTTTTCTGTTGTTCTGTGGGTGTTTAATCAAACAAATATATTTGCATATTGTATTGTAAATGGAAAGAAAATCAGATATTTGTACTTTTTCAGATATTTGGACGGTACAAATATCAGAACAATAGACCTTGTTTGTTAAGTAACAAATTGGCACTCTGAATAAAAATGAAAGTGTCGCTTGTCTGTACATTATGTTTAATGAAAAGGATAATGTTCAAAGTTATGAAAGGATTATGAAATAAGACAAGAATTGTGATAATTGGGAATATATTGGGAATTTCTGTTCCCTGTATGCTCTGTTTTCAATAAAAATGTTGAAAAATTTATAGTAATTTATATATTTTTTATACTTACCAATGACCCGGACTTAGCTGGTGCTAACTCTAACAAAACCAGGGCCAAACACAAATTTTGCCCCCCCAATCCCCAAAATTTGCATCCAAAAGCAAAAGAAATCATGTCCTATAGGACCTCCATACTTCGCCCCTACTGCGCATGCGCAGTGTCAAGGACGTTCCGAAATTGGTGCCAATTATCATTCTTACTGGCAGTGCCTGGTCAGCGCTATGTACTCAGCGGGGAGGCAAGAGTTCCCAACTCCTGGGAGGGCCATCCCCATCTGGGTCATTGGTAAGTATAAAAAATATATAAATTACTATAAATTTTTTAACATTTTTATACTGTACCAATGACCCAGACTTAGCTGAATAGTAAAAAGGCTGGAGGGCCTAGGACATAGAGGAAAATCCAATAAGCTCAACTATATAATATAGAGGTAACCCCTTAAGGAGAAAAGGAGTATTAGGCTTTACATGTATCTTTCTTATTTAATGTTAAATTAGAAAGGTACAATACCCTTCATAATTGAGCACAATAACATTCATGTTCTCTATTAACATCCAGTATAACCCTTTATACTAATTATTTTTAAAGTAAGCCAATAAATAAAGTTAGTCCGGAGAATTGAGACTCTTTATATTCTTTTAAAAGTGTCCGAGGATTGTATATTAACGCCCGTTTGACACTTGACATATACAAATGCTTCACACCGAGCTACACTTTAAAAATATGACATGAATGAATTTTAACATTAATATTACACTTTAAAACCATCCCGGAAGCGACTCAGAAATACTGACTTTGGAGGAGGCATTCTCTTGCTTTTCACTATAAAGCAGGTGACCTAAGGGAACACCCTCCCCCCCCCCCCCCCTTCCCCTTGCCCTGGGTCAAATAGCCCAGAGCGAAGAGGGCAGCCGGACGGAGTCACTGCCGGAACAGAAAGCCTGCATAACTATAGTTGCAACTGTTTAGTGGACGACATTCTGAGCAACAGATAATGGACCTAAACAATGCAGGTCTCCAGAAATGGACTCAATATTTCTGAGATAAAAATTCGTGAATGTGGATGGCTGAGACCAATAAGCAGCCTTCATTAAATCTGTAATAGCAATACTATTAGCGTAAGCCCAAGAAGTAGCAAGAGCTCTTACTTCATGAGCGGAAATCTTAAGCACAGACTGCTGAGAAGATAAACTCTCATAAGCAGTACGGATGGTTAATTGAATCCATCTAGCAATAGAATGGACCGAAATGTCCCTTCTATTAGGCATCAAAGACAGAAAGAAACGTTTTTGTCCCTTTCTGATAAACTGAGATCTCTGTTTATAGATACGTAATGCTCTAACAGGACAGAGTAAAGGCCTACGCCCGTCTGAAGACGGAAGAGCCTTAATGACAATAGGTTCCGGATATTTATTAGGAGCCTGATTCTTAGCTAAAAAACCCACATTAGTAGTGAAGGTTATAGTGTTCCCGACACTACGATAGTGAGAATCATCCACCGACAGTGCATGAAGCTCACTGACTCTTCTAGCAGAAGAGAAAGCTAAGAGAAAAGCTGTCTTATAAGATAAGAATTTGAAATCTACTGTCCCAAGAGGTTCAAATGGCTTTTCCTTCAATTTAAGAAGAATCCAAGCTAAATTCCATTTAGGAATTAACCTAAGAGTTCTGGGTCTATTTATCGAGAAGTTTCTAACCAACTTAGATAAAGAGACATTAGATCCAATTTGTAAACTATCATGATGTGCATAGGTATCAGATAACATAGACCTATAACCCTTAATAGTAACAGGCTGCAGTTTGATTTCGTCAAACAAGTATACTAGAAAGTTTGCAATGTCTGGTATAGAGGGATCGAAAATATCTATAGAATGATCCCTACACCAACGACGAAAAACCTTCCACTTAGCCGCATAGTTTAGCGAAGAGGAGGTCCTCCTACAGTTAGAAATCGCGTCCACTGCTCGTCCTGTAAAGTGCTTGCCATGCAAGAAGGACCGCACAACGGAAAAACGTGAAGGTTGAGACCTTGCGGGTTGTGATGGAGTTGACGCGATTTCCCCTGCGAAAGAAGATCCTCCCGTGGAGGAAGCTTTCGCGGTAGGTCCCACAACAGACACCTGAGTAGATTTATCCATGGTCTCTGTGGAGACAGAGATGCTACCAACAGAATCTTGCATTGAGATTGTTTTATCTTTAGCAATACTTGCTGAATTAACGGCGCTGGAGGATACGCATATCCTATCATTCCGTCCCAAGGGATCGACAGAGCGTCTACTGCAAATGCTCTTGGATCCGGACATGGAGACACATACGTCTGCAACTGATTGTTGAGATGTGTCGCAAATAAATCTATCATTGGCCGTTCCCATTGGTAGCAAATCTGATTGAATACTTGTTTGTTGAGAGTCCACTCCGACGGCAACAAGCGACCCTTTCATGAAAGGGAGTCTGCTAGTACATTCAGACGACCCGGTATGTGACAGACCGAAAGAAGAACCTGATGTTCTAGTGCAAACAGAAGGATTCTTTCCGTTAGATTGAACAACGGAACTGAATGAGTGCCTCCCTGATTCCGTATATACGCCACTACTGTCGTATTGTCGGATAGGATTTGGACATGAGCATTGTGAATAATGTCCATCCAATGACGTAACGCAAGCCAAATTGACATCATTTCCTTGATGTTTATGTGCTTGCCCAGGAATTGTGGATCCCAAAGACCCTGGCATCTCGAATCCGTTGGGATCAATGATGCACCCCAACCTGTTTGACTGGCATCCGTCATAATGGTAAAACTCGGATCCGGCAACTGCAGCGGAACTCCCTGAGTTAACCACTGAATGTTTGCCCAAGTCTGAATCTCTTGTTTCACTTGATCTGACAAGAGAACGTCTATGTCGAGCGAATGAATTTTCACACTCCAATTCTGAGTCAAGAAAATTTGGAGAGGACGCGTGCGTAACCGCCCCATCGGAATGAGATCCGCAGCGGCTCCACACAGACCTATCAGTCTCATAAATTCTCTCGCTGTGACTTTGTCTGCGTGCAGACAATAGCGAGCGTAACAACTGACTAATTTCGCTCTGGTTAACGGCAGACGAACGAGATTGTTGTGCGTCTCGAAGCTCATTCCCAGATGTGTGAATGACTTGGACGGCACCAGATCCGACTTCTCCTCGTTTACTATAAAACCGAGACGTCAGAGCAATAGAAGTAGATTCTGAACATCGTTCTGAAGCGTTAACTCATTGCCGTACCTCTGAAGAATGTCGCCCAGGTAGGCCGACGTTACCGCAGACGATTGAGCTCGGAAATAGATCATTACCGAGTTCATTATCCGAGTGAAAGCCCAGGGTGCTAGATTCAATCCGAAGCACATCGCCCGGAATTGATACACCACTCCTAGGACTGCGAAGCGTAGATACTTTCTGAATGTCGGATGTACCATGACGTGAAAGTACGCATCTTTGAGATCTATGCTCGTTGCATAATCGTTCACCCGAATACTCGCTCTGACCGACCGAATCGTCTCCATATAAAACTTCGGAGCGACGATCAGCTTGTTTATCCAGCTCAAATCTATGACTGGACGGAACGAGCCATCTGGTTTCGGAACCAGAAACAGATGGCTGTAGAATCCCGGAGTCTCCTGGTTTTCTACGGCCTCTACCGCGTTCTTCATTAAAAGAGACTGCACCTCTGATAATAGAGCGTCTCTTTTCTGCGGATTTGACGGAAGTTGAGTCCACTTTGGACTTCGAGTTAATGGAGGCTTTCGTTTGAAGGATATCTGTAGACCTTCCGAAGTCACTCCTCTCACCCAAGGGTCGTCCGTAATCGACGCCCATTCTTGTGAAAAGCTCGACAACCTTCCGCCAACCGGTACGTGATAGAGGTTTAAGCCATCACCTTCTGGACCTGCGAGGCCTGAGGTAGGAGAAACCACGTCCTCCACGACCCGCACCTCGTCCCGTCGACCTCGGGGCATCTGACCGGTTGTCCCGGCCCGAAGGACGTCCCAAACGTGAGTCGCTACCTTGACGGTCTCTCGAATAAGACCAAGAGGACGCACCGGAACCTCTATAGGAACCTCTCTTTGGCGCATTAGACCCAGAAGTGCCTGTCTTATTCTTGTCTGCCGTATCCGACTTCTTAGAAGCAGATTTGAACAACAGAGAATCCGAAGCTTTCTTTGTAATTTTATCATAAATTGCAGAAAGCTTGCCGTCAAAGAGAAGTTCTCCGGAGACCGAAGCGACTCTGAGAGAGTTCTTCACCTTAGTATCCACGAGAGTGGATGTAGCTAGGGCTGCGTCACGTCTAACCAACTCCAGGTTTGCCACTGAAAGGGCGGAGTTACACGTGGAATAAGCTACTGCCCTTGAAAGAAGTCTTAAAGAGGATTGTATATCCTGAAATTCTTTCCCTTGAAGGCGCAGTGATAACGCCTTAGTAAGGTGATCTGCGTAAGATAAGGCATCTAAACTGGCTCTGTTAGACGAAATAGCTGTTTCCAACACCGCGGTTGGAATAGACGCCGACGACGGTAATGATAGCTCTAAGTCTTCCGCCTCGTCGTCCATACGCAGAGGAACTCTCGGAATACCCTGTCCTGCCGTGTCGAATTTATTCCTTGCATTAATGAAAGGCAGGTTGAGAGTATTGGCGGACAAGAAACCTGCTTTCCCCGTTTTGGAAGCAAGTTTAAATATAGCGTCGTTCAATAATTCAAATGTTCTTGCAACATTATTGGACTGAGACGGAAACTCGGGAGCGATGTCCCTGAACCGCTCAAAAAATTCAGAGTCCAATGACGCTATAATCCTCTTGTCCGGAACCGCAGCAGTCTGGCCCGACGGAACAACTTGAGGGAGAAAGTGCCGGATGAAGTCCACGGCAGCTTTATGTTGTTCCGAAAGGGATAGCTCCAAGTCATCCGTATCCCTTTCACCATCCGGTCGGACCTCATGATGCTCCCGGTCGTCCGCCCCCGATGCTTCGGCGGAGCGTACCGACCCAGTGCCGTCGGATAATTCCCGATCCGACACCGTTTCTGTCGGCTGCTGGGATGCTGCAATAAGTTGTGCTATCTGCACAAGTACGTCCGGTATCGAGGCCTGCAGAGGCGCAGTCTTTCGCTGCTTCGCCGAGGGCAGCTCCGCATCTGATGGCTCCTGCATACTTTTCCTAGGCGAACGTCCGGAGTCCATCGGCCTCGTGTCCCTGGCTACCGGATGGTGTGACCTGGTCGCCGAAGAATCCCTGATCGGCGAAGCTGGTAAAATATCGGCGGTCACGTAGCCAAGGTGCGGTCGTGTGCGCTGACGAGAGGAAGAAGCCTGAGCAGTCTCCGCGGACTGCCTATACAACGGAGCGTCCAGAGCGACGGACGTATGCTCCGCATGCGACACATTTTGTACCACAACATCTGGTCCCAGATGTTGTTGTACGAGAGAGGGGCCTCTCTCGCTCGCGGCCCGGCTGGACCTGGACGAGCTAGGAACCGGACTCAAAGGCTTCCTCCGATCTCGCCTACTATCCGCCGTCACTGGGTGTGCACATTGAATGTTTATAGTGCTCGCATCACCCAACATTTCCTCCTGGACCGCATCGGACGAACCCGGCTGCCGAACCATTCGGTGAATGGACGCTACACCGGACGAGCTAGCGGACGACATTTGTTTAATCTCCATGAGCACTTTTGCCGCTAGCTCTGTATTCATTTGTGACGACGGAAGCGCACTTGCGGAAGATAACATGGAAACATCACCCTGTTCTTGTTCCTCTGAAATAGAAACTGAGAGAGTAGAGTGACCTTGCGGAGAAAGAGCCGGCATAGCCCTTTCTCCAGTAACAACATACCGTGACACACGTTTCCAATGTTTGTCATCCCAATATTGACATATAGAACAGGGATTAGTGCGAGAACACTGACTACAATTAATACAATGATCATGAAAGTCAGAGGAAGATTTCTTCCTATTACAATTTGAACAATATGCTTTCATTGTGAAAAGTCAACAACAAGTCCTAGTTACTCGCACAAACCCCTGACACAAAGATACATAATAACATGATCCATTAATAATGAAAAAACAATTGCAAATCAAAATAATTTTTGAAAAATATTTTTTCAGCGAAGCCCAAGTTTCTGAAAAGTAACTTTGAGCCCCGATGGATCCGATGGCTAAGTGTGGCCAAAAATTTAAAATTTATATTAAATAATTAATGCAACACTTACGGATAATAAAAATGTATCTTATAGTGAGATAAACTACACCAAAGGCAAACAGCCCCCCTCAAAAGAGACTGTTGCCAATGTAAACAAACAGTGTAAAACACCAGAAAACATGACTCCAGGCACTGAAAAAACTGGCCCGAAATCAGTCATCAAAATTACACTCTATCTGATGCAAGACAGAGACTCCCAGGGGAGAATCTGCAGAACATCAGATGGAAGATGCAGAACACAACGTTTATACACCCATGGGTGAAAACGTAACTATGGGGAAAATAACAGAAAACATTCTGTAACCAAGCAACTCTCCCAAGAGAATTTTAGAAATGATCTTTCTCAAAAATATGCCAAAAGCATGGGAGAATTGCAAGGGGGGACTTAGAAGACCAGGGGAGAGGAAACACTGAATAAGCAGTGCAACTTTTTAGCAAGAATGACAACAAGAGGACCATGCCTCGAAAATAGGCAACTTAACATAATTTCATAAAAAATTTTAAGTACAGCCCTGATTATTTTTTGTCACTCCTTTTTCCTCTCCTCCTTCTATATCTTCCTTAGAATCACCATTTCTCCAATAATTACGTGTCTGGCATCCTTTAAACTGAGATTTACAAGCACAAAGATCAGTGAGATGTTGACTGATGAAGGGCCAAACAGAGAATGATAATTGGCGCCAATTTCGGAACGTCCTTGACACTGCGCATGCGCAGTAGGGGCGAAGTATGGAGGTCCTATAGGACATGATTTCTTTTGGTTTTGGATGCAAATTTTGGGGATTTGGGGGCAAAATTTGTGTTTGGCCCTGGTTTTGTTAGAGTTAGCACCAGGTAAGTCTGGGTCATTGGTACAGTATAAAAATAATATGAGGTGTAGACTGTACTAAAGAATTGTGAGGTGGGTTAATGTGGCCCCCACAGTTAATGTATGTGGCCCTCACCGTTAATGTATATCAATGAAAGTTACTAATTTAGAGTGAAATTATTCCAAAATGAGTCATCCTATCAAATTCCAATGAAATCCCTTCATAAATACGGCCTGCAGACTGTGCTAAAGGTTTTGAGGCTTCGGACCTGTGTAGCCAACACAGTTGACCGATCGCAACCAAAAGGGGATGTCCTCATCTAGACATTATTATGAGTCATCCTACCAAGTTACAATGAAATCCTTTCATAAATATGATCTGTAGTCTGTGCTAAAGCTTTTCGGGTTTTGGGCTCGGGCAACCATCATAGTTGAATGATTGTGATCAAAAGGGGACGTTCTCATCTAGCCATTATCTGGAGTTATCCTACCCAGTTACAATGAAATCCCTTCTTACATATGACCTATATATAGACTGTGCTAAGGTTTTCGGGCTTCGGGCCTCTGTAGCTGTTACAGTTGACTGATCATGACCATAAGGGGACGTTCTCATCTAGACATTATATGGAGTCATCCTACCAAGTTACAATGAAATCCCTTCATAAATATGACCTATAGACTGTGCTAAAAGTTTTGGGGCTTCGGGCCCCTGCAGCCATCACAGTTGACCAATCGTGACCAAAAGGGGACGCTCTCATCTAGACATTATATGGAGTCAACCTACAAAGTTACAATGAAATCCCTCTATAAATATGACCTGTAGACTGTGCTAAAGGTTTTTTGGTTTTGGGCTCGGGCAGTCGTCGCGGTTGACAGATCGCGACCAAATGGGGAAGTTCTCATCTAGATATTATACAGAGGCATCCTACCAAGTTACAATGAAATCCCTTCATAAATATGACCTGTAGACTCTGCTAAAGGTTTTGGGCTCGGGCAGCCATCATGGTTGACCGATCGGGGCCAAACGGGGATGGTCTCATCTAGGCATCATACAGAGTCATCCTACCAAGTTACAATAAAATCCCTCCATATTATATATGACCTGCAGACTGTGCTAGAAGTTTTGGGGTTTCAGGATTGGGCAGCCATCACAGTTGACAGATCAGGACCAAAAGGGGACGTTTTCATCTAGATATTATACAGAGGCATCCTACCAAGTTACAATGAAATCCCTTCATAAATATGACCTGTAGACTGTGCTAAAGGTTTTTGGGTTTTGGGCTCGGGCAGTTATCACGGTTGACCGATCGCAACCAAAAGGGAATGTTCTCATCTAAACATGACCCCAAACCTGCATATGAAATTTTGTGACGATCGGATAAGAACTACGGGGTATAGCCTGTGCTAAAGGAAAATGTGAACAGACTCACAGACTTCCACATGCATGATGGCAATAGCTTATCTTGACTTTGTCAAGTTAAGCTAAAAACAAAGAAGCTGTAATGTGAGTAATATAAACTTTCTAACAGAAGAATCTTCAACCATGCAGTTGCAGAAAAATATGTCCTCCAGGCTCAAACTATTATTCACCTTTTCAATTTTATTTTGTTTTAATTTCAACCCTGATAATCTAAAAGGTATATATTTGTTTCAAATATTATTATGGTGATTTCTGTTGCTAAGAATGTACTCATTTTAAAACAATGGTGGCAGCACTGATCGGCCATAATTCTTTAAATACATGTTGTAACTTCTTATTTTTTATTGCTGAAAGACTCATTGTAATATTTTTCTTATTAATATATGATAAAGCAATTTAGAGAACTGGTGCCCTGACCTCTATTTATGCCGAAATGATTTTCTGGGGAGTACAATAAATCCAAGGAATGTTTTAAAATAAATGCATAGTTTCAACTGGATAACATTCCTTGCTGGTTTTGCCCATGACACTTTCTCTGGAATGTTGATGACATTGGACTTCTGTCAGTGAATAGAGTTACTACCCATTGTCCTTTTCAAGATTAAGTGCTACTGGTCCATATTCCCTATGTAACAAGGTGTTTGTCGACTTACTGATGAATGGGTTTTTCAGGATTCAAATTGTGGGGTATATGGCAATTATCATTCAAGTTGAGGGGGGGGGGGGGGAGGCACTCATCACTGATTAATTTTTAGACATTAATTAAATAATAATAAATAATAATACACAGTGGCATGGCAATTTCACTTGGAGTCATGTCATAAGAAGTTAAGAATTCCATGAGGGGCGGAATTAACTGACATTACTTCCACGAACCTCTCATCATTTCAGAAAAACATTCATTCCATGCAATAATACCAAGAAATTGCTCTGTCTGGAGAAGATATTAAATCAAATTGGAGCTAGCATTAACCTAACAGCTTGAACAAGCTAATATTATGCGAGCATTTCTTCCATTTTTAGGGGAATGATGAGCAGAAGGGGTGGGGTGGGGCCAAGCCTGAATATAAGCAGACTGTCATCTGCAGAATGAGGACCTTAGAGGGTGAATTTGGTGATGCTACCCTGCACAGCAGGGTATCATCACTAAATTTACCCTCTGTGAACCTCATTCTGAATCAAGTTCTCAAGCCTAAACAGCAAGAGGTATCCAGAGGATAAACTGGCACACTGTATGGGATAGAATCAGCATATTCACCCTCTGGGAACCTCATTTTACAAATGACAGATTGCTTATTTTCAGGCTTGGGTGGGGCATTTCCACTCTCGATGCACGTTCAGAAATTGTTCCATGATGATCTGCAAAAGTTTCTAGTTTGTATGTGTGCCAGAAATCTCCACAGCAAGTTGATTTGATAGGATGCCTTTTGGAGCAATGTCATTCTACATGGTTTAAAGGTAAACATTTTTATAGTTAAAAATATTTATATCAACTTCCCAATGCTGAATTGAACATATCTGCTCCCATTCAAACAAGGCATTACCAGTGAGATCACAAGTGACATAATGATACATGCCAATCCATTATATTTTAGTTCAATGTGTGTGTCAAAACTTCAGTTAATTTGTAACAAACAAACAATGGGTTATATGCACTTCCTTTTTTATTGGTAGCTGAAGGTAAAAGTAAAGAAAAATGTCATAAAATATAGAGAATATCTAGTGTTTTTGAATGGATACCGAAAATTATCTCATGAGTGACCAAGACAAATTTATTTTTCGCAAGCGCTTGCGATAATTTCCGACATCCACTCAATAACACTAGATTTTCTTTTTATGACACACTTTTTAAAACAATGTGATCATTCCTATTGATAACTCCACTCGTTTCAACCTTGTATTGATGCATGAAAGTAAAAAGATTTGATCAATACTCGGAATAGGTAGCATCTTGAGATCTGATTCAGCTGGCGGGTTTCATGCATCAATTCAAGGTGAATACGGTTGAATTATTGCTGGAAATGATCGGTATCCACTCAAAAACACTAGATTTTCTTTTCATTAGACGTTTTTAGAACAAATTGATCATTTCTAGGGATAATTTGATTCGTATTCACCTTGAAGTGATGCTTTGAAAGTCACCATTTTGATTGATACCGTGAAAGTGAAAAATTCTATATCTTCACGGTGAGGAGATGATTTCTGTCTTTCCACAATTTTTTTGATAATCTATCATTTAGATAATAATCATAAATAAGTTTTACTTACATTAATTAATATGAAGGTGCTGTGAATTAAACTGGATATTTGACAGTCTTCGGCCACAGGACACCTGAAATATTATGTTAACATATACCACAAAAACTGTGGTACAACTATTACTTACCACTAATAACCTGATAAGTATTTTCTTGAGTTTCTAATAAAATTAAGTCATAGCAGCTACTGATTTGATAAAGTCTGGTATTGAGAAATCCTTATTTATTAACCCTTTACCCAATGACGATATCAAAATTTATTGGGTTAAATATTATTTTTTCAAAAAATGTCACCAAAACCATATCATGTGACCACTCATTGGAATGAACTCATTTCAATGAATTGTCATGTGATATGATTTTAGCGAAATTTTTGGAAAAATAGTATTTTTTTGACTGCTCAATTTGTATATTACATGAACAGATTGATTAGGTAATGGGTTAAGGGGACAATCCCTATAGAGAGGGTATATTTTGTCAATGGGAGAAAATACAATCTCATTTCCAGGTAACAAACTATTAATGTTCTATATATGAAAATCTTTCTACAGCAGTAAAAGAGTTATTGTTGAAAATGAGAAAGAGTTTTGCAATCACACCCAACATAGGATTTTTAAGTAAGGACAGACCTGATATTTTGGTTGATTCTGGTATCTCCAAGCTATTGTCATTTTGTCTGACTTTTCAGAGGCGTGAGAAACTTCTATGCTATCACCAACTGGATCATCTATTATTGGAGCAGGCATTTCCTGAGAAAATAATGAAAAACAAACTGCAATAATAATGCTGATTTATCACATAATCACTAACAAACAGCCCATTAGGTCCCACAAAGTAGATCTTCTGTTTCTCAGGCCATTATTTGTAAAACTGCATGTGGTTGGGCAGTTTTTTATTTTATTTTTTTATTTTTGTAATTATTTCTTTGCCATCAAAATTTCATGTTCTTGCTCTGTTTTATGTTTTAGGTCTCATAATCTACAGAATAGCATGAGTGGTGGTGTATTTCGTCCCCTGAGTCCAAGAGTCTTTGCAATGCTAAAGCATTTCAAAGCCTTGTTGCACTCAAGGGACAAATTTATCAATTTTATTAACTTGGTTAAAATATCAGACATAAACCATTTCACTTTCATTTTTTTAAGTTTGCATTGCTTATAAAAAGAGAGCATGCGGCAGCCAAAAGGACCATGCAGGAGGGCCTGAGAAAGATTTTTAACTTTTTTAGCCCTTATAGAAGTATCATCTGCAACATGTCTAATAAATATGCAATGTCTGACATCATTGTGACATCATAACATTATGAGGGAGTTGGTTTCGGAAGTAGAATTGAATTAATCTTCTCTGTTTTTGAAGCCCTACATTTCATTTACTCTTAACATGATTAGCAGAATAACTAAAATTTCGATTTTTCACCTCCAGACAGTAGTTTATGACCCTCTTTGCAACGAGCTTGTAACACTCATTTGGTTGGCAAGTTTTGTGAATAGTGCTTATCAGTTAAAGAGTTAATCCTTTACCTAATGAATTGGCTACAACAAAACCATCTCATGTCACCCCCTCATTGGAATGAGCTTGACAAGCTCATTCCAATGAGGGGGGGTCACATGATATGGTATTATTGAAATCTTTTAAAAAATAAATAATTAAAATAATAAATTTTGATATTGTGAGCAGATGATGTGTTATAAAGAATCTCAAATTTATTGTGTTTTGATATGATATTTCTGAATCTTGCTTACTAAAATTGATCTCAACCTCGGTAAATCTTGGCTCAGATCCTTTTTACTGGGACTGGTTCAGAAATTTCACATCAAATAGTCAGGGGTGATTTAATTTTTAAACAAGCCAAGACCAATACCGGGTCTGGACCTGCGTCGCTGCATGCAATTGAATCGGCAAACAGGAAGTGGCTGCACGGCAGATCTGAAAATTACATACATGATACAACTGATCATTATCAGGCTCTAGATGAAATATAAAATCAATCCCCTGCATAGAAGCCGAGAAAAGTTTGACAAAAAATTTCAATGTTCAGTGGGTACAGTAAAATTTCCAAGTATTGGCAAACAGGAAGTGGCTGCACGGCAGATCTGAAAATTACTTACACGATACAACTCATCATTATGAAGCAGCAGACCAAATATAACACCATTCCCTTTCATAGAAGCCAAGAAAAGCTTGACGGAAAAAGTGTTTCGGACGGACTGACGGACAGAGTTGAGCGGTTACTAGACCTGCTCTGCCGCTGGCGACGCAGGTAAAAATTGAATAGCTGTTTTCTAACTTGGATAAATTTGGATTAGCATTTCCTATTATTTACATGAATTTTCATTTGAAATTGATAAGCTATAGTTGAAAATTGAATCGAAAACTGCTATGTGAATCCAGTTAAATCGAGGCCTGCAAACAGTGACTCATTCAAGATCCCTCTACATGGGCATCACAGGATTTTTCAAAACAGGTCTGACTTTATGGTAAAAGGTACATGGGGGTACACTTGGCAGATGCCGAAGGCACAAGCTTAATGGGGGGGGGGGGGGTCAGGAGGATACCCCCCCCCCCCTCCCCAAACCTCCCACAAAATGGTTTTAAATTTAGTATCAAATGGAGTTCTCTGGTGGTCTTTGGGGGATTTATTTAGATTATCTGTTCTTAAAAAAAAACATAATAAGGGGTTAACTCACACCTCCTGAACCCCTGGCTATGCCTAGGGTCTATAATAATAATTATTTATTTGGGTTTAATGACACTTTCAACAGCCGGGGTCACCTCGTGTCGGATAGTTTTATGAGTGGAGGAAGCAGGGGTACCTGGAGAGGACCACCGAGCAACTGTCAGGCTCCCCAGCATACTAACTCCACACAAGCAGGGTTAGAATTGGCTGGAGATAAGTGGACCATCGACGTGCAGTATGCCTTAGTACACAATGCCACCATGCCCCCACATGGGCAACAAGGCTCTATAATAGTTATCAATTACAATGAACACATGCTGAAACAGTTTACATGGTGTAAGCCGCATGCATGGAAAGAAGGTGTGGTGAAAACACAGCCTGGAATAAAACTAATGATTATGATATAAGAATTTTGCAAAAACTTGGCTACAGAACATATCAGAGCTTCTATTTTGTAATACACTAGGACACTTGCATGCCATGGCACACACAGATTTCAAAACTGCCAAATGATTAATGGCACCCTTCCAAAAAGAACAAAATCAGTAAGTATTTTTAACACTGTCCAACACGGCACTAGGTTGGTTGAAATTTTTATGAAGACCCACAAAGAAACAATCATTGACCATGCATGTTCCACACCAGTGATCATACTGATGCCAGATTTTAGGCTGAGCAGTAGAAGATCAGTGCCATTAGTCTAGGGCTGCATGGTATTCAAAATCAAATATTAAAAAAGTATTAAAAAACACTGTGATATAATGGTATATCATAGACTGTTTTAGATATCTAAACATAGTAATCAATACCAACTATAATATTGTGGTCAACAAGAATGAAGAATTTTTATTTCTAATTTTATGTAAGCTCTTTGAAAACAGTTCTCGGAATAACATGAATAAGTTCAAACAGATTCTAAGTTATTGTAATAGCCTTCTTGGCCTTTCTTATTCTGATAACACACAAGCACTTGTTAGCTACCGATATATAAACTTTATTTGACACTTGTCCCATTGTTTTATTTGTGTTTGGTTGTGTTCAGTTATGTTTGGTTGTGCTCGGCATTTAGTAGCACCGGCTGACAAGGTATACTCAATCTTGATATTAGTGTAGCTGCCCCAGTGAAACATTTGCTATGACGGGAATGCATAAGGCATTCAGCTAAAAGTGTACAATTTCATTGAATTGGGTACTTTGAGCGATGAATGTGGATTTTAAACTCAATTGTAACATATAACACACACACAAAAGAGACAAACAGAACTTCCGACTCTGAAATGGCCATTTCTGTTATCATTCAAAACCTGATTGACCAATTATACCGACCCTTTCAGATTATTGGTTAAACAGTAGTTCAATTTGGTCCAGTAGTTTTTGAGGAGAAGTTGATAATGTAAAGTTTATGCCGGATCAATGACACATGACAGATGGACGGCAGATGGAAAGAGATCATTAATGCTCCTCTGCTTTTTCAAAATTATAACAAGACAGTCTAACGACATCCATATCGTTGACTTTTATGTCATGATAGGAATAAGCATAGGAGGTGATTAAGACAGATGAAATGATGGATGAACAAACACTAACATAGTGAATGGACCTCATTGGACAAGGGTAAATACCTCATTTGGTTCATTGCAACTGAAGGAACCATGTGGATTGCACCAGAAGATATCTTCGAAAAACCTGTAATTTTGGTAAATTCAAAGTCGACAAGGGCTATAACTATAATTATTTGAATCAAAACTTCCTTTCCATATGCACATGTACACATCATACTGATACTGCATACAAAGTTTCGTAAAAATCCAATGAAAAATACAGGAGGAGTTAAGTGGACAAGCATTTGTGACGAAAATTTTGCTATTACCAAGGGCAGTAACCATTCCCTAGCCATTTCTTTTGTGAGAATGAAGGGGAAAAGAAATGATCAATCACATGAAATGTGAAGGACTGAAGGTGCAAAGGCAAAAACACTGACCAGTGGATGTAATATGAAATATGACAACCATATGTTACAGAAATACATTCTACCTATTAATGAATGGTGGGATAAGGGAGCAAGAAGACAGGTACAAACAGTGTAGCAACATAGGATATATAACAAAGTGTGATATAATAACACGTTACTTGGGTCTAAAAAAGCTAGTAGTTGTTCCTACTGCATCAAAAGCAGACACAAACAATACAAAGTAGAAAAATGATAAAGTCATTAGAGATGGGCAATATACCAAAAAAATGCACTCATACCTATATCATGAAGATACCAAAAAAACAAACTGAACCAATCATTGAACAATGAAACCATCTGCATTTTCAAATATTCCTACATTTTTTATTTATAAGGCTTTGATGAGGCCTGATAGCAGTTTAAGTGTTCATTTTCATGAAAGAAATGCTTTTCTTTTCAGTTTTGTTTACCCTTAAAGCCCTGAGCAATTGCTCTGAATTCCCACTAGAATATAACCTGTATATGTCCAGTTGCTTACCTGTGATTTCTAGTCAAGTCTTGGCTGCCTATTTACGCAGTCAAGACTTGACTAAAAATCACTGCCTAGGTGTTTTATCTACAGTCAGCAGGACCTCCTAATGATGGCATGTAAAGTACACACTGACATGCTCTGAGATCGTAAAAGCCTGATATAGGCCTTTACAGCTTGGAACAAGGCACAACATTAATGTAGATATGATTTGTATTGGCAAAAGAATGTCAATGTTCAGTTCATTGCAGAGGCATTTGTGGTGCTGTGGTAGAATGATACAAGAACAACCAATGTACTTTCCTGGTGTGAATTCTCCTTTGGTACTATCAGCAAAACTCAGTCAAGTCAGATACTGAATACCGAACCGATACAGCGGTATACCCCCTCAATATACTGAAACTGATACCAAACTCAAAATTCCAATACCATCCATCTCTAAAAATCAAAGAGCTGTTGCGTGCGTAAATGTAGATGTACATATTTTCCTCTTAACCTTTTACCCAACGTAACAGCCCAACCCAGCCAGCACTATTCTAAAAAAATCACCAATTAATTTTCATTATTTTTTCATTTTATGTCTCAAAAACATAGGTTATGACCCCTCACTGGAACGAGCTCGTCGAGCTCATTCCAATGAGGGGCCATAACCTATGTTTTTGAGACAAAAAATGAAAACAATTAGTTATTCAAGAATTTTTTTGCAGGTGTCGTCTGCTTTTCATGTTAGGTAAAAGGTTAACTGTGAATTGAATGAAGAGAGTATGTTTGTTTATTAGATTATAACTGCACTGACAACAAGGCTGATGCAGTACATGTCACAAGAAACATATTAGGCCAAAGAATCCTCCTGGATTGTAACCAGCACTCATATACTCAAATGTCGTCTACAGTCTTATGATATGAGACCTGAGAGAAGCTTCAGATGGAATCATGGAAGTGTCAAAAAATAGCGTGAATACTATTATCACTGCAAGTAAATACTTTTGAAAACATTAATAATCAATGAAAACTGACTGAGGTCCTTTTATTTACAAATGAAATTAACATTAATAATCAAGTAAAACTGACTAAGGTCCTTTTATAATTACAAACGAAACTAACATTAATAATCAAGTAAAACTGATTTAAGGGCCTTTTATTTATGAATGAAACTAGCTGTACGACTAGCCTGATAAGAGATCATGCTGACAAGGACTATCATGACCTTGTCACAGTAGGCCAATGAGACTCTAGATGCACTGAGGCCATCTTCAGAAAAACAGGTGTATACCAAACAACACCCATGTAGGTCCATTTCTGCTACATTAAGATTTGCCTGCACCCTTCTCTGAGAGAGTAGAAATCAAACTCAGAGTGGCTAAATGTATCTAGCCCTGTTCATCAAAACACTCTGAAGCAATCTCAGAATGAAGGTTGGCAGAGCTAATATTTCGTTAAGAATCCAAGAACTGATTCAGACAAAGATTAGCACAACAAAACCCGCAAGAATCCACAACAGCAGTTTCAGTTTTGTTAACCCTCAAGGAAATGGGCAATTCTCCTGAATTCTCACTAGACTTCAACCTGTACATGTCCAGTTGTTTACAGTACAGTCATCATAGACTGATTGTAATCTATGCTTGAGCAGAGATGTCCATGCAGGCGTTTACCAGGTAATAAAAAGCAGCAAAATTTTAATTAATGAAGCACAGGGTTGTACTCCGTGTTTCATTCATTAAATTTTTGATGATTTTATCTATAATTAGTGTTTGTAATCCAATAATGTTGAATCTGTGGAAATATCGCCCACCCATGGGAAGTGACCAGTCCACGGCGGCCGTACTGTAACATTGATTTCCAGCAAAGACTTGGCTGCCTTATCAGGCAGCCAAGACTTGACTAGAAATCACTGCCCAGGTGATTTGTTTATTGTCAGCAGGGCATCCTGAAGATGGCATGGTCAGGGCACATGCTCTGAGATTACAAATGCCTCAAATAGGCCTTTAACTCCTAGCACTCTGACAGTATTTCAAAAGTTTTGACATTGACCCTACATTGCCCATGCAGAATGAAAAATTTAACAAATGATATCTTGTTTGACAGAGCTCAATGAGCTCTGTCAAACAAGATATAATTTATTAAATTCTCAGTTGCATTGTGGGGAAAATGTACTGCTGAAAACTTTGTTAATTTGACATCAGTGTGCAGAGGGTTAAAGGTTAAAGTGCGTTCAGAGGTCACAAAATTACTATATATATGATTTGTGTTTGTAAAAGAATGCCACTGTTGAGCTCATTTACATTGGCACTTGTGGAGCTGGGATAGAATGATACAAGAACTTATTCTGTAGTTTCCTGATGTGAATTCCCCTTTGGTATTATTAGCAAATCTCAGTCAAGTCAGATACTGAATCGATATGGAGGTATACCCCCTTAATTTGGCCTTAAAAATACCAAAACCGATACCGAACTCAACATTCCAATACCACCCATCTCTAAAACTGAGTATTCAAAAGTATCCATAAAGCACATTTTGCCAGCACCAAACAATCCAACAAGGAGAGCTATTTTAAAAGCTATATAATTTATTACACTGATAATTTGTTCTGGATTTACATCTGCTCCAGCCAGAAATAAAGACTGTGATGTCATCACTGCTTCAGCACAAAAGTACTTCAATAACAATTTGGAGTAACTTCCAAATGTGTCTTCTTCTGAAAAAATATAAAAACAGGCATAAATAAAGTGTTAAAAAAATACCTTTAGAGTATGAAATCAATATTTTAAATACAAGCCCTTTTATAGTATAATTTATCTTACCTGTAATATTTTCACTAAACAATCATCTATATGAGTTTATTAATACAGCACTTGAAACCCTGTTAATTGAATAGCCACTTTGCCAATGAAAAATATTCAGTTACCAAGACTATTCAATTAATACACAATGGTCAATTTCCTATATTCTAGTAATAAACTTAGCATTTATTTTATTATATCCTATTTGACAGAGCTTGTGGGGCTCTATCAAAGAAGATATACTCTAACAGATTAATGGCTTATATTTGATATACATGCACTGAGGGCCAGTGTTTACGCTGGCTCAATATTTTAATGTGCCAAAGCTGAATATTTTTTGTGCCAAATGAGATTTATTTGTGCCATGGTTATTTTATGTGGGAGAACTACAGTACAGCCATTGTGGATTAGTCACTTTCCATGGGTAGGCAATATTTCCATGGATTCAAAAATATCAGATTCCAAACAGAAATTACAGGAATAATCATCAAAAATTTAATTAATGAAGCACCGGGTACAACCCAGTGCTTCATTAATTGAAATTTTGCTGATAAGGATTGTTATTACCTGATAAATGCATGCATGGACATCACTTCCGACATGTAGATTACGACCAGTCCACGGCGGCTGTACTGCATAAAAACTTTTTTTCATATTTTATTCAAGAAAGATCAAAAGCATAAAATTTTATGAAATCAAATTTAACATAAAATAATAAAGTATCATGAAACATATATGATCTTACAGTAACTGACTGACATGTGGAATTGAAACCTGAACCTTTGTCATTTTATTACTGTGTTAATCTTTGATTTTGGTCAATAGGGAAAGTACCACCAACAATTCAAGACAATTGATAATCTGGTCTATTGTTCACTGGTTGAAGAAACAAAGCATGCGTTATTTACACAATACACAACTTCTTAATCCATGATCACCGGTAAGGACAATTGGATAGGAACTGGTCATTCTGTACACAGATGATCGAGAATAATTTTTTTGTAATTAAATGATGTGGGTAAATCAAGAGTATCCAGGTTTGTGATTTTGAATTCATGTGCCAAACTTTGGTGCCAAACGCTTCCATTTATGTGCCAGATTTTTTTAAAATGTGCTTTTGGCACATGCCAGCATGAACACTGCTGAAGGCTAATAGAACTATGAACCAAGAGAATTCAGTGATTGTCAAGAGTACATGTAGTTCTTGGTGAGATAACACGTAAACTTTTATCAATACCTCTATGCAATTAAAAGATCAAATGTATATGGAAGGTATAGTAAATGGTTTGGCAATTGAAAGTTATATGTAATTAACAGGGTCAATCAAATAGGAGATATGCAATTACCCTATTACCAAACTAATCGGCTGCATCTGTCCATGTAATTTACAAACTGAGTGAATGAAAATTGTTTTGTTTTTTTTAAATGTCAAAAAAAACATATCAAGATAATTTTTCGAAAAACAAAAATTTGAAAACAAAAATATTTAAAATGACAAATTTTGCTATTGTACATATGTGTGTTGGGTAAAGGGCTAGGTGGGCTTGAAGCGTAACATAGCTTGGGGGGGGGGGATTAAATCATGGACTCAATAAGCATGGTACGAGGCCTGACATACTGTATATTACAGTTAAATATGATAAGACAGCATACTGACTCTTTCTTTCTTTTGATATTCATAACAGACTTATGTTGTGCCAGAGCCATGTTATGTCGAAACACATGAACAGTACTCTGAACACATAAGTAGGGCTGTCGCGATTATTTGATTAATCTACTAACCGTCAACTGTTGCGGTAGTCGACAGTTTTTATTTCTAGTAGATCGTCGATCATTTTTGTAAGAGTATTAGAGATTGTTGAATTCACGGGAAACAGCCATTAATCAACTAACCGGCGACTAATGCTGGTGATTAGTCGACTATGAAAATTGATAGTCGTGACAGCCCGAAACATAAGTGGACAAAAAATTTTGACTGGAATTTGGTCCAGTCAAGATCGGGTTAAAATTTCTTTGTTAATTTTCCTCCACACCATACTGCAGAATCTCACCCACTTAAAAAGAAATGTGAGAACACCAAATCTCAGATGCTATTTCAATTTGTTTTTCTTTATTTGGTTTTGATTTCACATTATTTTGCTCATGAAATCTCAACTTACTGGTGTAAGTGTGTTGCAACCACATCTTACATGTAACCCTTTACCCAAAGTAGACAATATCCAAATTCGTTATTATAAAAACTATTTTTTCCAATTTTTTGAAAAATTTCGATAAAACCATGCCATGTGGCCCCTCATTTGAATGAGCTTCACGGGGAGTTCCAATCAGTGGTCACATGACATGGTTTTGTCGAAATGTTTTGAAAAATATTTATTCAACTGCTCAATTTGTATATTATGCAGGTGGATGTGGTCAATTTATTTATTTACTGGGGCTTAATGACACTTTTGACAGCTAGGGGTCACCTCATGTCGGACAGTTTTACAGGTGGAGGAAGCCAGAGTACCCAGAGAGAACCGGCAAGCAACTGTCAGGCTCCTAACATACTAACTCCACACAAGCAGGGTTAGCATTGTTTGAAGACAAGTGCACCATAGACGTGCAGTATGCCTTAGTACACAATGCCAACATGCTCCCACATGGGCAATGAGGCTGAAGTGTCTTGCCTAGTTGCTGCAGGTGGGATTCAAACTGAGGTCACCTCATGTCGGACAGTTTTATGGGTGGAGGAAGCCAGAGTACCCAGAGAGAACCGGCGAGCAATTGTCAGGCTCCCTACATACTAACTCCACACCGCACCTTAGTGCACAATGCCAACGTGCCCCCACAAGGGCTATGGGGGTGAAGTGTCTTGCCCAAGGTCACAACGTGGTTGCCATGGGTAGAATTTCAACCGAGGACCTCTTGGCTTGCAGCCTGCACCTCTAACTACTGAGCCACCGTGCCCCCGGATGCAGTGGATTTGTTAGGTAAAGGGTTAAACTAATCAAGAAAGAGACTGCTTTAGGGATCACAGTACTGCCTGTGCACATGTAGCTTTTAGAATGCTAGGGTGATGAGGCAAAAATCATCACCCAAGGAGCTACATGTAACTATCAGATCTTTAAGCATTTTAGTTGAGCAAACAAAGAAGTAACTGATAAGCTTTCTATTGAAGGCACGGAAAATAATTTAGTGTTGGAAAAACATATTCAACTAACAGGGTTGTTAAATTACAGTTCTGTGATCACAAAAGCAAGCAGCAAATTTCAATCTGATCAGGGCTGGGGTGCAATCTGACTGAAATTATCTTTCCACTATTCTCTCTACAGCATTAGAGAATCTCACCCACTGGAAAAATAAACATGAACATTGAATCTGAGATGCTATTTGCGTTTATTTTTTCTTTGTCTGTCTTTATTTCACAATATTTTTTTTAAATCTTGACCTATTGCTACGCGAATGCGATCTGTTCAAGAAAAGTACAACTTTAGTGATCACAGTAATAAAATTAACTACCTAACCTGACATGCTGATGAATCATCCAAAAAACTGCTTGAATAAAATGCCCACAAAGTAGATCTTCTGTTTCTCAGGCCATTTTTTGTACTGTATGTGGGTGGCGTTTTTTTTTATTTTAATTAGGCTTTTCCCTCTGGAAAAGACTATTGTTTTTCTACGGATTTTATTTATTTATTTTTTTTTTTTTAAAACATTTTGTCTGTACGATTCAGAAGCCATTTTCGAATCGATTTTCACGAAATTTTGCACACGCATAGAGGGGCACAAAATCTAAAAATGTACCGAAGAGGAATTTTCGATTTAACCCTTATTTCGCCAGAATTGGCAAAAAACTGCCAAAATTGGGGTTTATCGGCACTTTCTCGAAACACGTCTTGTAGATTTTTTTTATACATTCGTTATTGCTAGACCTGTCTGTGACACGCCCTTTGATACACACGACATATCAGGCGATGCATATGGTACCCTCCACAGGCTGCCAAACATCAAAATTTTGATGAAATAGGCCGGTTTCAGGCCCACACTGCACCCAAACAATACATGAGAGATAAACGTAACTTCCTTTATTGGGAGTGGAGTTCACCGAGGATCATTTTTGTCAGTAATAAGGGTGTTCAAAAAACCAAGCGTTAACCCATTTTGGGCTGGTTAAACAGCAATACCCCCATAAAGCTAAAAAAACGTATTTTCCGTGGATTTCTCTAAATGAGTCTTGTAGATTTTCAAGAAAAATTTGTCACTCCAAGGCCTTGGTATGACAATAGAAGTTGCATGGACAAAATACTGCGGTGACAATTTGTTAACCCTCAACGGGCTGCCAAAAATCAAAATTGTGATAAAATGGGCTGTTTTTGAAGGCCAACAGCACCCACTTGGTGCACCACCGAGAAAGGTTCCTTCTTTTATCGGACGCAAAATTGATGGGGAAACTATTTTGATAGTGGTAAGGGTATTCAAAAGTCAAAGTCTTAACCCAAACATACCCCTTAAAAGCTTAAAATTCCCATTTTCTGTGGATTTTTCTAAAAGCAACTTGTAGGTTTTCAGGAAAAATTGACTATTCGCAGGTCTTTGTGTGACATTACAAGTTGCATGGACAAAATATTCCGGTGAGCATTTATTAACCCTCTACAGGCTGCTAAGCATTGTAATTTTGTTGAAATAGGCTGTTTTCAGATGCGCTCAGCACCCAATGCATACCTGAGAGATAAACATAATCTACTTTGTTGGAAGTGGAATTCACCGAGGACCAAATTTGTTAGTAATAAGGGTATTCAAAAAACCAAGCATTAACCCCCTTTGGGATGGTTAATAGCAATACCCATCAAAAGCTTAAAAAATCATGTTTTCCCTGAATTTCTTTACAAACGTCTCGTAGAGTTTCAAGAGAAAATGGCCGTTGATAGGTCTTAGAGTCACATTACCAGTTGAATGGATAAAATATTCAGATAAGCATTTGTTAACCCTCCATGGGCTGCTAAATGTCAAAACTTCTAAAAAAAATAGTCTGTTTTTGGACACCAACAACATCAAATGGGAATGCTGCAGAGAAACGTAACTTCTTTTACCAGATGCAAAACTGATAGGGAAAATTTTTAGTAAGTAGTAAGGGTATTCAAAAATTGAGGTCTTAACCCATTTTCCCCCGGTTAAAGAGATGTACCCCTTAAAAGCTTAAAATTCCCATTTTCTGTGGATTTCTCCAAAAAATCTAGTAAGTATTCAAGAGAAATTGACCATTTGCAGGTCTTGGAGCGACATTACAAGTTACATGAACAAAAGATTCCGGTAAGCGTTTGTTAACCCTCCAGAGGCAGCAAATTTTGAGAAAATGGGCTGTACTTCGCCACCCATTACACCCAATGTGTACCTGCGAGATGAACATAACCACCTTCATTGGAAGTGGGATTCACCGAGGATCATTTTTGTAAGTAATGAAGGTATTCATAAAACCAAGCATTAACCCGTTTAGAGAAGGTTACAGGTTGATACTAATTGATGTTAGAGGGTTACAGGTTGATAAAAATTCATGTTATCCAAGGATTTCTCTAAAAACATCACGTAGATTTTCAAGAAAAATTGGCCATTCTCAGATCTTAGTGTGAATTACAAGTTGCATGTACAAAATATTCCAGTAAGCATTTGTTAACCCTATCTTGGTTCTCAAACATCAAAATGTTGAAAAAGTGGGCTGTGTTTGCATACCCGCAGCACCCAAAGTTAAGAGGAGAAATCAACATAAGTGGAAGTAGAATTCACTGAGAATTATTTTTATAAGTAATAAGCGTATTAAAAAAACAACCCTTAACCCGTTTTGGGCTGGATAAAATTATACCCATCAACAGCTTAAAATTCATGTTCTCCCTGGATTTCTCTGAAAACATCTCGTAGATTTTTAAGTAAAAATGGCCATTCACAGTTTTTGGTGTGAAATTACAAGTTGCATGAATAAATATTCCTGTTAGCACTTGTTCACCCTTAACAAGCTGCCAGACATCAATATTTTGGATACATTTGAGATAAAACAGACCATTTTCAAATAGATACAGCACTCAGTGGCTATGTGTCAGACAAACATAACTCCTTTTGTCGGTCATTAACTTGTTGGATGATGATATTGATATTAACCCACTCCACCGTTAATGATGGTTTTTACCTAAACAATTTTTTTTATCAAACTGAGTCATTTGAGTCTTACTCACCTTTTTCATGACATCAATGAAGGAACTTCAGTGAGACAGTCAAAAGCAATTCATCATACACTGTGGGGTCATGACAAATTATGGAATCTCATCGGGAAAAGCCATGATTCTCCAGAATCATAAAGTCTAGTTTTAATTTATTATTTTTGTTATTATTTATTTGCCATCAAAAGTTTATGTTCTTGGTTTGTTTTATGCTTTAGGCCTCATAATCTGCAGAACAGAATGGGTGGTGGTGAATTTCGTCCCTTAGGTGCAAGAAGGCTTTGCAATGCTAAAGCATTGTAAGGCCTTGCAGTCCTTCCCATGAATATTTGTCCCGTGAGTCATAATCTGCTCCCCAGAAATCAATCGCGGGAGTGATCTGCTCTCGTAAAGTAATTGCACCTATGACTGAAGGTAAGAGCTGACTGCTGAAGGCTGGAGCTGGGGAGAGTACAAGAGGGGTGTCCCCTCTAGTTGGTGGGGGTTGGGGGGTTCTCCCCGGAGAAAAAAAAATCCAAGTCAAAAACGTTGAAAGAAGAACCATTTTTTGAATGTATGATGTTTAAACAAACTGACCATGCGAACCACAAAACAATTGAATTTGGACCAAATTCGAGGTCAATGTCATCGAATGTTTGGAGCAACCAATAAAATGACATTTTACACATGACTATGGCAATAGCGTGTGTGCGCTCAATCATTATTTGGAAAAGATAAACTCTGGTTGAAAAAGCTTTGACCGGCTCGTCGGTTTTCAGCCGAAATGAGTCAAGCACGATATTTTGCACTTGGGAAATGATAAATAATGGGCGTTCTTGGGCGCGAGAGCAAGAGCGCCCACTTCGTGGGAAGGACTGGCCTTGTTGCACTCATGGGAGAAATTTATGAATTTTATTAACCTGAGTAAAATATCAGACATAAGCCATTAATTTTTATTTTTTTAAGTTTGCATTGGTTATAAAAAGAGAGCAAGCAACAGCCAAAAGGACCATGTGGAAGGGCCTGAGAAACAGATTTTCAACTTTTTTAGGCCTAATGAAAAATTTTCATTTTTTGCCTTAAAAACATAGTATATGTTCCTTATTGGAATGAGCCTGTGAAGCCTGTTCCAATGATGGGTCAAAAGCTATGTTTTGGATGTGAAAATTGAAACTACTAATAAAATATGAATGGTGAATTTTGTGAATAACACAGACAACATATGGCATTATTTACCCATTTAACCCTCTACACAATGCACATGATATCAAAATTGTTTATTTTTATTATTTTTTTCAAGTTTCTAAAACAAAATTTCTACAAAACCATATCATGTGACGCCTCACTGGAAAGAGCTTGACAAGCTCATTTCAAGGAAGGAGTCACTTGATATGAATTTGTTAATTTCAACTGCTTCAATTACGCATGCGGATATGGCCAATACATTAGGTAAGGGGTTAAAGATTTAGCTAACAAGATTAGAAGACAATGCTTGAATTTCCTTCTTTGAACAAAAATTTTTCTTTTTTTGTTTCAAAAAACATTGCTTATGCTCCCTCATTGTAATGAGCTTAACAAACTTGTGCATTCTGTATTATCTTCAGTGATAACTCAGAACCACTTAATCATTTCAAATTAGAGACTCACAAAAAAACGAAAAACTGAACCGATACTGATATCATGGGAATACCGAAATACCAAACCAAACCAATAGATGAATACCGAAACTGTCTGAACTTTCAAATTTTCCTACACTTGCTATTTATAAGGCCCCATTGAGGCGTGATAACAGTTGAAAGGTTCATTTTCACGTAAAGAAGTGACTGATTTTCTTTCCAGTTTTATTTACCCTCAATGGACTGGCAATTGTCCTGAATTCCCACTAGACTACATCCTGTACATGTCCAGATGCTTAGCAGTTATATCTAGTCAAGTCTTGGCTGCCTGTTGAGGTAGCCAAAACTTGACTCAAAATCACTGTCCAGGTAATTTGTCTCTTGTCAGCAGGACTTCCTAAAGATGGCACATGCTCTGAGATGGCGAAAGCCTGAAATAGGTCTTTAAACGTTAAGGTGCATTTGGAACAAGTCACAAAATTACTGTAGATATGATTTAGGATCATAAAAGAAAGCCACTGTTGAGCTCATTGGCAGTGGCATTGATAGCATTGTGGTAAAGTGATGCAAGAACAACTTATTCTGTTTTTTCCTGATGTGAATTCCCCTTTGGTACTCTCAACAAATTTCATTAAAGTCAGATATCAAATACCGAACCGGTACCGAGGTATTCCCCCTCCCCCTAAAAATATTGAAACCGATACCAAGCCTAAATTTCCAATACCGCCCATCTCTAATTCTAATATTTAAGTGAATAAACCTCATGTGCCTACCAACAGATTAAGACTATTCATAAGTTCCTAACTAAATGTGTATTTTCCTAATTAAATGCACATACATGACTACATGACTGATAATGAGCTCCTGATCACTAATAAAAAATCAACAGCAACTATACTACAGCTAAGCACCAAACATATCCAACTATCCGTTTTATGTGTTAGTTGAAATATTGTTATGAAAAGTGTATATATTTTTTATTTAATTATATCTTTAATGATTTGAGCACAGAAATTAAGATTTTGTTTGTGTTTGACATTATTTTTCAGCTTTTGAATATAACTGTGGAAAAAGGATATTTTTGGTAAAAGAGGAACGTTTTCAAATTTGCCAAAAAGTTGATGGAGCGAACTGGTATGGGTTCAATATCGAGTATGAGACCCATTATTGTTAATTACAGAGTGGGTCTGACTGAACCCCAAAATATTTGTTCTCATAGCACAGTGATAACAAAGGCACCCCAAAACACACTCGTTCCTGTCCCAAGGTGAAAACAAAGGTACCCAAGAAGTTTCGTGAAGATCAGTTCACAAATATGAGCTGTGTAGAAGTTGTGACAAAAAACTGATTGGACTTAATTTCGGTACAAAATGGCCACTGGCAGCCATCTTGAATTTTGGACCGCGCCCAGAAACACTCATTCTCGTCCCAAGGTGATAACAAAGGTACCCAAGAAGTTTTGTGAAGATCGGTTCATAAATACAGCCTCTAGCCCGAGCCGTATTGACATGTGCACTTACAGAGTATAAGTAGCACTGAATAAATCAAAGTTCATCTAATTTGCATAATTTCTGCACGAGAAAAAAACCCGTACTATATGTGATGTATTCCAGGTTACTAAACATTCATACAAAAATTTATTCAAATCAGAACTTTCATACAGAAGTTCTGTACAAAAGACTGATTGCACTAATTTTGGTACAAAATGGCTGCTGGTGGCCATCTTGAAATTCGGACCACACCCAAAAACACTCTTTCTCATCCCACGGTAATAACAAAGGTACCCAAGAAGTTTCGTAAAGATCGGTTCATAAATACGGCATCTAGCCTGAGCCGTATAGAAGTTGTGTACAAAAGACTGATTAGACCTAATTTCGATACAAAATGGCCACTGGCAGCCATCTTGAATTTTGGACCGCACCCAGAAACACTTGTTCTCGTCCCAAGGTGATAACAAAGGTACCCAAGACGTTTCGTGAAGATCGGTTCATAAATACAGACTCTAGCCTGAGCCGTATTGACATGTGTACTTACTGTGTGTAAGCAGCACTGAAAAAATCAAAGTTCATCTAATTTGCATAATTTCTGCACGAGAAAAAAACCTGTATTATATGTGATGTATCCCATGGTACTAAACATTCACACAAAAAATTATTCAAATCAGCGCTTTCATATGGAAGTTCTGTGCAAAAATCTGATTGCACCAAATTTCGTACAAAATGGCTGCCATCGGCCATCTTGAATTTCGGACCGGACCCCAAAACACTCGTTCTCGTCCCACGGTGATAACAAAGGTACCCAAGAAGTTTTGTAAAGATCGGTTCATATATACAGCCTCTAGCCCAAGCCGTATAGGGATTTGCACTTACAGTGCTGAAAGTAACACCAAAAAACATCAAAGTTAGTCTAATTTGCATAATATAAGCACGAGAAAAAAACCCATATGATATGTAATGTATCTCATGGTACTAAACATTCATACGAAAAATTATTCAAATCAGAGCTTTCATATGGAAGTTCTGTACAAAAAACAGATTTCTGCATCGTCGGTACAAAATGGCTGCTGGCAGCCATCTTGAATTTCGGACTGCACCCAAAAACACTCGTTCTCATCCCACGGTCATAACAAAGGTACCCAAGAAGTTTCGTAAAGATTGGTTCATAAATACGGCCTCTAGCCCGAGCCATAGCAGCTTGGCACTTACAGCTCTGAAAGTAACACTAAATAAATCAAAATCAGTCTAATTTGCATAATTTACGCACGAGAAAAAAACCCGTATTATATGTGGTGTATCCCATGGTACTAAACATTTATACAAAACTTTATTCAAATCAGAACTTTCATACAGAAGTTCTGTACAAAAAACTGATTTTTGCATCATCGGTACAAAATGGCCACTGGCAGCCATCTTGAATTTCGGACCACACCTAAAAACACTCGTTCCCGTCCCAGGATCATAACAAAGGTACACAAGAAGTTTCGTAAAGATCGGTTCATAAATACGACCTCTAGCCCGAGCCATAGCCAATTGTTGACGTACGGACAGACGGACGAGGGACGACGGGCCATGACAATAGCTCAAATTTGACTTCGTCAAAGTTGAGCTAAAAATAATTTAGCACTCTACCATTTGATCTTTCCCAAGAGATTTGGGAAAGAAAAGTGGTGTAAAAACACCATAAAAAAATAAGCCAAAACTGGGTTGAGCGCCATCAGCGCACACCAAGTATGGGACGCTCTTCCATAGTACAAATCCACGACTTCCGTAAAATAGTGCGCAGTGCGTCAATTCGTCATTCTTTTGATTCCGACAACGCAGGAGTTATGTGATCAGCGCGGAGGAAAGATTCTTACCCGAACAAGAAGACGGGAGGGCCTCCATGTAAACAATTGCGGTAGGTATAATAAGAAAGGAAATTTACTATAAAATTTATATTTTTATTCCTCTTGAATAGACAAAAGGATGGAGGGAATCACATAACCAACCCACACATAACTCAATAGCACTGGAACCGTGGACTGAGGAAGAGATCCCTAGGCCTATCAAACCATAGCATCACAAACATTAGTAAAAGGCAATGAAAGATGAGGCGTATGGTGAAGTGCGCCGCACAGACAGAAAGCTGAAAGGCTGGGATTGACAACAGCCTGAGCCAAAGAAAGAGGGCCACGAGGACACAGGTCCTCTGTCGGCTCCTGCAACTGTCGCAGATAAAAGGAGAAAGTAGCATTTCTCCAGTAGGCTGCCAGTATAACACCCGTCATCCGACAACATGACAGAGTCATTAAAGAGGAAGACAATGCACGCACCTCGTGGCAGAAAAAACAATTGGTAATACAATCACGAGTAGCTAGACGAGCAGAAGCTGCACGAATAGCAAGACAAATCCATCGAGAAATGGATGCAGGAGAGATCTGGCAAGTGAGAAAACGCATATCCATCCAGGATAAAGGCGCGAACGTCCCCCACCCACAAGCAGAGCAGCGCCCAACAAAGTGACCATCTTGGAGTAAACTGCACAGTCCTCGGCCTTTTCAAGGAAAAGAGCTGAACAAGCTTGGAGAGGCAAGGATGAGTGTCGAAACAATGCGGTACCACATATGAAAAAGGTCTCTGAAGCATGGACTTGTACCCATTGCTGGAGACCCCCAGAAACAAACATATGCCAGAAACTCCGCAAGCGGTGTGATCGAGAGGCTAAACCAGTGGGGTGAGTGCCTCCTTGAAGAAGAAAAGCAAGTCCACTGCGTGTCTCGAAAAACCATTACGGAGGAGACAGGACCCGATAAAAGACATGTGCGAAGGCATAATGAAGTCGGGTCAACTTGAAACCTCCTCGGGCGAGTTTGGTAAAGAAAGTCGCGATGTAGAGGGAGACAAGCCGGAACCGCCGCTAACAGAGAGCGGAGCAGATTGATCCACACCCACCGAGGCGACGGGTGTGATCGAAAGGATTCGACGACTGCAGGTTCATATCTGGGAGAGAACCTGAGGCAGAATCGGAACCAGCAGGAAGGCATAGCCGACAAGACCGACCCAAAGGAGGGTCAGAGCATCCACGGCGAAAGCCAGAGCATCTGGACACGGGGACACGAAAGTGTCCACCGATGGTTCCAACAAGTCGCAAAGAGATCGATGAAACCCATCCACTCGGTGGAAAAGAACCTGCCCCGTCGAGACAGGGAGACGGCTAGGACATTCAGACGACCGGAAGTGTGACGAACAACCACCCCGGCGTTGACATCCTAAGCGAGCAGTAGAAGATCCCGAGCCAATTCGTACATTGGAACCGAGTGTGTGCCGCCCTGTTCCCGAATGTAAGCAACCACTGTCGAATAGTCGAACAACAGAAGGACCTGATTATTCGACAGGTGAGGGATCCACTGCCTGAAACTCAGAAGAAGAGCAAGAAGCTCCTTCTGGCTGATGTGTGGAGGTCCCACATCCCGTGAAGGGAAAGACCTAGAGGATCCAACGTCGCACCCATCCGAGATCGCTGACATCTGCCGTCAGAACGCGATCGGACGTGGGTAAGTCCAACAGGACACCCTGCGTGAGCCACTGAACATTCATCCAGTGGAGAAGGTGAGGATAAGAGAATCTAGTAACTGAAGCACCAGATCCAGAGAATCGACATTCGGCCTCCAGCGACTAAGCAGAAAGTGTTGGAGAGGTCTGACATGCAGCCGACCAAGAGGAATGAGATCCGTCACCGAACTGCAGAGACCGATCAGCCGGAGAATACTCCGTGCCGTCGCGGATGTGGACTGGGACAGAGTCAGAGCAAAAGCTGAGAGAATCACAGCCTTGGCCTGGGGAACCGCCACCAAATTGAATTGGGTGCGGAAAGCCATCCCCAGATGACAAAACAACTGAGAAGGGACCAGGTCCGACTTCTTCTCATTGACTCTGAATCCTAGCGACGTGAGCAAGCTCAACAGAGTGGTGACATCCGACTCCAGGAAGACAGCATTGGAAATGCCTCTGGAGAATATCGTCCAGATATGCCGAAGTAGTCACCCTGGACTGTGTGCGATGAAAAGTTATCACATGCGACATAAGTCTGGTGAAGGCCCAAGGAGCCAGGTTGAGGCCGAAAGGCATGGCCTTGAACTGGTAAACTCACCCCAGAAAAGCGAACCTGAGATACTTCCGTGACGCCCGATGAATCGGAACATGAAAGTAAGCGTCTCGCAGGTCGATGCTGGAAGCAAAATCTCCCTGGTGAATTGAATGGTGGACCGACCTGAAAGTCTCCATGCTGAACTTGAGAGCAATGATAGACTGGTTCAGGATACTCAGATCGATAACCGGTCGGAGTCGGCTGTCCTTCTTCGGCACCAAGAACAGGTGGGAATAGAACTCCACTGACTGAACGTTCTTGATGACCTCGATCGCCCCCTTTGTCAGGAGATTGTCTATCTCCGTGGACAAAAGTTCCCGATGTAAAACGCCTGAAGGAAATGTGGTTGGAAGAGGCACCCTAGACAGAGTGGGGTGCCTTTAGAAAGATATTCGCATTCCGGACCGAACAACATCTAACACCCAAGGATCGGATGTGATAGTGGCCCAACGGTCTGCGAACTCTGCTATCCTTCCTCCAACCTGGGACGAGTCGAGGTGAGGACCTTCATTTTGAGCCCCGACGAGGCCCACGTGAGGAGAAACCACCTCCTCTACTGAATGAAGAATCCTGAGACTTCCCTCTAGTCTGCCGACGCTTACCCTTACCCCTTGAGTAAGAAGTAGAAGCGGTGGCAGAAGGATATGCCTTCTGCTTCGCAGAGGAAGCAGAAGGGTACTTGTTAGGCTTGGAACGGCCCCTGCCTCCCCTAGAAGGCTGATCAAGCTGAAGAAATAGCAGCTGATCTTTGGAATGACGTAGGACAGAAGCAAGTTGTTCCATAGGCTGTCGGCGCGCGACCGATGATCGCGGCCTGGCTGACACTGTCGACTGGTTTGATGGTTTGAGATCCGGAAGGAACCCAAACACAAAATCAAGAGCTGCCCCCAAGTCCTCGCCATCAAGCATGTCTGACTCTTCCCCCGAGTCGGAAGACAAATAGCCCATCGTGGGCAAACCAGCCGATGCCTCTCATGGTGTCGGAACACCAGGGGGATCAGAAAGCGGCCTGTTTCCAATCCCGGGAGGCGGCGCCATAGGGGGCACCTGGAAACCACTCGCTGCCTCTCTGGAAGCAACGGGAAGGCTCTTTGACAGAACCTGAGTAAGGAGAGGGCCTCCCTAAGCTCACTGCCCGTACTGGCCGGTTTGACAGGGGAACGAACCGGCAAAGTGGCTTCACCTCTGACCCTCTTAACCAGCGAAGGGTCACGATCCTCCAAAACACCCGACGCGGGATGACGGGCGGCAGCCGAAACGTCTAAAGGCAGACGTGTATAGGGGTGCAACACACCCCGAGGATCAACATAGCGGGAACTCATGAGAGTCACCGTGGACCTCTGCAGGGCAGAAGGTCCAGGCTGCACAAAAGACGTTGGTCCCCCAAAACTGGTCGTGTGGCCAGAATGAGTGGACGGAAATGCCACAGAGTTCACAGTGTCCCACAAAGAACATCTGAATCCAATGACACAACTGTGGTGCTTGACGGCGCAGAGACCACAGTAGAGGGTCCGACCGGCAGCCACTTCCAACTTCGCCGAGTTGAAGTCAGGGAAGGCTGAGGCTGATACCCCCACGTCTACACTCCCAGACACCGCAGCAGACCACTGCAGGTAAAAAACTACCTTGCTCAACGGCTGAGAGGACACAGTAGGGGGTTCAGTCGGCAGCCACTTCTGACTTTGCCAAATTGAAGTCGGAGAAGGCTGAGGCCGATACCCCACAACCACACTACAGACATCCCTGGAGACCCTTGCAGGGATAAACCGAGGCCGGCTAAAAATGGTGCCCAATGACGTTGAAGACGGAACAGCAGTAGCAGCAGATACGACGGGCGGAAAAGCGCAGAGAGCCACCTAACTCGGCCTCCAAAAGGAGGAGTCACAACCCTAGTGACAGCCCCAGATGTCGACTGGAGAGGGCGCATAGTCCCGGAACCAGGCATCTCTTCACCAGAAATCCAACAGCTCCCACAGTATCCACCATGGTAAAAAATACTGCACATTCCCCACGGAAGGGGAATAATTCTCACCAGACATGGTCGAGTCGGGAAGCCCCGAAACGACAGTGTTCCCCACCCCCCGCTGGTGCAGGAGGAGCTACACATCCCCCACGGAGGGGAAGCAATTCTCACCAGACATGGTCGAGTCGAGTGGCCCGAAACGACAGCGTTCCCCACCTCCCGCAGGAGCAGGAGCAGCTGCACATCCCCACTGAGGGGGTATAATGCACACCAGACGTGGTCGAGTCAGGGGTCCCAAAACAACAGCGTTCCCCCCTCCCCACAGGTGCAGGAGGAGCTGCACATCCCCCACAGAGGGGGTATAACACACACCAGACATGGTCGAGTCGGGAGGCACCCGAAACAACAGCAGTCCACACCACCCGCGGGTGCGGATGAAATGGACACAAGAACGCACCAAGGCGAGGGCAAAAGGAATTGCCCAAAAGGAACCGAACTGGAAATAACAGAGGTGAGAGCAGTAGAAGAAAAAGGTGAACTCAACAGAAACAGAAAGTAGAAGAACACCCTCAACTACGAGAGAAGGTGGTAGAAAAAAAAACGGTGGGTACACGACAGAACCCAGACGGCCGACAGGGACCAAAAACCCCCCAGAAATTCAGCCCTCAACAGAGTGAAGAAATCCTGTCCAGACAGTCCCTGATTGACACATAACTCCAATAACAATTAAATTTTTATCAACCGAAATATTCATTGTCGAATCGCGTTGACACGAAGTCGAAAACAAAACATTCGCGAAAACGGAATAGTAAATATTATGCAACGAGAATGTGGATGAAAATATTAACGAGAATATTTAAAACAGAGTCCGGTTATTAAACGATCTTCAGATCCATAATTCCAGTCACAGGAAAACCATTATCGACGAGTTGAATTATCACTGTTTCATAATGCATATGGCGGAGACACATCTTCCACAAAGTATTCGCCCCAAGCCTGGTCTATTCAGCCTGTAGTAAACAATTGAGGTAGGTTGATAAGAAATACAAGAGGCCTCAAGGGGCCTGAGGGCGCTCTCCTGACATGGTAGCCTAAATATCAACCCAGAGAATTGATTTCAACAAGTTGCATCTGCTCCTCCTAAGAAAAGCTTACACCAAATATCCAAAGATTCTGATCAGTGGATCTAAAAAAAAAAGAAGATTTTTAAAGAATATTCCTCATGTTGAATTAAGTTATAATTTGGGCTCCCACAGGGAGCCCATATATGAACCCAGGGACTTGGCTTTAACAAACTTGAATCTCACCGCCCTAAGGATGTTGCACACCAAATATCAAAACATTTGACTGCTGGATCTGAAGAAGAAGATTTTTAAAGAAAATTCCTCATTTTGAAGTTACAATTCAAGCTCCCACAGTGAGTTCAAATATGGACCTAGGGACATGGCTTGAACAAACTTGAATCTCACCCCCCTAAGGATGCTGCATACCAAATACCCTAACATTCCGACTGCTGGATCTGAAGAAGATTTATAAAGAAAATTCCTTAAGTTATAATTCGGGCTACCACAGTGAGCCCAAATATGAACCCAGGGACTTGGCTCGAACAAACTTGAATCTCACCCCCCTAAGCATGGTGCATACCCAATATCAAAAGATTCTGCCTGCTGGATCTTGAGAAGAAGATTTTCAAAGACATTTGCCTGAAATGCACTAAGTTCGAATTCGAGCTTCTATAGTGAGCCCAAATATGAATCTAGGGAGCCGATTTGAACAAACTAGAATCAGATCCACCCACAATGTTGCATACCAAATATCAAAAGATTCTGCCTGCAGGATCTGGAGAAGAAGGTCTTTTAAGAAATTTTCCTGAAATGCACTAAGTTCGAATTTGGGCTTCTATAGTGAGCCCAAATATGAATCCAGGGGGCCGATTTGAACAAACTTGAATCAGATCCACCCCACAATGTTGCATACCAAATATCAAAAGATTCTGCCTGCTGGATCTGGAGAAGAAGATTTTTGAAGAAATTTGCTTGAAATGCACTAAGTTCGAATTCGAGCTTCTATAGTGAGCCCAAATATGAATCCAGGGGGGGGCAATTTGAACAAACTTGAATCAGATCCACCCCACAATGTTGCATACCAAATATCAAAAGATTCTGCCTGCAGGATCTGGAGAAGAAGAGTTTTTAAGAAATTTGCCTGAAGTGCACTAAGTTCGAATTTGAGCTTCTATAGTGAGCCCAAATATGAATCCAGGGGACCGATTTGAACAAACTTGAATCAGATCTACCCCACAATGTTGCATACCAAATATCAAAAGATTCTGCCTGCAGGATCTGGAGAAGAAGATTTTTGAAGAAATTTGCCTGAAATGCACTAAGTTGGAATTCGGGCTTCTACAGTGAGCCCAAATATGAATCTAGGGAGCCGATTTGAACAAACTTGAATTAGATCCACCCCACAATGTGGCATACCAAATATCAAAGGATTCTGCCTGCTGGATCTGGAGAAGAAGATTTTTAAAAAAATTTGCCTGAAATGCACTAAGTTCGAAATCAGGCTCCTATACTGAGCCCAAATATGAACCCAGGGGGCCGATTTGAACAAACTTGAATCAGATCCACCCTACAATGTTGCATACCACATATCAAAAGATTCTGCCTGTTGGATCTGGAGAAGAAGATTTTTTAATCTTTTTCCCATTGCCTACAGTGTTAAAAAGTGCTGACTCAGCACTTTTCAAAGTCCTGAAAAAAGTACCTTGTGATCATACCGATAGGGATTTTTTTTAACCACTCTATTCTACTGGATAAAGGTAAGCTTTATACAACAGAAGAATTCTCTGTGCTGTGTAGTTTTGGAGATATGGCAGTTTTAAGGTTTTTCCTATTTTTAGGTCCCAAGGTTCCCACGGGGCAATGAGAATTTTTTTTTTTGCATGAATCAACTACTTATGACCCATTATCATCTCATATCAAATTTGGTTCAAATCGACCTCACGGTTCTGAAAATAGAAATTTTAGGCGTGGCCAAAATTTTTGCCCCTCCCATAACGAAGGCAAATAATGCCAGACAAACTTCTCTTGAATACAAACTTGATTCTAAACCTCAAAAGGACTCTGTATACGACATATGAAGTCTCTGCTACTGGTGGTTCATTAGAAGAAGATTTTCAAAAAATTTGGCCATTTTTTCCCCACACCTCTGCTCAATATGAGCTGAAATCTAATTTGGATAAAAATCAAAATGCCCTTATATAACCCCTACTCACATGAAATTTCATTAATATGCGGACAGTGGTTTGGGAGAAAAAGGCCCAAACACCACCTTCACGATGGACGACAGACGACGGACGACGCACAAAAAGTGATCAGAAAAACTCACCCTGACTTTCAGTCAGGTGAGCTAATAAATTTTATAGTAAATTTCCTTTCTTATTATACCTACCGCACTTGTTTTCATGGAGGCCCTCCCGTCTTCTTATTCGGGTAAGAATCCTTCCTCCCCGCTGATCACATAACTCCTGCGTTGTCGGAATCAAAAGAATGACGAATTGACGCACTGTGCACTATTTTACGGAAGTCGTGGATTTGTACTATGGAAGAGCGTCCCATACTGGGTGTGCGCCGATGGTGCTCGACCCAGTTTTGGCTTATTTTTTCGTGGTGTTTTTACACCACTTTTCTTTCCCAAATCTCTTGGGAAAGATTAAAATAGAGAGTATTTTATCCGAGTTAGGTTCTTCCACTGTAGTGCAAGCCTGTAGTAAACAATTGCAAGGTAGGTTGATAAGAAATGCCGTGGTGCAAATGTGTATGGCGAAATGATATCTTAGTGGACAGGTAATTGAGAAGTATATAAATTCTCAACCATCAAGATCACACTATCTGGGGTCGGTACCCAACACTGATACTACATTGATATTCTGATAAAACAATTGACAATTTATTTCAATTTTTCTATAATTTAATTTAGAGAAGCTGATTCCCAAGTTTAATTATTTATTCTCACAAAATGTAGGTTATCACATTTTGGTGTGTCAGACACCTAACTTCTCTTTTTAAGCATAAAATTTGAAAACATTCATCAATGAAAATGAACAAATACACCCTTTCCTACCAAAAACATTTGTATATGTTTGTCACCAAAACAGACAACTTCACCTACTTTTTCCCAGGACCACTATGCAAACTTTGGAAAGTTACGCCATCATCTAGTGTTTATATTTTATACACCGGCAAAATGGCAGACTTTTCGACTGCCTAAAGATAAGTTTTGGCATATAATTGTACATTTTTAAACATTTCCTCATAACAGATGTGTTAACTCTCCCAGAATTCCTGGGAAAATCCTGTATATTCACCGTACTTCCTGGCCTCCTGGAAGGGAATCAGTTTTCAACAAAAAATTGTACAGTCAAAGATTTTTTCCATTTCCAATAGGCTTTCGAAGATCTGATCATAACAAATAAAACAACAAAATATGCATGCAAGTGAATTATATTTAATAAGAGTCCTTTACTATAAATATTTCAGGTAAGCCTAAAAAAAATTAAAATTCTGTTTCTCAGGCCCTCCCACATAGTCCTTTTGGCTGCTGCATGCTCTCTTTTTATAACCAATGCAAACTTAAAACAAGCCAAGACCAATACCGGGTCTGGACCTGCGTCGCTGCATGCAATTGAATCGGCAAACAGGAAGTGGCTGCACGGCAGATCTGAAAATTGCATACACAATACAATTGATCATTATTAGGCTCCAGATGAAATATAAAATCAATCCCTTGCATAGAAGCCAAGAAAAGTTTGACGAAAAATTTCAATGTTCAGTGGGTACAGTAAAACTTCAAAGTATCGGCAAACAGGAAGTGGCTGCACGGCAGATCTGAAAATTGCTTACACGATACAACTCATCATTATGAAGCAGCAGACCAAATATAAAATCAATCCCTTGCATAGAAGCTGAGAAAACCATGACGGAAAATTTCAATGTTCCGTGGGTACAGTAAGATTTCAAAGTATCGGCAAACAGGAAGTGGCTGCACGGCAGATCTGAAAATTGCTTACATGATACAACTCATCATTATGAAGCAGCAGACCAAATATAAAATCAATCCCTTGCATAGAAGCCGAGAAACCCTTGACGGAAAATTTCAATGTTCAGTGGGTACAGTAAAATTTCAAAGTATCGGCAAACAGGAAGTGGCTGCACGGCAGATCTGAAAATTGCTTACACGATACAACTCATCATTATGAAGCAGCAGACCAAATATGAAATCATTCCCTTTCATAGAAGCCAAGAAAACTTTGACGGAAAAAGTGTTTCGAGCAGACGGATGGATGGACTGGCGGACAGACGGAGGGACTGACGGACGGAGTCGAGCGGTTACTAGACCTGCTTCGCCGATGGTGACACAGGTAAAAATAAAAATTAAATGGTTTATGTCTGATATTTTACCCAAGTTAATATAATTGATAAATTTGTACCTTGAGTTCAAGAAGGCTTTGCAATGCATTAGCATTGCAAAGCCTTCTTGCACTCAATGTACAAAAATACACCACCACCCATGCTATTGTGTAGATTATGAGGCCTAAAACAAACCAAGAACTTGAACTTTTGATGGCAAAGTAATAATTACAAAAATAATAAAATCCTGATAGGATCACCGATCCAATGTCGAGTTGTGACAGCACAAAACTGGGTTTAATCATTATCAATTGACCTTTGACCTAGTGATTCCGAAATAAATAGGGCTCTTTCTTGCACCAATGCCAACCTACCTATGAAGTTTCATGAATGTAGGTGGAACCATTGTCAAATTATCATCTGGAAATCAATTGTTTACGATTTATTATGTTCAAGGTCACTGTGACCTTGGCCTTTGACCTAGTGAGTCCAAAGTAAATAGGGGTCTTCCACTTACCTAGGCCAACCTACCTATGAAGTTTCATGAATGTGGGTCAAACTATTATCAAGTTATCGTCCGGAAACCAATTGTTTACGATTTACTATGTTGAAGGTCACTGTGACCTTGACCTTTCACCTAGCGAGTCCAAAATAAATTGGGCTCTTCCTCTCACTGATGCCAACCTAACTATGAAGTTTCATGAACATGGGTCAAACCATTATCAAGTTATCATCCGGAAATATAAATTTTATAGTAAATTTCCTTTCTTGTTATACCTACCGCAATTGTTTACTACAGGCTTGCACTACAGTGGAAGAACCTAACTCGGATAAAATACTCTCTATTTTAATCTTTCCCAAGAGATTTGGGAAAGAAAAGTGGTGTAAAAAAAACACGAAAAAATAAGGCAAAACTGGGTTGAGTGCCATCGGCGCACACCCAGTATGGGACGCTCTTCCATAGTACAAATCCACGACTACCGTAAAATAGTGCGCAGTGTGTCAATTAGTCATTCTTTTGATTCCGACAAGACAGGAGTTATGTGATCAGCGGGGAGGAAGGATTCTTACCCGAATAAGAAGACGGGAGGGCCTCCATGTAAACAATTGCGGTAGGTATAATAAGAAAGGAAATTTACTATAAAATTTATATTTCTTATCAACCTACCTCAATTGTTTACTACAGGCTGAATAGACCAGGCTTGGGGCGAATACTTTGTAAATGTATTTGAATACGAATGCTTTGAAATTTCATGAATATGAATACGAATACAAATACACAAATTTTCAAATGTATTTGAATACGAATACAAATACATTACAATGTATTCATGAATACATTTTTGAATACTTGAATACTTTTTAAATTAGAAGTATTTATAGCAAGGCCTTCAAGTTTTTTGTTTGTTGGGTTAAAAGTCATTTTTAAACTGATGGTCGTTTAGCTGAAGCTTTAATTGTGATTACCATGCTTTGTTGGAAAACTAAAGTAACTAGAACTATCACTGAAGGTGATTAATACCCCCGCTTTGGGTTTTTAGAGGAATGCACTTCTGATCATGTAGGCGAAGGCCATAAGGAAATGTATACATAAAGATCATTTTTTGTTGTTGAAATTTGTATTTGCATGTGGCCTTCCACAGAACAGCACAGAATACTTAAAGAGCCCACACATATATGGTTTACATTTGGAAAAACACATTTACAATGTGCAACATGTATTCAAAATCGGTTCATTAATGTAGGAGGAGTTGCACACACAAGAATCCCATTTGAAAACCCATAATAAATCCAAGTTAAAGGGAGATAACCTGGTTAAAATTGTCGCAGATCAAAAATTTGGGAATATGCGTATGTTCACTTAGTTGTGATAATGTTTGAAAGGTTTCATCAAAATTGATTGATAAATGTAGGAGAAGTTGCACGCACAAGAATTTCATGTAGAAACCCATAATAAATCTAAGTTAAAGGGAGATAACCTAGTTAAAATTGCCACAGCTCAAAAATTTTGGAATATGCGCATGTTCACTTAGTAGTAATGATGTCTGAAAAGTTTTGTCCAAATTGATTGATAAATGTAGGAGGAGTTGCGCACACAAGAATTTCATGTAGAAACCCATATTAAATCAAAGTTCAAGAGAGATAACCTGGTTAAAATTGTCGCAGATTAAAAAGTTTGGAATATGCACATGTTCACTTAGTAGAGATGATGTTTGAAAGGTTTCATCAAAATCGGTTCATTAATGTAGGAGGAGTTGCGCACACAAGAATTTGTTCGGATGGAAAGACACAATAAATCTAAGTCAAAGGGAGAAAACCTGGTTAAAATTGTCGCAGATCAAAAATCTTGGAATATGCGCATGTTCACTTAGTAGTGATGATGTCTGAAAAGTTTTGTCCAAATTGATTGATAAATGTAGGAGGAGTTGCACGCACAAGAATTTCATGTAGAAACCCATAATAAATCTAAGTTAAAGGGAGATAACCTAGTTAAAATTGCCACAGCTCAAAAATTTTGGAATATGCGCATGTTCACTTAGTAGTGATGATGTCTGTAAACTTTAGTCCAAATTGATTGATAAATGTAGGAGGAGTTGCGCACACAAGAATTTCATGCCGAAACCCATATTAAATCAAAGTTCAAGAGAGATAACCTGGTTAAAATTGTCGCAGATCAAAAAGTTTGGAATATGCACATGTTCACTTAGTAGAGATGATGTTTGAAAGGTTTCATCAAAATCGATTCATTAATGTAGGAGGAGTTGCGCACACAAGAATTTGTTCAAACGGAAAGACATAATAAATCTAAGTCAAAGGGAGATAACCTGGTTAAAATTGTCACAGATCAAAAATCTTGGAATATGCGCATGTTCACTTAGTAGTGATGATGTCTGAAAAGTTTTGTCCAAATTGATTGATAAATGTAGGAGGAGTTGCGCACACAAGAATTTCATGTAGAAACCCATATTAAATCAAAGTTCAAGAGAGATAACCTGGTTAAAATTGTCGCAGATTAAAAAGTTTGGAATATGCACATGTTCACTTAGTAGAGATGATGTTTGAAAGGTTTCATCAAAATCGGTTCATTAATGTAGGAGGAGTTGCGCACACAAGAATTTGTTCGGATGGAAAGACACAATAAATCTAAGTCAAAGGGAGAAAACCTGGTTAAAATTGTCGCAGATCAAAAATCTTGGAATATGCGCATGTTCACTTAGTAGTGATGATGTCTGAAAAGTTTTGTCCAAATTGATTGATAAATGTAGGAGGAGTTGCGCACACAAGAATTTCATGTCCGGAAAGATGTACGGATGGACGTACGGATGGATGGACGTACGGACGTACAGGGCGATTCCTATATAGCCCCCACTTCGAAGAAGTGGGGGTATAATTACCTGACGGGAAATCCACTCTATGGGTGTCATAGTAATTAGATTACTCTCCATGGACAACACATCACAAAATGTGAGTGGATTACCTCTAAAAAATCATAGACTGGCGTTTCCTCCTGAATGTTAAGTATCAATTGCAATGACACCACATAAGAAGGACCAGTAAAGTTTTAGCCAATGCACTTCATGGTTAAACCTGGAGGTCTGTTGGCTGAAAGTTTGCTAACAGCAGTAGTATTTTCTTTTTAATATTTATGTGCTTTCACCGATTATAATTAGATATACTGAGCTGTACAAAGGTGACCTTAAACAGGAATAAATAAAAAATAAATAAATAAATAAATAAATAAATAAATAAATAAATAAATAAATAAATATGTATTTTCACTGTGAAATAATGGATAAATAGAAAAAATTTAAATAAATCCAAAAATTTTAGAATATAATATCATTGAATAACTGAGTTGTGTCCAATAACACAAGTTTTTTTTAAATTTTTATTGTCCATGTTTTCAACACTTTAAAAAGCCATGGGGATATGTGGCCATTGTTACATAAATAGGTTGTATTGTGACAAGTTAATTGATAATTAAGTCCACTGTCTGCTTTCAATGCATAAATTTCAGACAAGGTGTTTGGTGGTATATAAATAATATCGAGGATTATTAAGTCTTTCTTGCCTCCTTTACCACGCTCAGAACATAACTAAAACATTATACAGCTAACGAGGGTCGAAAGGGGCTTGCCCCAAAGCGTCCCTGCATGCCTTCGGAACGCAAAACCAATTGATTTGTCTTAAGTCTTTAATATTGATATGAGGTGTGAATTTGTTGTCTGAGTCCATGGGCTTGATCTGTGAATACCTTTTATTCAGTATATGGTTATTTAATTCCAAAATATAGAAAGTATTCAAAAAGTATGCAAAATGTATTCATGAATACAGCTCAAATTTTAATGTATTTGAGTACAAATACGAATACATATATTCATAACATTCAGTGAATACTGAATACATGTGAATACTTGATAAACTGTATTCGAATACGACTGAATACGAATACTGAATACGAATACGCCAACCCTGGAATAGACAAAAGGATGGAGGGAATCACTTAACCAACCCACACATAACTCAATAGCACTGGAACCGTGGACAGAGGAAGAGATCCCTAGGCCCATCAAACCATAGCCTCACAAACATTAGAAAAGACAATGAAAGACGAGGCGTATGGTGAAGTGCGACGCACAGACAGAAAGGACAGTAACAGCACAGAGCTGGAACTGACCCTGAATAAAGCTGAAAGGCTGGGATAGACAACAGCCTGAGCTGAAGAAAGAGGACCCCAAGGACCAAGGTCCTCTGTCGGCTCCTGCAACTGTTGCAGATAAAAGAATGTAGCATTTCTCCAGGAGGCTGCCAGTATAACATCCGTCATCTGACAACATGACAGAGTTATTAAAAGAGGAAGACAATGCACGCACCTCGTGGCAGAAAAAACAATTGGTAATACAATCACCAGTAGCTAGACGAGCGGAAATTGCACGAATAGCAAGACAAAACCATCGAGAAATGGATGCAGGAGAGATCTGGCATGTGAGATAATGCATATTCATCCAGGATAAAGGTGCGAATGCCCCCACCCCCATGCAGAGCAGCGCCAAGAAAGTGACCATCTTGGAGTAAACTGCAAAGTCCTAGGCCTTTTCAAGGAAAAGAGCTGAACAAGCTTGGAGAGGCAAGGATGAGTGTCGAAACAAAGTGGTACCACATATGAAAAAAGGTCTCCGAAGCATGGACTTGTACCCATTGCTGGAGACCCCCAGAAACAAACATAGACCAGAAACTCCGCAAGCGGTGTGATCGAAGGAGTGACAGAAGCAACAGAGTGATCGCACACCATCGACAGAAGAACCTTCCACTTAGCCAGAGAGGCTAAACCAGTGGAGTGAGTGCCTCCTTGAAGAAGAAAAGCAACTCCACAGCATGTCTCGAAAAACCACTACTAAGGAGACAGGACCCGATAAGAGACATGTGCGAAGGCACAAAGAAGACGGGTCAACGTGAAACCTCCTCGGGCGACTTTGGCAAAGAAAGTCGCGAGGTAGAGGGAGACATTCCGGAACCGCCGCTAATAGAGAGCGGAACAGATTGATCCACACCCACCGAGGCGACGGGTGTGATCGAAAGGATTTGACGACTGCAGGTCCATATCTGGGTGAGAACCTGAGGCGGAATCGGAACCGGCAAGAAGGCGTAGCCGACAAGACCATTCCAAAGGAGGGCCAGAGCTTCCACAGCGAAAGCCACAGCATCTGGACACGGGGACATGAAAGTGTCCACCGGATGGTTCCAACGAGTCGCAAGAGATGGATGGAACCTGCCATGTGGAACATCCACCGGTGGAATTGACCCTGCCCGATGGTACAGGGAGTCGGCTATGACGTTCAGACGACCGGGAATGTGACGAACAACCACCCCAGCGTGGACATCCTGAGCGAGCAGTAGAAGATCCCGAGCCAATTCGTACATTGGAACAGAGTGTGTGCCGCCATGGTTCCGAATGTAAGCAACCGCCGTTGAATTGTCGGACAACAGAAGGACCTGTCGATTCGACAGGTGAGGGATCCAGTGCCTGAAACTCAGAAGAAGAGCAAGAAGCTCCTTCTGGTTGATGTGTAGAGCTGCATGATCCTGGTCCCACATCCCGTGAAGGAAAAGACCTAGAGGATCCAAGGTCGCACCCCATCCGAGATCGGACGTGGGTAAGTCCAAGGGAACACCATACGAAAACCACTGGACATCCGTCCAGGGTAGTAGGTGAGGAAAAGAGATTCTGGAAACTGAAGCACCAGATCCATAGAATCTACATTCGGCCTCCAGCGACTGAGCAGAAAGTGTTGGAGAGGTCTGACACACAGCCGACCTAGAGGAATGAGATCCGTCACCGAATCGCAGAGACCGATTAGCCAGAGAATACTCCGAGCCGTCGCGGATGTGGACTGGGACAGAGTCAGAGCAAAAGCTGAGAGAATCACAGCCTTGGCCTGGGGAACCGCTACCAAATTGAATTGGGTGCGGAAAACCATCCCCAGATGATAAAACGACTGAGAAGGGACCAGGTCCGACTTCTCGTTGACTCTAAATCCTAGCGACGTGAGCAAGCTCAACAGAGTGGCGACATCCGACTCCAGTAAGGCAGCATTGGAATGCCACTGGAGGATATTGTCCAGATATGCCGAAGTAGTCACCCTGGACTGTGTGCGATGGAAAGCTATCACATGCAACATCAGTCTGGTGAAGGCCCAAGGAGCCAGGTTGAGGCCGAAAGGCATGGCCTTGAACTGGTAAACTCGCCCCAGAAAAGCGAACCTGAGATACTTCTGTGATGCCCCCGATGAATCGGAACGTGAAAGTAAGCGTCTCGCAGGTCGATGCTGGAAGCGAAATCTCCCTGGTGAATTGAACGGCGGACCGACCTGAAAGTCTCCATGCTGAACTTGGGAGCAATGATAGACTAGTTCAGGATACTCAGATCGATAACCGGTTGGAGTCGGCCGTCCTTCTTCGGCACCAAGAACAGGCAGGAATAGAACCCCACTGACTGAATGTTCTTGACAACCTCAATCGCCCCCTTTGTCAGGAGATTGTCTATCTCCGTGGACAAAAGTTCCCGACGTAAATGTCTGAAGGAACTGTGGATGGAAAAGGCACCCTGGACAGAGTGGGGTGCCTTCAGAAGGATATTCGCAGCCCGGACCGAACAACATCTAACACCCAAGGATCAGATGTGATGGTGGCCCAACGGTCTGCAAACTCTGCTATCCTTCCTCCAACCTGGGACGAGTCGAGGTGAGGACCTTCATTTCGAGCCCCGACGAGGCCCGCGAGAGGAGAAACCACCTCCTCTACTGAATGAAGAATCCTGGGACTTCCCTCAAGTCTGCCGAAACTTACCCTTACCCCTTGAGTAAGAAGTAGAAGTAGAACTAATTCCAGATTAGCCGTGTCACAGGCATGGGTGTGAGTAAGATGCATGAGCGCCTTGGACAGCACACGCAAAGGAGCCTGTACCTCGTCAAACTTATCTGGAGGCAGATAAGCAGCGAAAGCTAAGACGACGTGATCAGAGAGAGAAAGCATACCAAGCATCTCTCTCGATAACCCAAACGTGGACTCCAGAGTCATCATCGGAATAACGGCAGACTTGGGCTTGGAAAGCCCGAGGGAATTGGAGTCCTGATCCAAAACCGTCAAAGTCTGGCAGACTGACGGATTGGCGGAATCGTAGGAACGATAACGTGCCGGAGGCAAGAAGGTGTCAAGCCTGGTGAAGAACTGAGCCTTCATAGCCTTGGAACTCAGCTTCAGAGTCCAAGGCTGAAAATGCTTCAACCACCTGTACCGACTGGCACGGTCGAAGACATCCAGAAGCAGGTTGCTCCATAGGCTGTTGGCGTGCGACCGATGATCGCAGCCTGGCTGACACTGTCGGCTGGTTTGATGGTTTGAAATCCGGAAGGAACCCAAACACAAAATCAAGAGCTGCCCCCAAGTCCGAAGACTGCTGGCTCTCGACATCAAGCATGTCTGACTCTTCCCCTGAGTCGGAAGACACATAGCCCATCGTGGGCAAACCAGCCGATGCCTCCCATGGTGTTGGAACACCAGGGGCATCAGAAAGCGGCCTGCTTCCAATCCTGGGAGGCGGCACCATAGGGGGCACCTGGAAACCACTCGCTGCCTCACTGGAAGCAATGGGAAGGCTCTTTGACAGAACCTGAGTGAGTAAGGAGAGGGACTCCCTAAGCTCACTGACCGTACTGGCCGGTTCGACAGGGGAACGAACCGGCAAAGTGGCTTTGCCTCTGACTCTCTTAACCAGCGAAGGGTCACGATCCTCCAAAACACCCGACGCGGGACGACGGGCGACGGCCGAAACGTCTGAAGGCAGGCGTGTATAGGGGTACGACACACCCCGAGGATCAACATAGTGGGAACTCATGAGAGTCACCGTGGACCTCTGCAGGGCAGAAGGTCCAGGCTGCACAAAAGACGTTGGTCCCCCAAAACTGGTCGTGTGGCCAGAATGAGTGGACGGAAATGTCACAGAGTTCAGAGTGTCCCCACAAAGAACATCCGAAATCCAATGACACAACTGTGGTGCTCGACGCGCAGAGACCACAGTAGAGGGTCCGGCCGGCAGCCACTTCCAACTTCGCCGAGTTGAAGTCAGGGAAGGCTGAGGCCGATACCCCCATGTCTACACTCCCAGACACCGCAGCAGACCACTGCAGATATAAAACTACTGTGCTCAACGGCTGAGAGGACACAGTAGGGGGTTCAGTCGGCAGCCACTTCCGACTTCGCCGAGTTGAAGTCGGGGAAGGCTTAGGCCGATACCCCACAACCACACAACAGACATCCCTGCAAACCCTTGCAGGGATAAGCCGAGGCCGGCTTAAAACGATGCCCAATGACGTTGTAGACGGAACAGCAGTAGCAGCAGATATGACGGAAGCTGTTGAAACTGGCGGAAAAGCGGAAAGAGCCACCTAGCTCGGCCTTCAAAGGAGGAGTCACAACCCTAGTGACAGCTTCAGATGTCGACCGGAGAGGGCGCATAGTCCCGGAACCAGGCATCTCTTCACCAGAAATCCAACAGCTCCCGCAGTATCCACCACGGTAAAAAACTGTACATTCCCCATACAAGGGGAATCACTCTCACCAGACATGGTCGAGTCGGGAAGCCCCGAAACGACAGCGCTCCCCACCCCCTGCTGTTGCAGGAGGAGCTGCACATCCCCAACTCACACCAGATGTGGTCGAGTCGGGGGGTGGGGGGGGGTGTGGGGGGGGGCCCAAAACGACAGTGTTCCCCCCCTCTGCGGGGGTGGGAGGAGCTGCACATCTCCCATGGAGGGGGTATAACTCACACCAGATGTGGTTGAGCCGGGAGGCTCCCGAAACGACAGCGTTCCACACCACCCGCGGATGCGGAAGAAACGGCCACGAGAAAGCACCAAGGCGAGGGCAAAAGGAATTGCCCTAAAGGAACCGAACTGGAAATAACAGAGGTGAGAGCAGTAGAAGAAAAAGGTGAACTCAACAGAAACAGAAAGTAGAAGAACACCCTCAACTACGAGAGAAGGTGGCAGAAAAAAAAGTGGTGGGTACACGACAGAACCCAGACGGTTGACAGGGACCGAAAAAACAGAAATTCAGCCCTCAACAGTGAAGAAATCCTGTCCAGACAGTCCCTGATTGACACCTAACTCCAATAACAATTAAATTCATCAACCGAAAAATTCATTGTCGAAACGCGTTGACACGAAGTCGAAAACAAAACATTCGCGAAAACGGAATAGTAAATAATATACAATGAGAATGTGGTTGAAAATATAAACGAGAATATATAAAACACAGTCCTGTTATTATACTGTCCTCAGATCCATAATTCCAGTCACAGGAAAACCATTATCGACGAGTTAAAATATCACTGTTACGGAGCAAAATGGCACACATCCACCACGTGTGCGGATAATCAAAAGAATGACGAATTGACGCACTGCACACTGTTTTACGGTAGTCGTGGATTTGTACTATGGAAGAGCGTCCCATAGTGGGTGTGCGCTGATGGTGCTCGACCCAGTTTTGGCTTATTTTTTCGTGGTGTTTTTACACCACTTTTCTTTCCCAAATCTCTTGGGAAAGATTAAAATAGAGAGTATTTTATCTGAGTTAGGTTCTTCCACTGTAGTGCAAGCCTGTAGTAAACAATTGAGGTAGGTTGATAAGAAACCAATTGTTTTGATTTACTATGTTCAGGGTCACTGTGACTTTGACCTTTGACCTAGTGAGTCCAAAATAAATAGGGTCCTTCCTCTCACGAAGGCCAACCTACATATGAAGTTTCATGAATGTGGGTTGAACTGTAGTGAAGTTATCATCCGGAAACCAATTGTTTACAATTTACAATGTTCAAGGTCACTGTGACCTTGACCTTTGACCAAGCAAGTCCAAAATTAATAGCGTTCTTCCTCTCACTGATACCAACCTACCTATGAAGTTTCATGAACATGGGTTGAACCATTGTTAAGTTATCATCCAGAAACCAATTGTTTACGCCTGAAAGCCTGCCCGCCTGCCCGCCCACCAGTCATTCATCAAACTATATGTTGAGTTTGACTTCGTCACAACTCGACTAAAAACAAAATAAACAAGAGGCCCCAGGGGTCCTGAGAGCGCTCACCTGACATGGTAGCCTAAATATCAACCCAGAGAATTGATTTCAACAAGTTGCATCTGCTACTCCTAAGAAAAGCTTATACCAAATATCCAAAGATTCTGACCAGTGGATCTAAAAAAAAAAGATTTTTAAAGAATATTCCTCATATTGAACTAAGTTATAAGATGGGCTCCCACAGGGAGCTCATATATGAACCCAGGGACTTGGCTTTAACAAACTTGAATCTCACCCCCGTAAGGATGCTGCACACCAAATATCAAAACATTCCGACTGATGGATCTGAATAAGAAGATTTTTAAAGAAAATTCCTCATTTTGAACTAAGTTACAATTCGAGGTCTCACAGTGAGCCCAAATATGGACCTAGGGACATGGCTTGAACAAACTTGAATCTTACCCCCCTAAGGATACTGCATAAAAAATATCAAAAGCATTCATCTGCTGGATCTGAAGAAGATTTTTAAAGAAAATTCCTCATTTTGAACTAAGCTGTCATTCAGGCTCCCATAGTGAGCCCAAATATGAACCAAGGGACTTGGCTTGAACAAACTTGAATCTCACCCCCCTAAGGTTGCTGCATGCCAAATATCAAAACATTGCGACTACTGAATCTGAAGATTTGTAAAGAAAAATTCCTCATATTGACTAAGTTATAATTTAGGCCCCAAATATGGGCCCAGGGTCTTGGCTTTAACAAACTTGAATCCCCCTCCCCCCCCCCCCCCAAAATATGGGCCCAGGGACAAGATTTTTAAGAAAATTTTGAACTAAGTTACAATTCAAGCTCCCACAGTGAGCCCAAATATGGACCTAGGGACATGGCTTGAACAAACTTGAATCTCACCCCCCTAAGGATGCTGCATACCAAATATCAAAACATTCCGACTGCTGGATCTGAAGAAGATTTTTAAAGAAAATTCCTCATTTTGAACTAAGTTATAATTCGGGCTACCACAGTGAGCCCAAATATGACCCCAGGACTTGGCATGAACAAACTTGAATCTCACCACCCTAAGCATGCTGCATACCCAATATCAAAAGATTCTGCCTGCTGGATCTTGAGAAGAAGATTTTTGAAGAAATTTGCCTTAAATGCACTAAGTTGAAATTTGAGCTCCTATACTGAGCCCAAATATGAACCCAGGGGGGCCGATTTGAACAAACTTGAATCCACCCCACAATGTTGCATACCACATATCAAAAGATTCTGCCTGCTCGATCTGGAGAAGATTTTTTTAAGAAATTTGCCAGAAATGCACTAAGTTTGAATTCAGGCTTCTGTAGTTAGCCCAAATATCTAAATTTTATAGTAAATTTCCTTTCTTATTATACCTACCACAATTGTTTACTACAGGCTTGCACTACAGTGGAAGTCCCTAACTCGGATAAAATACTCTCTATTTTTGTCTTTCCCAAGCAAGTTGGGAAAGAAAAGTGGTGCAAAAGCACCAATAAAAATAAGCCAAAACTGGGTCGAGTGCAACCGGCGCAGACCCAGTACGGGACGCTCTCTCCCAAGTACAACTCCACGACTTCCGTTGCCAGTGCGCATACCGTCTCTAAAGACTCATTCTTTTTGAATCCGTAAACGTTAGAGTTATGTGATCAGCGGGGAGGAAAGATTCTTTACCCGTAAAGAAGACGGGAGGGCCTCCATGTAAACAATTGTGGTAGGTATAATAAGAAAGGAAATTTACTATAAAATTTAGATTTCTTATCAACCTACTCACAATTGTTTACTACAGGCTGAATAGACAAAAGGCTGGAGGGAATCGCATAACCAACCCCCACATAACCCTAGTGCACTGGAACCGTGAAGCAGAAGGAAGAGGTCCCGAGGCTTATCAACCATAATGTCGCAATCATTGGTAAAGGACAATGAAAAGAGACATATGAGCCTGTGTGACACACAGACAGAAAAAAGGGCAGTAACAGCACAAGGCTGAAACTGACCTTCAAGAAGCCTAATGGCTATGGCAGACAACAGCCTGAGCAGAAGAAAGAGGACCCAAGGCAAAAAGGTCCTCCGACTGCTCCTGCAACTGGCGTAAATAAAAGGTGGAGAAAGTAGAAGCATTTCTCCAGTAGGCTGCCTGCATAACATCCGACAACTTGACGGAGTTAGAATAAGCCCAAGAGGTAGACAGTGCCCGCACCTCGTGGGCAGAAATACGATTGGTAATACAATCGCCAGCTGCTAAACGACTATAAGCCGTACGAATAGCAAGACAAATCCATCGAGAAATGGATTGAGGAGAGATCTTCTGTCGACCCGGAATGAGAGACAGAAAAAAACGTTTTCTGCCCTTCCGTATGAAGCGTGTCCGATCAAGATAAATGCGAATAGCACGGACCGGACAGAGCAAAGGGCGAGTACCCTCAACAGAGGGAAGAGCCCTGATACAGATAGGAGGAGGAGTAGTATCTGGTAACTGATTCTTAGCCAAAAAGGAGCAATCAGTGGTAAAAGTAACACTGTTGGGAGAACTCCTAAAAAAGGCCGGGTCAACCGAGAGGGCGTGAAGCTCACTAACCCGTCTGGCCGAAGCAAATGCCATCAGAAAAGCCGTCTTGTATGTGAGAAATTGCATATCCACCTGGGATAAAGGTTCGAACGGCGCCCCCCCCCCCCCCCCCCCCCCCCTCCCCCAAGCAAAGCAGCACCCACGAAAGATTCCATCGTGGAGTAAGCTGCAAAGTCTGAGGCCTTTTCAAAGAAAAGTGCCGAACAAGTTTGGAGAGGTAAGGATTAGTGCCGATACGACGCTTCCCCACATAAGAAAAAGTCTCTGAAAGCATAGACCTGTAACCCTTGATGGTAACAGGCTGGAGACCCCGAGAATCAAACAGATATACCAGAAACTCCGCAATCTGTGAAATCGAAGGATTGGCATAATCAACAGAGTGATCAGCACACCATCGACAGAAGACCTTCCATTTAGCTGCATAAACTAAACCAGTGGAGTGCCTCCTTGAAGAAGAAATGCACTCCACTGCTCGTCTCGAAAAACCTCTACGGAGGAGACAGGACCTGACAAAAGATATGCATGAAGGCACAATGAAGTCGGGTCGACGTGAAACCTCCTCGGGCGACCTTGACAAAGAAGGTCGCGACGTAGCGGGAGACGTGCCGGAACCGCCGCCATCAGCGAGCGGAGCTGATTGATCCACACCCGCTGAGGCGACAGGGGAGCGATCAGAATGATTCGACAACTGCAGGTTCGAATTTTGGCGAGAACCTGAGGAAGAATCGGAACCGGCGGGAAGGCGTAGCCGACTAGACCGTTCCAATCGAGTGACAGAGCGTCCACGGCAAAAGCCAGAGGATCTGGACACGGGGACACGAAAGTGTCCACCTGATGGTTCCAACGAGTCGCAAAGAGATCGATGTGGGGACGTCCCCAGAGATCGCAAAGCGACTGGAACACTGCCCTGTGAAGCATCCACTCGGTGGAAATAACCCTGCCCTGTCGGGACAGGGAGTCGGCTAGGACGTTCAGACGACCGGGAATGTGACGAACAACCACCCCGGCGTGAACCTCCTGAGCGAGCAGTAAAAGATCCCGAGCTAACTCGTACATCGGAAGCGAGTGCGTGCCGCCCTGGTTCCGAATGTAAGCAACCACTGTCGAATTGTCGGATAGTAGAAGGACCTGGCGATTCGACAAGTGAGGGATCCACTGCCTGAAACTCAGAAGAAGAGCAAGAAGCTCCTTCTGGTTGATGTGTAGAGCTGCTTGATCCTGGTCCCACATCCCGTGTAGGGAAAGACCGAGAGGATCCAACGTCGCACCCCATCCGAGATCACTGGCATCTGCCGTCAGGACGCGATCGGACGTGGGTAAGTCCAGCGGAACACCCTGCGTAATCCACTGAACATCTGTCCAGGGAAGAAGGTGAGGATACAGAGAGTCCGGAAACGGAAGCACCTGATCCAGAGAATCTACATTCGGTCTCCAACGACTGAGCAGAAAGTGTTGGAGAGGTCTGACACGCAGCCGACCTAGAGGAATGAGATCCGTCACCGAACCGCAGAGACCGATCAGCCGGAGAAAACTCCGAGCGGTCGCAGACCTGGACTGGGACAGAGTCAGAGCAAAAGCTGAGAGAATCACAGCCTTGGCCTGGGGAACAGCCACCAAATTGAATTTGGTTTGGAAAGACATCCCCAGATGACAAAACGACTGAGAAGGGACCAGGTCCTACTTCTCCTCGTTGACTCTGAATCCTAGCGACGTGAGCAAGCTCAACAGAGTGGCGACATCCGATTCCAGTAAGGCAGCATTGGAATGCCTCTGGAGGATATCGTCCAGATATGCCGAAGTAGTCACCCTGGACTGTGTGCGATTGAACGCTATCACATGCGACATCAGTCTGGTGAACGCCCAAGGAGCCAGGTTGAGGCCGAAAGGCATGGCCTTGAACTGGTAAACTCGCCCCAGAAAAGCGAACCTGAGATACTTCCGTGACGCCCGATGCATCGGAACGTGGAAGTAAGCGTCTCGCAGGTCGATGCTGGCTGCGAAATCTCCCTGGTGAATTGAATGGCGGACCGACCTGAAAGTCTCCATGCTGAACTTGGGAGCAATGATAGACTGGTTCAGGATGCTCAGATCGATAACCGGTCGGAGTCGGCCGTCCTTCTTCGGCACCATGAACAGGCGGGAATAGAAACCCACTGACTGAACGTTCTTGACGACCTCGATCGCCCCCTTTGCCAGGAGATTGGCAATCTCCGTGGACAAAAGTTCCCGACGTAAAACGTCTGAAGGAACTGTGGTTGGAAGAGGCACCCTTGACAGAGTAGGGTGCCGTCGGAAGGATATGCGCAGCCCGGACCGAACAACATCTAACACCCATGGATCGGATGTGATGGTGGTCCAATGGTCTGCAAACTCTGCTATCCTTCCTCCAACCTGGGACGAGTCGAGGTGAGGACCTTCATTTCGAGCCCCGACGAGGCCCGCGAGAGGAGAAACCACCTCCTCTGCTAAATGAAGAATCCTGAGACTTCCCTCGATTCTGCCGACCCCTACCCTTACCCCGTGAGTAAGAAGCAGAGGCGGCGGCAGAAGGACCAGCCTTTTGCTTCACAGAGGAAGCAGAAGGGTACTTGTTAGGCTTGGAACGGCCCTTGCCTCCCCGAGAAGGCTGATCAAGCTGACGAAACAGCAGCTGATCTTTGGAATGACGTAGGACGTCATCCCGGACCGTCGACACGGAACCATGGAAAAGTTGCGGACCTGCCAAAGAAGCAGATCGAAGAGTAGCACGCTGCTCCTCGGGAAGGGATCGTCCTGTGTCCAGCACAGCGTCCCTTCGAACTAATTCCAAATTGGCCGTGTTACAGGCATGCGTGTGAGTAAGGTGCATAAGCGCCTTGGACAGCACACGCAAAGGAGCCTGTACCTCGTCAAACTTATCTGGAGGCAGATAAGCAGCCAAAGCTGAGACAACGTGATCTGAGAGAGAAAGCATGCCAAGCATCTCTCTAGATAAGCCCAACGTGGACTCCAGAGTCGTCATTGGAATGACGGCAGACTTGGGCTTGGAAAGCCCGAGGGAAGTGGAGTCCTGATCCAGAACCGTCAAAGTCTGGCAGACTGACGGATGGGCGGAATCGTAGGAACGATAACGCACAGGAGGCAAAAAGGTGTCAACCCTGGTGAAGAACGAAGTCTTCAAAGCCTTGGAATTCAGCTTGGCATCCAATGCTGAAAAAGCTTCAACCACCTGTACCGACTGGCACGGTCGAAGGCGCCCAGAAGCAGGTTGCTCCATAGGCTGTTGGCGCGCGACCGAAGATCGCAGCCAGGCAGACACTGTCGGCTGGTTAGCAGGTTTGAGCTCAGGCAGAAACCCAAACACAAAGTCAAGAGCCGCCCCCAAGTCCGAAGACTGCTGGCCCTCGACCTCAAGCATGTCGGACTCCTCCCCAGAGTCGGAAGACACATAGCCCATCGTGGGCAAACCAGCCGACGCCTCCCATGGTGTCGGGACACCAGAGGAATCGGAAACCGGCCTGTTTCCAATCCCGGGAGGCGGCGCCATAGGAGGCGCCTGGAAACCACCCATAGCCTCGCTGGAAGCAACAGGAAGGCTCTTTGAGAGAACCTGAGTGAGTAAGGGGAGGGCCTCCCTAAGCTCACTGCCTGTACCGACCGGTTCAACAGGGGAGCGAACCGGCAAAGTGGCTTCACCTCTGACCCTCTTAACCAGCGAAGGGTCACGATCCTCCAAAACACCCGACGCGGGACGACGGGCGGCAGCCGAAACATCTGAAGGCAGACGTGTATAGGAGTACGATGCACCCCGAGGATCAATATTGCGAGAACTCATGAGAGTCACCGCGGACCTCTGCAGGGCAGAAGGTCCAGGCTGCACAAAAGGCGTTGGACCCCCAAAACTGGTCGTGTGACCAGAGTGAGCGGATGGAAACGCCACGGAGTTCATAGTGTTTCCACTATGAACATCCGAATCCAAAGACACAACTGTGGTACTCGACGGCGACGAGACCACAGCGATGGGCTCGGCCGGCAGCCCCTTCCGACTTCGCCGAGTTGAAGTCAGGGAAGGCTGGGGCCGATATCCCACGTCTACAGTATCGGACAGTTCTGCAGTCCCCTGCAGCGAAAAGCCGAGGCCGGCTGAAACAGACAACGAAGCAGACGGACCAGCAGCAGTAGTAGATACGTCGAGAGTCGTTGAGGCTGGTGAAATAATGGAGAGAGCACACCGGCTCGGCTCCGAAGGAGGAGTCACAACCCTAGTGACAGCCTCAGATGTCGACTGGAGGGGGACCGTAGTCCCGGAACCAGGCATCTCTACACCAGAACACTCAACGGCTCCCGCAGTATCCACCACAGGAAAAGACTGCACATCCCCCACGGAGGAGGAATAACTCTCACCAGACAAAGTCGGCTCGGGAGGCCCCGAACGACCACGTTCTCCTTTCCCGAGGAAGCGGGAGGCACGGCCACGAGAACAAACGACACGATTTACAGACGCCCAAAAGGTGGAAGACCATGTTCCACAGACACCACACGGCCGCTCGGCCGAACACCCATTACAGGAGGAACACGACAAATGTACATCGTCCACATGCTTAGGCAGCAGACACTGCCCACAAGGAATTGTCCTAGGCATGAAAGAGGTGAGAGGAGCAGAGAAGGTGAGATCAGAAAACAGAACACCCCCAAAGAGAGAAAGGTGACAGAAACAAAGACCCCAGACGGCCGACCGGGAACCACCCAACAGGAAGACTACTCTCAACAGAAAGAAGAAACACTGTAGGAGTGGTACCCCGCTGACACCTAACTCTAACACAATTAAAAAATTTTGCAAAAAAAGCATTAACAATAATTGTGAAATAATCTAAGTCCGAACCACGTGGCCCGCGAAATTCGCGCGCGACTCGAGAGAGAGCAAATAAATATACATGATGGACATATAATAGAAAAAAGAGAATATAAAACACTGTTCCTGAGAATACAAAGGATATACTGTGGTATAATGAATCAGGAATCATCAAACATCGAGTTGGTGGAACACTGATAAGCGTGCAAAAACATCTCGACACGAAGCGGATTTTAAAAAGAATGAGTCTTTAGAGACGGTATGCGCACTGGCAACGGAAGTCGTGGAGTTGTACTTGGGAGAGAGCGTCCCGTACTGGGTCTGCGCCGGTTGCACTCGACCCAGTTTTGGCTTATTTTTATTGGTGCTTTTGCACCACTTTTCTTTCCCAACTTGCTTGGGAAAGACAAAAATAGAGAGTATTTTATCCGAGTTAGGGACTTCCACTGTAGTGCAAGCCTGTAGTAAACAATTGTGAGTAGGTTGATAAGAAATGAATCCAGGGGGCCGATTTGAACACACTTGAATCAGATCCACCCCACAATGTTGCATACCAAATATCAAAAGATTTTGCCTGCTGGAGCTGGAGAAGAATATTTCTTAATCTTTTTCCCATTGCTTACAGTGTTAAAAAGTGCTGACTCAGCACTTCTTCAAAGTCCCGAAACTGTACCCTATGATAAAACCGATGGCAATTTTTTTTTACCAATCCTTTCTGTTGGCCCTAAGGAAGCTTCACACCTAATAAAAATTCTCAGTGCCATGCAGTTTTGTAGATGTGGGCGTTTTAATTTTTTTCTATTTTTAGCACCTGTGGTTCCCACAGGGCTACGGGAAAAAAAATGCAGCATAAATTAGGTACTTATGACCCAATAAGCCCTCACATAAAATTTGGTTCAAATCTGCCTCTCGGTTCGGAAAATAGAAATTTTGGGTGGGGCAAAAAATTTTGCCCCCCCCATAACGACGCCAAATATAGCCCATCAGACTTCTCTTGAACAAATCTGAGTCTACACCTCAAAAGGAAGCTGCACACCAAATATCAAGTCTCTGCTACTGCTGTTTCATGAGAAGAAGATTTTTTAAGATTTCAGCACACTTTTTGGGTGTGGCCCTACCAAGGGGTGAGGCAACTTGATTTGAACAAAATCAAATTGCGATGTCATAACAAACTATTATCTCAAATATCAATTAAACTGGTTCAGCAGTTTGGGAAGAGAAGATGCAAACACCATGTTCACGGACGACGGGCAGTGAGTGATCACTATAGCTCTCTTGACTGAAAGTCAGGTGAGCTAAAAACTGCCCGCCCACATGCCATTTTACAAAAAATAGGCCGATGAAATCGTCAGATGTGTACCCATATGCGCAACTAGTAGAAAGCTGTATGATGGAGGGCCACCGCGGATGCCGACATTATGTACACCATACATGGTATGGGTACATATAGAAATGGTTTGGAGGAGTGTCTAATTTGATGGATAAAGGGTTAATATCTCCGGATCAAATTATCAGATTTACATAAAAAACTACACATCACAGCACATCAGTAACCTGAATACATATATAAAGTAACATGACAATCGGATTAATATTTTTTGAGTAACCAAAGGGATTGGAGAAATTTTCAATTTGAAGGATAAAGGGTTAATATCTCAGGATCAAATTATCAGATTTACACCAAAAACTATACAGCTCGGCACATCAGTAACCTGAACACAAATATAAAGTAACTTGACAATCCAAGCAATATTTTTCAAGTTATCAAATGCCAAAGGGATTGAAAGAATTTTCAATTTGAAGGATAAAGGGTTAATATCTCAGGATCAAAATAACAGATTTACACCAAAAACTATACAGCTTGGTACATCAGTAACCTGAACACAAATATAAAGTAACTTGACAATCCAAGTAATATTTTTCAAGTTATCGAATGCTAAAGGAATTGGAGGAATTCTTCAATTTGAAGGATAAAGGGTTAAAATCTCAGGATCAAATTATCAGATTTACATCAAAAACTATACAGCTCGGCACATCAGTAACCTGAACACAAATATAAAGTAACCTGACAATCCAAGCAATATTTTTCAAGTTATCGTGTGCCTTAGAAATGGATACGGACGCTGGACGTTCAATTTGAAGGATAAAGGCTTAATATCTCAGGATCAAAATAACAGATTTACACCAAAAACTATACACCTCGGCACATCAGTAACCTGAACACAAATATAAAGTAACTTGACAATACAAGCAATATTTTTCAAGTTATCGAATGCCAAAGGGATTGGAGGAATTTTCAATTTGAAGGATAAAGGGTTAATATCTCGGGATCAAATCATCAGATTTACATCAAAAACTATACAGCTCAGCAAATCAATAACCTGAACACAAATATAAAGTAACTAGACAATCCAAGCAATATTTTTCAAGTTATCGAATGCCAAAGGGATTGGAGGAATTTTCAATTTGAAGGATAAAGGGTTAAAATCTCAGGATCAGATTATCAGATTTACACCAAAAACTATACAGCTCGGCACATCAGTAACCTGAACACAAATATAAAGTAACTTGACAATCCAAGCAATATTTTTCAAGTTATCGAATGCCAAAGAAATGGATACGGACGCCGGATAGATGGACAGATGGATGGATGGACAGACGGACAGATGGACGGACGGACGGACAGATGGACGGTCAAAGGATGGACGGACGATGGATGGCTACCCCGGATGCCGGCATTATGTGTACCATACATAGTATGGGTACACATAAAAATGGCCCGAGAAACAGAAGATCTACTTTGTGGGGCCTTATATCCACATTTTTTTTCTCTGTTTTATTCATTTCAATTTTGCTGTGTGGTCAATTTATGAGTGCAGAAGCAAAAATAGGTGACTTAAGTACATCACCTATTGGCTTATAGTTCATAGCCCACTGAACTTTTAAAGTTAAGATTTAAATAATTAAAAGAAGCCTCAAATCCTTATAGTTTAGCCCAACACTCCACTAGGGATTCAACAACTTTTGTGACCAATGAGCCAAAGTGTTACAAAAAGATTTCAGAAGTCATGCAAAGTACTGATCAACCAACAAGGTTTACGGGCTTCATATAAGTCTTTAATAAACACCTGTACAAATAATTGTAGAAGTTTGCGAAGTTAAGTAATATACATGAGATGTTCAAATATGCACTACAATAAACAATGAAAGAGTCAATGACACTGTAGCTCAAGTTGACAAACTTGAACTTGGTACATGTGCGTTATGAGTGAAATGGCAAAATTAAAGATCATTGGTTCCAATGTTATTTTGTGAAACTTCAACATAACAGCATGTGTGTGCACAACGTCAGAGCTATCCATGCATTTTTAAATTAAACTGTAGGGCTGGCTAAAGGAAGAATGTTGATACACAAATGTGGTAAGTTTAAAGGTCACTGTAAGTGGCAACTTTTTTCACAGAAAATAATGCTAATCAACAGCTCTTATCTAGAGGTCTTGCCTAATGAGCACATCAAGCTCTAAAACAATCCTGTGATAAATGTGCACTGCCGGCCATGTCAAAGAAGAATGCTGATGCACAAATGCACTAAATTCAAAGGTTGTTCCTAACAGCAAGTTTTTGACGAAAATCAAAAGAAAGTCGATGGCTCCTTTCTAGGTCATCCTGAATAAGCATACAAAGTTTCAAAACAAACTGATAATGAATGCATCCTCTGAGGTATGCCAAAGGAAAATGTTAATGGACAAATGTACCAAGTAAGATCTTTGCTAGTAGCAATATTGTTTTTCTTTTTCTATTTTCTTTTTGGAAATTCATAAATATGCCCTGTAGGGAGTGCACAAGGGATAAGCTGCAGCACAAATGCACTTAGTTCAAAGATTGGTGCTAACGACATTTTTTGATTGAAATGAAAGAAAATCAATAGCTCCTATCAAAAGGTCACCCCGAACACGCACACTAAGTTTAAAATTAATCTATTCATAAATGTGCCCTATAGAGCATTCCAAATGAATATGTTGATGCACAAATGCACCAAGTTCAAAAGCCATTGCCATGGCAACATTTTATTGATGAACTTGAACCAAGTTTCAAAGCAATCCATTCATAAATGTGCCCTGCAGTGCATGCCAAAGGAAGATGGTGATGCACAAATGCACTAATTTTAAAGGTAATTGCCGATGGCAAGGTTTTTGGACAGAAATGGAAGAAAATCGATAGCTCATGTCTAGAGGTTATCCCAATATGCATACCAAGTTTCAAATAGATCCATTCATAAATGCACTCTACAGGGCTTGCTAAAGGAAAATGTTGATGCACAAGTGCAATGAGTTCAAAGGTCATTGCTAACAGCAACATTTGGCAATGTTTTTCAAAAGAAATGACAGAATATCAAAAGCTCCCATCTGGAGACCGCTCCAAACAAGCACACCATGTTTCAAAGTGATCGAATCGTAATTGTGAACTATGCGGTGTTCCAATGGAAATTGTCAAAAGACAAAATGGCAAAGTTGAAGGTCGATGCTATTGGCAACATTTTATCACCCAAAACAAGCATACAAGGTTTCAAACTGATCCATTCCAGAAAAATTTTGATGCAAAAACGGCAAAGTTCAAAGATCATTGCTAACAGCATCATTTCTAGACGAAAATGAAAGAAAATAAATAGCTCACATCTAAAGGTTGCGCCAAACCAACACAAAAAGTTTCAAAGCAATCGGATCCTAAATGTGACCTGTGTGGTGTGCCAAAGGAAATTGTTGACACACAAAAGAGCAAAATTGAAGGTCATTGCTAATGGCAACTTTTTTGACGAGAATGAAAGAAGCTCCCATCTGGAGGTCAACCCAAAAATCATACCAAATTTCAAAGTGTTCCATTCATGAATGTACCTTGTAGTAGGACGTGCCAAAGGAAAATGCTGATGCACAAATACGCTAAGTTTGAAGGTTGTTGCAAAATCGATAGCTACCATCTAGAGGTCACCCCAAATAAGCATTCCAAGTTTCAATGTGATTCGATGATAAATGCAACCTGTGCAGTGTGCCAAAGGAAATTGTTGACATTGAAACAGATGTCATTGCTAATGGCAACGTTTCTCATTGGAAATGGACTAAAATCAAAATATCCCTTCTAGAGGTCAGCCCAAACAAACATACTTAGTTTCAAAGTGATCCATTCCTGAATGCACCCTGCAGGGCATGTCAAAGGAAAATATTGATGCACAAATCCACAAAGTTTAAAGGTCAAGATAACACTAACATTTTTCAATGGAAATGAAAGGAAATTGATAGCTCCTATCTAGAGGTCACCCGAGTATGCATACCAAGTTTTAAACGATGATAAATGAGACCTGTGCAGTGTGCTAAAGGAAACTGTTAACGATGATAAATGAGTCCTGTGCAGTGTGCTAAATGAAACTGTTAACGATGATAAGTGAGTCCTGTGCAGTGTGCTAAAGCAAACTATTAACGATGATAAATGAGTCCTGTGCAGTGTGCTAAAGGAAATTGTTGATGTACAAAACGGATAAGTTAAACATCATTGCTAACAGCAACGTTTCTCAAAGGAAAGGGAAGAAAATTGATAGCTCCCATCTAGAGACCACCCTAAACAAGCATACAAGTTTCAAAGCAATCCAATCATAATTGTGCCCTGTTGTGTGTGCCAAAGGGAAATATATAAGGGATGCATAACTGCACTAAGTTCAAAGGTCATTGCCAATGGCAAAGTTTTTTGATGAAAATGGAAGAAAATCGATTGCTCCCATATAGAGGTCATGCCAAACAAGCAAGTTTCAAAGCGATCTGATTATAAATGTGGCTTCTTGTGGAGAGTGCCAAAGGAAATTGTGGATGGACGTATGCTGATGGTCTAGAAGTGATGGCAATTGCTCAGCTTGACTTCGTCAAGTTGAGCCAAAAATGTAACATCAGGTGCCCAGTCAGTTGTCCTGGCTGCCAACTGGTCTACAGGCAGTTGTCATGGCTGCAAATTCAACTGGGGAGAGGGAGGGTACTTGTCCTGCCTCCCAATTCTTCTAGGGGGCAGTTGTCCTGCTTGCCAATTCATCTGGGGGCAGCTGTCTGACTTTGCATTTTTTGACAAAGAGGGAGTTGTCCAAGTACACTTATCTGTACACCCTGGTGTAAACAACTCACATGAATACTAATTTCTAAATTAAATTTTCATTTTTGAAATGAATGTCATCAAGCTGAGCTTTAACATCAACCCATTCTTCAGTGGACATATGTGAATGATTTTTTGAAGGGTAATAAGTGCTGGAAAATCAAAAACTTTTCAGCCCCTCAAGTGAAATTAGAGTTAGTTGCACGATTGGACACACCCACAATTTTTCGAAAGATGGTAGGGAAAAAAACATTCAGATGACAAGAACATTCACCAAATTATAAAACAAGAGGCCCCAAGGGGTCTGAGGGCGCTCACCTGACATGGTAGCCTAAATATCAACCCAGAGAATTGATTTCAACAAGTTGCATCTGCTCCTCCGAAGAAAAGCTTATACCAAATATCCAAAGATTCTGACCAGTGGATCTAAAAAAAAAAGAAGATTTTTAAAGAATATTCCTCATGTTGAATTAAGTTATAATTTGGGCTCCCACAGGGAGCCCATATATGAACCCAGGGACTTGGCTTTAACAAACTTGAATCTCACCGCCCTAAGGATGTTGCACACCAAATATCAAAACATTTGACTGCTGGATCTGAAGAAGAAGATTTTTAAAGAAAATTCCTCATTTTGAACTAAGTTACAATTCAAGCTCCCACAGTGAGTCCAAATATGGACCTAGGGAATTGGCTTGAACAAACTTGAATCTCACCCCCCTAAGGATGCTGCATATCAAATATCAAAACATTCCAACTGCTGGATCTGAAGAAGATTTTAAAGAAAATTCCTCATTTGGAACTAAGTTATAATTCGGGCTACCACAGTGAGCCCAAATATGAACACAGGGACTTAGCTTGAACAAACTTGAATCTCACCCCCCAAGCATGGTGCATACCCAATATCAAAAGATTCTGCCTGCTGGATCTTGAGAAGAAGATTTTCAAAGAAATTTGCCTGAAATGCACTAAGTTCGAATTCGAGCTTCTATAGTGAGCCCAAATATGAATGTAGGGAGCCGATTTGAACAAAGTTGAATCAGATCCACCCCACAATGTTGCATACCAAATATCAAAAGATTCTGCCTGCTGAATCTGGAGAAGAAGATTTTTTAAGAAATTTGCCTGAAATGCACTAAGTTCGAATTCGAGCTTCTATAGTGAGCCCAAATATGAATAAAGGGGGCCGATTTGAACAAACTTGAATCAGATCCACCCCTCAATGTTGCATACCAAATATCAAAAGATTCTGCCTGCTGGATCTGGAGAAGAAGATTTTTGAAGAAATTTGCCTGAAATGCACTAAATTCGAATTCGAGCTTCTATACTGAGCCCAAATATAAACCCAGGGGGCCGATTTGAACAAACTTGAATCAGATCCACCCCACAATGTTGCATACCAAATATCAAAAGATTCTGCCTGCTAGATCTGGAGAAGAAGATTTTTTTAAAAATTTGCCTGAAATGCACTAAGTTCGAATTCGGGCTTCTATAGTGAGCCGAAATATGAATTCAGGGGGCCGATTTGAACAAACTTGAATCAGATCCACCCCACAATGTTGCATACCAAATATCAAAAGATTCTGCCTGCTGGATCTGGAGAAAAAGATTTTTTAAGAAATTTGCATGAAATGCATTAAGCTCGAATTCGGGCTTCTATAGTGAGCCCAAATATGAATCCAGGGGGCCGATTTGAACAAACTTGAATCAGATCCACCCCACAATGTTGCATACCAAATATGAAAAGATTCTGCCTGCTGGATCTGGAGAAGAAGATTTTTCAAGAAATTTGCCTGAAATGCACTAAGTTCGAATTCGGGCTTCTATAGTGAGCCCAAATATGAATCCAGGGAGCCGATTTGAACAAACATCAATCAGATCCACCCCACAATGTTGCATACCAAATATCAAAAGATTCTGCCTGCTGGATCTGGAGAACAAGATTTTTTAATCTTTTTCCCATTGCCTACAGTGTTAAAAAGTGCTGACTCAGCACTTTTCAAAGTCCTGAAAAAAGTACCTTGTGATCAAACCGATAGGAATTTTTTTTATCCATTCTATTCTACTGGATAAAAGTAAGCTTTATACAAAATAAGAATTCTCTGTGCCATGTAGTTTTGGAGATATGGCAGTTTTAAGGTTTTTCCTATTTTTAACTCCCGAGGTTTCCACGAGGCAATGAGAAAATTTTTTTTTGCATCAATCAACTACTTATGACCCATTATCATCTCATATCAAATTTGGTTCAAATCGACCTCACGGTTCTGAAAATAGAAATTTTAGGCGTGGCCAAAAATTTTGCCCCTCCCAGGATGAAGGCAAATAATGCCCGACAAACTTCTCTTGAACAAACTTGATTCTAAACCTCAAAAGGACTCTGTATACCATATATGAAGTCTCTGCTAGTGGTGGTTCATTAGAAGAAGATTTTCAAAAAATTTGGCCATTTTTTCCCCACACCTCTGCTCAATATGAGCCGAAACCTATTTTGGATAAAAATCAAAATGCCCCTATATAACCACTACTTACATGAAATTTAATTAAAATGTGGTCAGTGGTTTAGGAGAAAGAGGCTCAAACACCACCTTCACGCAGGACGACGGACGATGGACGACAGACGACGGACGATGGACGACGGACGAAGAGTGTTAAGAAAAGCTCACCCTGACTTTCAGTCAGGTGAGCTAAAAAACCTCATTTCAACCACTCCTGTGCAGGCAAATCCTTGCAGAAAATGAAGTTATAAATGGATGATTATTTATGAAAATACACTTTCAACTTACCAATTAAAAGGACTGAGCCAACTGCAACACCTCCTCCTGAAGGAAATAAAAAGATTATAAATGTACAACTGTCTGATAAGAATAAATACTGTTCCTAACTAGAGGTACTGTGAGGAAGCTCACAAAGTGATACGCCCCGTGCCTGAAATGTATACGTTAGAATTATCTCCCCTTGGAAATGTCAGAATGGAATTATATTGCTTCATACCCATCTTCATATGGAGTTCTTCCATTGTGTAAAGTTTCATAAAAATTCTTCGAATGCTTTAGGAGGAGTTGCGATTATAAGGATGGACAGACGGACAGACGGATGGACGGACAGACGTATGGACGGACAGACAGGGTGATTCCCGTATACCCCCCCCCCCCCCCCCCCCCCCCCAAACTTTGTTTGCGGGGGGTATAATAAAAATAGTCAATCCAATTCCAATCAGCTATAATGACTATTTGTGCAGAGCTGGACATAAAGAGCTTACATAGTATCCCATTGGCAGGTTACGCTATACAACATGGTGGTAACCCAAAAGAAAAAAATGTGTTGTGATGCACTTCAATCTTCTCTGTTTTAGCAGCACCAGCCATACATGCTGGTCACGTCTTCACAGAATTTCTGCCAAAATAAATAGCACAGACTAATGTGGATCGCACATTAGTTGTTACTATTTATGTTGGAAGAAGTAATCAGCATGCCACTCTATTCATATGTAGATGCAATGCACAACTTTGATCATGTCGAGTTGGTCGTGAGTCTGACTGGCAGGACATGCAGGATTGGGAATTTAATTATATTGGATTATTTTGTCACAACCTGTATTTTGTTTGCATATTTTACAATTGAAGTAACCTCCATGCAACTTAAACAATCATTCACAGGTTATTTCCAGGCCTGTTTGTGGAGATTTTGCAACACTTTCTGCATATAATCAGCATTTCTGCAAGGGGATCATGGGGGTGGGTGGAGGGGTGTGGGGAGGGGGGGGGGGGGGCTATGTCCTATTTCCCAAAGTGATATACAAATGTATATTACCATTCAAGAATGTTTCTGTGTAAGTTGGACATGCACCATGAGAAGGGTTAACCTTTTACTCAACAAGATAAGCAGACGACACTCACAAAAAATTTCTTCAATGACTAAGCATGTTCCATTTTTGTCTCAAAAGCATAGATGGAATGAGCTTGTTCCAATGAAGTGTTATAAGCTATGTTATTAAGACAAAAAATGAAAAGATAATAAAATTTGAATGGTGATTTCTGTGAATAGCACTGACTGTATATGACAGCTACATTGGGTGAAGGGTTGAAAGACAGAAGGTGCCTACAAGTAACAAATCTGACATTGATTATGTTGACAATGTTACATGTATCTTGTGAACAGCTTTGATGCTGTCAGTTACAATGTTGCATGAAGCTCTTTGATTTAGTATGGTTCATTGGTCGTCACTGTGGCACCAACCAAAGTTGTGTTTTCACCTATAGCTACATGCAGGTGCAAAATGGCTCTTTTGACCAAACCATTCTCTACAATTCGACTCAAACTGTCTATTACATTTTGACCCAAACCTGCTTCAAATAACCATCCTCCAGTGAAAAAATACAGTCAATGAATGTTTTCTATATTATCAAATACTATTTATTTCCAAGAAACTTTTTTTAAGAGTTTTTTACTTTTTTAAAATTCTATTTCATTATTTTGATATATAGTTGAAACATTTAAATTATGTCATGCACACAGTTTACCTCAAATTATCCGCCTCCCTCAGATGGCACAGTTCACCACTTGATGAAAAAATAAGATTTATCAAAAGCACATGCATTCACAAACATAACTTTTCAGTACCCAATCACAAAAGATAGGTGTGTGATTACCAAGCCTGGAAATAAGGAGACTGTCATCTGCAGAACGAGATCCCAGAGGATGAATTTGGTGATGCTACCCTGCACAGCAAAGTATAACTAAATTTACCCACTGTGAACCTCACTCTGAATCAAGGTCTCTGGCCTGAACAGAAATCTAAATTTTATAGTGAATTTCCTTTCTTATTATACCTACCACAATTGTTTACTACAGGCTTGCACTACAGTGGAAGTCCCTAACTCGGATAAAATACTCTCTATTTTTGTCTTTCCCAAGCAATTTGAGAAAGACTAGACTTTATGATTCTGGAGAATCATGGCTTTTCCCGATGAGATTCCTTGATTTTTCATGCCCCCACAGTGTCTGATGAATTGTTTTTAACTGTCTCACTGAAGTTCTTTCATTGATGTTATGAGAAAGGTGGTTATAGTAGTCTCAAATGACTCAGTTTTATAAAAAAATTGTTTAGGTAAAAACCATCATTAATGGTAGAGTGGGTTAATATCAATATCGTCGTCCCACAAGTTAATGACCGACAAAAGGAGTTATGTTTGTTTGACACATACCCTTTGAGTGCTCTGTCTATTTGAAAATGGTCCATTTTATCTCAAATGTATCCAAAATATTGATGTCTAGCAGATTGTAGAGGGTTAACATGTGCTAACAGGCATATGTATTCATGCAACTTGCAATTTCAAACCAAAAAGTGCGAATGGCCATTTTTACTTAAAATCTATAAGATGTTTTCAGAGAAATCCATGCGCATGCGCTCTTTTCGAATTCGACGTGACGAAATGTGAAATTCGTATTGCTCTTCATGGAAAGTGATGCCGCAACTATCCATGAACAACGAGTGAAAATTTCATGGAAATCTGCCTAGAATTGGTTGGGATATAGCGTTTTGAAGAGAGGAGGTAACTGTTTGAATTTGGTCCTTCCTTTTCAAGCCAGTTCGAAAAAAGACGTCGTGAATGGGCGCAGACTCCTTTAGAGCCCCCACCCCCCCTCCCTTCTCTCTGTAAATGGAATTTGCTTCTTTAAGACCGCCATCCAGGGATCCCAACACAACCTTTAAACCTAAGAGAATCGTCAGAAGTTTAAAGTGAAAAGAAATTGGCGGTGATTGGGTTTCTGGCAGGCAGGAAAAGATTGACGAAGATTTGCATATTGGACATTAAAATAGCACTTCTGACATACACGAACCGTGTCCAGACCACTGGAGGCAGCGACTTGAAATTTTCAGAACTTGTTCTACGAACCCTGGCCGACATTTTGGGATCTGTTTGGAGCGTCCGAGCCGCCTGGAAAACACCACGCATCGCTTGGAATGAGAGAGTACTATTCGTCCTGACTCTATCAGTTCAGAATGGACATGGGCAGTGTTGTAGACGACTGTGGAGCTGCGATTGAGCATAAAGTCCCAGGTTTCGGTGCCTCATTGCCTAAGCGGCTCCATTGTATGATTTTTTGTCTCAATATTGTCCTTACTACTTGTATTTTATACCGTTGCCGTACGTTAATGTAGCCTCTTGCCATTTTCGAGACTTTCAACCCAGAACGCCGCCAACTTGAGGAAGTGCGGGGGGTGGGGGGTGGGGCTGTAGCGGCGAGGGGGAGGGGGGTATCCTGACACTATCTTTAAACCTTAGATAATCGGAAGAAGTTGCAGTGAAAAGAAATCGGCGGTGAGTAGGTGTTTTGGCGTGAAACGATTAACGAAAATTCGCCAATTTGACATTAAAATTGCACTTCTCACAAACACGAACCGTGTCCAGACCGCTGAAGGCAGCGACTTCTAATTTTCAGAACTTGTTCTACGCACCCTGGCCGACATTTTGGCATCTGTTGCAAGTGTCAAGACCGCGTGGAGAACACCACGCATCGCGTGGAAAGTGAGAGTACTATTCGTCCCGACTCTATCAGTTTGGAATGGAATTGGGCACTATTGTAGACTACTGTAGAGCAGCGATTGAGCATAAAATCGGAGTTTTTTGTGCCAAATTACCTAACCGGCTCCAAGGTATGATCTTTCGTCTGTTCATCGCCCAGATCGTCTGAAGTTTATACCGTTACCATATGTTGAAGTAGCCTTTTGTCATTTTCGCCACTTTCGACCCAGATTTGAGGGTACCTTCCTTCAGCGAAATCTAGCCATGCTCACAACCACGCCCTCTCGCCGTCGGCCCGGGTGCTTCTAAAGATAGAAAGGTCAATGGGGAGGGGCACGTTAGCAAACAAACGGGGGCAGGTATAGTTGGTGAAAAACATTCAGGGGGGGGGGGGGGGGCACGTGTCCTAGGTAAAAGAAACAATAGGGGGCAGGTGTCCTAGGTAAAAAAAAAACAGCAGGAAGGGAGGGGGGGGGGGGGGTGCAGATGTCCCCGCTAATTAATTTTAATAACAGGCAGGTGTTCATGGGGCAGGCCCGCTGCTCGGTGTTCCAAATTTTCTATGGTACTTGGCCTTGACGGAAACAACACTTCAACAAGAAACAACGGGAAACCTATTTGCAGAAAAGCTGCAAATATAAACATGATTTTAGGACCATTCCATGGCCAGTTGAAAGCCTACTGAGATATCAGCGTTTATTACTCTCATCCTTTCACTGCAGTATTTCACCCCAGTCGAGTTCTGACGTCATGCAAATTTGACGGACAGGCTTTCAATTTTGTTATTGACAACAACATATTTATAATTTCGTGATTACTGATCGGAATTTTGAAAACGACACATGCAATCGCGAAAGAGTTTTCTGAAAAACACGATTCTGCAAAAGGTTTTAGTGAAATTTGATTATTTTTTTTATTTTCAGTTTCGACGGCTCTTGTCGAAAAGGTGTTAATAATATTCCCGCGCAATCCTAAAATGAAATAATTCAAGTCTTTTTTCAGGTTTTACGAGAGAAATATGTCCAATTGTATCATTGAATCATGTTTAGGTATATGTGGCGAGACATTTTCTATACGGACAAAATACAGACTAAATAAAATATTTGCCATTATTTTCCGCAGACGTATTTTTGTCTTTGCTTCTTGGGGAAATCCATGCTGATAATACAACGAAGGAGTGTTATCTAATGAGGTCAGAACCGTCAGGTGGTCGGGTCCGACACCACACCTCGAAGTAGATTTAGTGGGGGTGTCGATTTTACAAGTAATGTAGGCAGCGTACACGGCATGGGCTGTCTGTCTTTAATCCTATAAACAGGGTTAAGGCTTGGTTTTTGAATACCCTTATTTATTTATTTATTTATTTATTTATTTATTTATTTATTTATTTATTGGTGTTTAAGGTCACATACTTATGCACAATGGCTAATCGTGGCCGTGACAGTTTTATAGGTGGAGGAAGCTGGAGTACACGGAGAGAACCACCAAGCATCGACGAGCAACTGTCAGCTCCTCAACATTCTAACTCTGTTCAAGCTCCGCTCAAGCAGGGTTACAGAGGGTGAAGACATATGTACCATCGACGTGCAGTATGCCTTAGTACACGGCGTCATCATGCCCCCATGTCGGCAACCGGGCTAAAGTGCCTTGCCCAAGGACACAACGTGAGTCGTCCCGGACGGGGATCGGACTCGGGACCTCCAGCATAGAAGTACAACAGTCTACCACTGAGCCACCACGCTCCCTTGAATACCCTTAACACTATACATTATCCCTCATGAATTCTGAGTCTGATAAAAGAGGTTATGTTTACCTATTACATACCCATTTGCTGCCCGAAAACAGCCGATTTTATCAAAATTTTGACGTTTAGCAGCCTGTAGCGGGATTAACAAACGACTAGCGGAATATTCTATCTACGCAATTTGTAAGACCTGCCAATGTCCAATTGTTCTTGAAAATCGCCAACAAGTAGTTAGCGAAATCCACAGAAAATGTAAATTTTAAGCTTTTAAGGGGTATCTCTCCTTATCCAGTCTAAAATAGGTTAAGTTTCATTCTTTTAAATACCCTTACTACTTACAAAACTGATCCTCTGTGAATTCTACGCGCAGTAAAAGAAGTTATATTTCTCTGTTACATATCCATTGGGTGCTCTTGGTGTCTGAAAACAATCCATTTTATCAACATTTTGATGTTTAGCAGCTCGTGGAGAGTTAACGAATGCTCAACGGAATATTTTGTCCATGTAACTTGTAATGTCACATGAACACCCGTGAATGGCCATTTTTTCTTGAAATCTACAAGATGTTTTTAAAGAAATCCAGGGAAAGCATGAAATTTTAAGTCTTTGATGGGTACCGCTGTTTAACCAGCCCAAAACGGGTTAATGCTTGGTCTGATGAATTCAACTTCCAAAGAAGGAGGTTATGTTTATCTCGCAGGTATCTCGCAGGTACACATTGCGTGCAATGGGTGCCCAAGGACAGTCCATTTTCTCAAAATTTCTATGCTTTGCTGCCTCTGGAGAGTTAACTAACGCTTACCGGAATATTTTGTCTATGTAACTTGTAATGTCACTCCAAGACCTGCAAATGGTCAATTTTTCTTGAATACTTACTAGATTTTTTGGAGAAATCCACAGAAAACTGGAATTTTAAGCTTTTAAGGGGTACATCTTAACCAGGCGAAAATGGGTTAAGACCTCGATTTTTTGAATACCCTTACTACTTACTAAATTTTTCTCTGTCAGTTTTGCATCCGGTAAAAGAAGTTATGTGTCTCTGTGGCATTCCCATTTGTTGTTGTTGGTGTCCAAAAACAGACTATTTTTTCAAAATGTTGACATTTAGCAGCCGATGGAGGGTTAACAAATGCTTACTGGAATATTTTATCCATGCAGCCGGTAATGTGACTCCAAGGCCTATCAATGGCCATTTTTTGTTGAAAACTTACAAGATGTTTGTAACAAAATCCACAGAAAACATGATTTTTTTTTAGCTTTTGATGGTATCGCTAATAACCACCCCAAAAGGGGTTAACGCTTGGGTTTTTGAATACCCTTATTACTTACAAAAATGGTCCTCAGTGAATTCCACTTCCAACAAAGGAGATTATGTGTAACTCTCGGACATACATTGCGTGTTGTGTGTGTCCGAAAACAGCCCATTTGAACAAAATTATGATGCTTGGCATTCTGTAGAGGGTTAATAAACGCTCAGCGGTATATTTTGTCCATGCCACTTGTAATGTCACACAAAGACCTGCAAGTAGTCAATTTTTCTTGAAAACCTATGGAATGTATTTAGAGAAATCCACAGAAAATGGGAATTTTTAGATTTTAAGAGGTCTCTCTCTTTAGCCTGCCCAAAATGGGTTAAGACTTCGTTTTTTGAATACCCTTACTACTTACAAAAATGTTTCCCTATAGATTGTGCGCTCGATAAAAGAAATCACTTTTCTTTGTGGCGTACCCGTTGGGTGCCGTTGGCGTCCAAAAACAGCCCATTTTATCACAATTTTGACTTTTAGCAGCCCGTGGAGGGTTAACAAATGCTCACCGAAGTATTTTGTCCATGCAACTTCTATTGTCACATCAAGGCCTGGGAGTGACAATTTTTTCATGAAAATCTACAAGACTCGTTTAGAGAAATCCACAGAAAACCTGAATTTTTTAGCTTTTTGGGGGTATTGCTGTTTAACCAGCCCAAAACGGGTTAATGCTTGGTTTTTTGAACACCATTATTACTTACAAAAATGATCTCCGGTGAATTCCACTTCAAATAAAGGAAGTTATGTTTATCTCTTGTGTATCGTTTGGGTGCTCTGGGGGCCTGAAACCGACCCATTTCATCAAAATTTCGATGTTTGGCAGCCTGTGGAGGGTTACCATATGCATCGCCTGATATGTCATGTGTATCAAAGGTCGTGGCACAGACAGGTCTATCAATGATGAAAGTTTAAAAAAAATCTACAAGACGTGTTTCGAGAAAGTGCCGATAAACCCCAATTTTGACAGTTTTTTGCCAATTCTGACGAAATAAGGGTTAAATCGAAAATTCTGCTTTGGTACATTTTTAGATTTTGTGCCCCTCTATGCGTGTGAAAAATTTTGTGAAAATCGGTCCGAAAATGGCTTCGGAATCGTGCGGACAAAATGTGTGGAAAAAAAACAAAAAAAATAATAATCCATAGAAAAACAATAGTCTTTTCCAGAGGGAAAAGCCTAAAAAGTGGTGCAAAAGCACCAAGAAAAAATAAGCCAAAACTGGGTCGAGTGCAACCGGCACAGACCCAGTACGGGACGCTCTCTCCCAAGTACAACTCCACGACTTCCGTTGCCAGTGTGCATATACCATCTCTAAAGACTCATTCTTTTTGAATCCGTCAACGTTAGAGTTATGTGATCAGCGGGGAGGAAAGATTCTTTACCCGTAAAGAAGACGGGAGGGCCTCCATGTAAACAATTGTGGTAGGTATAATAAGAAAGGAAATTTACTATAAAATTTAGATTTCTTATCAACCTACTCACAATTGTTTACTACAGGCTGAATAGACAATAGGCTGGAGGGAATCGCATAACCAACCCACACATAACCCCAGTGCACTGGAACCGTGAAGCAGAAGGAAGAGGTCCCGAGGCTTATCAACCATAACGTCGCAATCATTGGTAAAGGACAATGAAATGAGACATATGGGCCTGTGTGACACACAGACAGAAAAAGGGCAGTAACAGCACAAGGCTGAAACTGACCTTCAAGAAGCCTAATGGCTATGGCAGACAACAGCCTGAGCAGAAGAAAGAGGACCCAGGGCAAAAAGGTCCTCCGACTGCTTCTGCAACTGGCGCAGATAAAAGGTGGAGAAAGTAGAGGCATTTCTCCAGTAGGCTGCCTGCATAACATCCGACAACTTGACGGAGGTAGAATAAGCCCAAGAGGTGGATAGTGACCGCACCTCGTGGGCAGAAATACGATTGGTAATACAATCGCCAGCTGCTAAACGACCGTAAGCCGTACGAATAGCAAGACAAATCCATCGAGAAATGGATTGAGGAGAGATCTTCTGTCGACCCGGAATAAGAGACAGAAAAAAACGTTTCCTGCCTTTCCGTATGAAACGTGTCCGATCGAGATAAATGCAAATAGCACGGACTGGACAGAGCAAAGGGTGATTACCCTCAACAGAAGGAAGAGCCCTGATACAGATAGGAGGAGGAGTAGTATCTGGTAACTGATTCTTGGCCAAAAAAGAGCAATCAGTGGTAAAAGTAACACTAAAAAAGGCCGGGTAAACCGAGAGGGCGTGAAGCTCACTAACCCGTCTGGCCGAAGCAAATGCCATCAGAAAAGCCATCTTATATGTGAGAAAATGCATATCCACCTGGGATAAAGGTTCGCCCCTCCCCCCCCCCCTTCCAAACAAAGCAGCACCCACGAAAGATTCCATCGTGGGGTAAGCTGCAAAGTCCGAGGCCTTTTCAAAGAAAAGTGCCGAACAAGCTTGGAGAGGTAAGGATTAGTGCCGATCCGACGCTTCCCCACATAAGAAAAAGTCTCTGAAAGCATGGACCTGTAACCCTTGATGGTAACAGGCTGGACACCCCGAGAATCAAACAGATATACCAGAAACTCCGCAATCTGCAAAATCGAACGATTGGCATAATCAACAGAGTGATCAGCACACCATCGACAGAAGACCTTCCATTTAGCTGCATAAGCTAAACCAGTGGAGTGCCTCCTTGAGGAAGAAATGCACTCCACTGCTCGTCTCAAAAAACCTCTACGGAGGAGACAGGACCTGACAAAAGATATGCGTGAAGGCACAACCTCCTCGGGCGACCTTGACAAAGAAGGTCGAGACGTAGCGGGAGACATGCCGGAACCGCCGCCATCAGCAAGCGGAGCTGATTGATCCACACCCGCTGAGGTGACAGGTGAGCGATCAGAATGATTCGACAACTGCAGGTTCGATTTTGGCTAGAACCCGAGGTAGAATCGGAACCGGCGGGAAGGCGTAGCCGACTAGACCGTTCCAATTGAGTGACAGAGCATCCACGCCAAAAGCCAGAGGATCTGGACACGGGGACACGAAAGTGTCCACCTGATGGTTCCAACGAGTCACAAAGAGGTCGATGTGGGGACGTCCCCAGAGATCGCAAAGCGACTGGAACACTGCCCTATGGAGCATCCACTCGGTGGAAATAACCCTGCCCTGTCGGGACAGGGAGTCGGCTAGGACGTTCAGACGACCAGGAATGTGATGAACAACCACTCCGGCGTGAACATCCTGAGTGAGCAGTAGAAGATCCCGAGCTAATTCGTACATCGGAACCGAGTGCGTGCCACCCTGGTTCCGAATGTAAGCAACCACAGTCGAATTGTCGGACAGCAGAAGGACCTGGCGATTCGACAGGTGAGGGATTCACTGTCTGAAACTCAGAAGAAGAGCAAAAAGCTCCTTCTGGTTGATGTGTAGAGCTGCTTGATCCTGGTCCCACATCCCGTGTAGGGAAAGACCGAGAGGATCCAACATCACACCCCATCCGAGATCGCTGGCATCTGCCGTCAGAATGCAATCGGACGTGGGTAAGTCCAATGGAACACCCTGCGTAATCCACTGAACATCTGTCCAGGGAAGAAGGTGAGGATACAGAGATTCCGGAAACGGAAGCACCTGATCCAGAGAATCTACATTCGGCCTCCAACGACTGAGCAGAAAGTGTTGGAGAGGTCTGACACACAGCCGACCTAGAGGAATGAGATCCGTCATCGAACCGCAGAGACCGATCAGCTGGAGAAAACTCCGAGCGGTCGCGGACGTGGACTGGGACAGAGTCAGAGCAAAAGCTGAGAGAATCACAGCCTTGGCCTGGGGAACCGCTACCAAATTGAATTGGGTTTGGAAAGCCATCCCCAGATGACAAAACGACTGAGAAGGGACCAGGTCCGACTTCTCCTCGTTGACTCTGAATCCTAACGACGTGAGCAAGCTCAACAGAGTGGCGACATCCGACTCCAGTAAGGCAGCATTGGAATGCCTCTGTAGGATATTGTCCAGATATGCCGAAGTAGTCACCCTGGACTGTGTGCGATGGAATGCTATCACATGCGACATCAGTCTGGTGAAGGCCCAAGGAGCCAGGTTGAGGCCAAAAGGCATGGCCTTGAACTGGTAAACTCGCCCCAGAAAAGCGAACCTGAGATACTTCCGTGACGCCCGATGCATCGGAACGTGGAAGTAAGCGTCTCGCAGGTCGATGCTGGCAGCGAAATCTCCCTGGTGAATTGATTGGCGGACCGACCTGAATGTCTCCATGCTGAACTTGGGAGCAATGATAGACTGGTTCAGGATACTCAGATCGATAACCGGTCGGAGTCGGCCGTCCTTCTTCGGCACCAAGAACAGGCAGGAATAGAAACCCACTGACTGAATGTTCTTGACGACCTCGATCGCCCCCTTTGCCAGGAGATTGCCAATCTCCATGGACAAAAGTTCCCGACGTAAAACGTCTGAAGGAACTGTGGTTGGAAAATGCACCCTTGACAGAGTGGGGTGCCGTCGGAAGAATATTCGCAGCCCGGACCGAACAACATCTAACACCCACGGATCGGATGTGATGGTGGCCCAATGGCCTGTGAACTCTGCTATCCTTACTCCAACCTGGGACGAGTCGAGGTGAGGACCTTCATTTCGAGCCCCGACGAGGCCCGCGAGAAGAGAAACCACCTCCTCTACTAAATGAAGAATCCTGAGACTTCCCTCGATTCTGCCGACCTTTACCCTTACCCCTTGAGTAAGAAGTAGAGGCGGCGGCAGAAGGACCAGCCTTCTGCTTCACAGAGGAAGCAGAAGGGTACTTGTCAGGCTTGGAACGGCCCTTGCCTCCCTTAGAAGGCTGATCAAGCTGACGAAACAGCAGCTGATCTTTGGAATGACGTAGGACATCATGCCAGACCATCGACACGGAATCATGGAAAAGTTGCGGACCTGCCAAAGAAGCAGATCGAAGAGCAGCACACTGGTCCTCGGGAAGGGATCGTCCTGTGTCCAGCACAGCGTCCCTTCGAACTAATTCCAAATTAGCCGTGTTACAGGCATGCGTGTGAGTAAGATGCATAAGCGCCTTGGACAGCACACGCAAAGGAGCCTGTACTTCGTCAAACTTATCTGGAGGCAGATATTGATAAGCAGCCAAAGCTGAGACGACGTGATCTGAGAGAGAAAGCATGCCAAGCATCTCTCTAGATAAGCCCAACGTGGACTCCAGAGTCGTCATTGGAATGACGGCAGACTTGGGCTTAGAAAGCCCAAGGGAAGTGGAGTCCTGATCCAGAACCGTCAAAGTCTGGCAGACCAACAGATTGGCGGAATCGTAGAAACGATAATGCACAGGAGGCAAAAAGGTGTCAACCCTGGTGAAGAACGAAGTCTTCAGAGCCTTGGAATTCAGCTTGGAGTCCAATGCTGAAAAAGCTTCAACCACCTGTACCAACTGGCACGGTCGAAGGCACCCAGAAGCAGGTTGCTCCATAGGCTGTAGGCGCGTGACCGATGATCGCGGCCTGGCTGACACTGTCGGCTGGTTAGTAGGTTTGAGATCAGGCAGAAACCCAAACACAAAGTCAAGAGCTGCCCCCAAGTCCGAAGACTGCTGGCCCTCGACATCAAGCATGTCGGACTCCTCCCCAGAGTCGGAAGACACATAGCCCATCGTGGGCAAACCAGCCGACGCCTCCCATGGTGTCGGGACACCAGGGGAATCAGAAACCGGCCTGTTTCCAATCCCGGGAGGCGGCGCCATAGGAGGCGCCTGGAAACCACTCGTTGCCTCGCTGGAAGCAACAGGAAGGCTTTTAGATAGAACCTGGGTGAGTAAGGAGAGGGCCTCCCTAAGCTCACTACCCGTACTGGCCGGTTCGACAGGGGAGCGAACCGGCAAAGTGGCTTTACCTCTGACCCTCTTAACCAGCGAAGGGTCACGATCCTCCAAAACACCCGACGCGGGACAACGGGCGGTAGCCGAAACATCTGAAGGCAGACGTGTATAGGGGTACAAGGCACCCCGAGGATCAATATAGCAAGAACTCATGAGAGTCACTGCAGACCTCTGCAGGGCAGAAGGTCCAGGCTACACAAAAGGCATTGGTCCCCCAAAACTGGTCGTATGGCCAGAATGAGTGGACGGAAACGCCACGGAGTTCGTAGTGTCTCCACTAAGAACATCCGAAACCAAAGACACAACTGTGGAGCTCGATGGCGTAGAGACCATAGAGATGGATTCGGCCGGCAGCCCCTTCCAACTTCGCCGAGTTGAAGTCAGGGAATGCTGAGGCCGATATTCCACGTCTACAGTACCAGACATTCCTGCAGTCCCCTGCAGCGAAAAGCCGAGGCCGGCTGAAACTGACGATGAAGCAGACAGACCAGCAGTAGTAGTAGATACGTCGGGAGTCGTTGAGGCTGGTGGAAAAGTGGAGAGAGCACACCTGCTCGGCTCCGAAGGAGGAGTCACAACCCTAGTGACAGCCTCAGATGTCGACTGGAGGGGGACCGTAGTCCCGGAACCAGGCACCTCTTCACCAGAACACTCAACGGCTCCCGCAGTATCCACCACAGGAAAAGACTGCACATCCCCCACGGAGGAGGAATAACTCTCACCAGACAAGGTCGGCTCGGGAGCCCCCGAACGACCACATTCTCCTTTCCCGCAGAAGCGGGAGGCACGGCCACGAGAACGAACGACACGGTTAACTGACGCCCAGAAAGTGGATGACCATGATCCACAGACACCACATGGCCGAACACCCATTACAGGAGGAACAAGACGAATGTAAATCGTCCACATGCTTTGGCAGCAGACATTGCCCACAAGGAATTGTCCTGGGCATGATAGAGGTGAGAGGAGCAAAGAAGGTGAAATCAGAAAACAGAAGAACACCCCCAAAGAAGAGAGAAAGGTGACAGAAACAAAGACCCCAGACGGTCGACCGGGAACCACACAACAGGATGACTACTCTCAAAAGAGAGAAGAAAAACTGTAGGAGTGGTACCCCGCTGACACCTAACTCTAACACAATTAGAAAATTTTGCAAATTAAGCATTAACAATAATTGTGAAAAATAATAAGCCCGAACCGCATGGCACATGAAATTCGCAGGCGACTCGAGAGAGAACAATTAAAATACATTATGGATATATAATATTGAAGAGAATATAAAGAAAACTGTTCCTGAGAATACAAAAGATACACTGATGCAATATGAATCAGGAATCATCAAACAAGGAGCTGGATAACACTGATAAGCGTGCAGAAACATCTCGACACAAAGCGGATGATAAAAAGAATGAGTCTTTAGAGAGGGTATATGCGCACTGGCAACGGAAGTCGTGGAGTTGTACTTGGGAGAGAGCGTCCCGTACTGGGTCTGCGCCGGTTGCACTCGACCCAGTTTGGGCTTATTTTTTCTTGGTGCTTTTGCACCACTTTTCTTTCCCAAATTACTTGGGAAAGACAAAAATAGAGAGCATTTTATCCGAGTTAGGGACTTCCACTGTAGTGCAAGCCTGTAGTAAACAATTGTGAGTAGGTTGATAAGAAATAGGTACCCAGAGGATATGTTGTGGGATTCCAGCGCACTGTATGGGATAGTATCAGTGAATTCACCATCTCAGGACCTTGTTCTGCACAGGGCAGATTGCTTATTTCCAGGCCTGGTGATTATACTCCTATAAAATAAAATCACATTAGTACAGAGAGGAAGTTCTCAGAATTAAGCTACCGTATTTACTCTATGTATTGGGACACTCTTTGATTTGGGACACACATTTTTTCCAGAAAACTATATTTTTTTTTATGCTCCAAAGTTTGGGACATTCAGGAGATTTGTTTCCAGTTAGCCCGTCGCTAGTAGCAGACGACACTCATAAAAAAAAATTCTTGAGTAACTAAAAATTTTCATTTTTTGCTTCCAAAATATAGCTTATGATCCCTCATTGGAACGGGCGCAATTCACTCGTTCCAATGAGGGATCATAAGCTATGTTTTGGAAGCAAAAAATGAAAATATAAAAAAAAAATTGGGCGGCGATTTTCATATATAGTGATGGAAAACGAATCACACACAATTTTATTCAGCATCAAATCAAGACCAGGCTGTGTTCTTTCCCCATTTTCTAAGAATTGGGACACCTCTGAAAACAATTATTTTTAGCCGGCTCAATACATAGAGTAAATACGGTATATGTCCTCATACAACTAATATCCTTCAAAAATAATACTTTGGTTGCATTTAGTTCTTTGAATTTAGATGAACATTGGATCTTCATCCTAAGAAGCATACACCCTCATGCCTGACTTTTAGTCTTTATACTGTAATAAAAATGGTCTGAAAGAAATACAAAGCTTGTAGTTGGGGTAAGAAAAAAACTGAAATCAGATGAAAAACTGAAAAATCACACCACTGACAGCCACCGTAAATAATATTTGTAAACTTCAGTCACACCCATTGGCTGTATTAAGTAAATAGCGTTAACAAAATGAAAAAGAATGCAAACAACAAACACAAAATAATATCAAAGATAGTTATTTCAATCCACGAAGCAAAAACCCTTTTTCTGTAGTCATAACCCTTTCAACACCGGTGGTATCTTCCATGCCAGTAAAATGGCAGAAGTTGGAAGAGTCCATATCCATTATTTGGGGGTAGAGCAATTAATATTTTCAATGTGTAGCCTTCAGGCTGCACGTTGAAAATATTTATTGTTCTACCACACATGTTCACTTAGTAGCCATCCTACTTAATGAAATTATGACGTATGGTGTTCCTGGACCGGAGAAGTGGCCTCTTGTGTTGGAAGAGTTAATAGAAATGAAAGTGTGTAAATTAATAAACATTTTGAGATGATCAATGTATCGTGGACATGGCTGTAAAGATCTCTCTTATGGTTACCAGACAGCTGCTGCAAGATGACTTAAGGACAGAAAAGCAACCAGTGGACCCCACTTCACAAACTCGCACCAAACAGGAGGCTTGGATGTAGACACACTCTCTGCTTACAAACGACCCTTTTCAGGGCCAACCATACTATTCAAAAGAGTATTACCTTCACAAATGCACATGCACTTTTACCCCAAAATTGCGGTCAAAAACAAGCTCCCTAGAAGGAGCACCAACCAAACCAACTACCCTCCCACCGACTTACTGTTCCCATCAAAAACCATGGGACATGCGCACCGTGGGAGGCACAAACCCCACTACTGAGCCCTCTACCTTTCTCCCATAATGGGCCTCTCTGGAATTATATCAATGGCACTATGGCACACATGCCATGCCCATCCATGAGTACAACACACAACATACCCAACCCGGCACGACTCTCCCAATGAACACACCCACAGAGGCATATCATACGTAGGAGTAATACAACACACCATTCTACCATAATGACTGCCTTGTAAATACAGGTATTTCAACCCAAAGGAACCCCTTCCCCACTCCTGCCCATGCAGGATCACTCAGACGAGGACGCCCAAATACACAGACCTTCAACTGTGGCACCACCCTTCAACATACCAATATACAAAGGGACCCCCCCCCCTCTCCCCCCCACCATCCGGGGCTATGTCCAAATGGGTAGATCCACCACAACTCTTCCATACATGGATAGGGTCACCATGACTTCTCCCATCTCGCATCACCAATAGATGTCCAATCCCGAAGCATGGGGGCGAATCTGGTTCAAACTGAAATTACCAAACATTGCCAATATCGCTAAAATTGCTATGAACATATATAGAGACCGTTGCAACATAAAAAGAAAGTGTCAATGACACTGTAGCTCAACTTGTCAAGAGATGTACATGTATAGTATGTGACACAGCAATGACAAACATCTAGGTAATGACCTGATAACAAAGGTACATATAAAGTATTGTAACGGTCTGTACATAAATACTGACCGTAGCCTGTAACAAATGTATAGGTAAAGTATTGTAAAGGTGGGTGACAGTCAGATGCTAAACTAGAAAAGAAATCTTTGAGTCCCAGAGTGGGTTTGACTGAACCCCAAAATATTTGTTCTAATAGCACAGTGATAACAAAGGCACTCCAAAACACACTCATTCCTGTCCCAAGGTGAAAACAAAGGTACCCAAGAAGTTTCGTGAAGATCAGTTCATAAATACGAGCTGTATAGAAGTTGTGACAAAAAACTGATTGGACCTAATTTCGGTACAAAATGGCCACTGGCAGCCATCTTGAATTTTGGACTGCACTCAGAAACACTCGTTCTCATCCCAAGGTGATAACAAAGGTAACCAAAAAGTTTTGTGAAGATCGGTTGATAAATACAGCCTCTAGCCCGAGTCGTATTGACATGTGCACTAACAGTGTATAAGAAGCACTAAATAAATGAAAATTCATCTAATTTGCATAATTTCTGCACGAGAAAAAAACCCATACTGTATGTGATGTATTCCATTTTACTAAACATTCATACAAAAATTTATTCAAATCAGAACTTTCATACAGAAGTTCTGTACAAAAGACTGATTACACTAATTTTGGTACAAAATGGCTGCTGGTGGCCATCTTGAATTTCGGACCACACCCAAAAACACTCGTTCTCATCCCACGGTGATAACAAAGGTACCCAAGAAGTTTCGTAAAGATCAGTTCATAAATACGGTCTCTAGTCTGAGCCATATAGAAGTTGTGTACAAAAAACTTATTAGACCTAATTTCGGTACAAAATGGACACTGGCAGCCATCTTGAATTTTAGACCGCACTCAGAAACACTCGTTCTCATCCCAAGGTGATAACAGAGGTACCCAAGAAGTTTCGTGAAGATCGGTTGATAAATTCAGCCTCTAGCCCGAGCCGTATTGACATGTGTACTTACTGTGTGTAAGTATAGCACTGAAAAAATCAAAGTTCATCTAATTTGCATAATTTCTGCACGAGAAAAAAACCCGTATTATATGTGATGTATCCCATGGTACTAAACATTCACACAAAAAATTTTTCAAATCAGCATTTTCATATGGAAGTTCTGTGCAAAAATCTGATTGCACCAAATTTTGTACAAAAAGGCTGCCATCGGCCATCTTGAATTTCGGACCACACACAAAAACACTCGTTCTCGTCCCACGGTGATACCAAAGGTACCCAATAAGTTTCGTAAAGATCGGTTTATAAATACGGCCTCCAGCCCGAGCCGTATTGGCATTTGCACTTACAGTGCTGAAAGTAACACTAAATACATCAAAGTTAGTCTAATTTGCATAATTTACGTACAAGAAAAAAACCTGTATTATATGTGATGTATCCCATGGTACTAAACATTTATACAAAAAATTATTCAAATCAGTGCTTTCATATGGAAGTTCTGCGCAAAAATCTGATTTCACCTAAGTCTGTACAAAATGGCTTCCAGCGGCAAACTTGAATTTCGGATCGGATCCAAAAACACTCGTTCTCGTCCCACAGTCATAACAAAGGTACCCAAGAAGTTTCGTAAAGATCGGTTCATAAATACGGCCTCTAGCCCGAGCCGTATTGAATTGTTGACAGACAGATGGACGACTGGCCATGGCATAAGCTCAAATTTGGCTTCACCCAAGTTGAGCGAATGAACCAGAACCATGTTTCAATAGGGACAGAAACAGCCGAAAAATTGTTCATATATCCAATACATGTAGATTTTGTTTCCTTTCCTAATGAAAGTGTCAATGACATTGCAGCCCAACTTGTCCAAGAATGGACTGAACTAAATAGAAAGATCCAGTAATGCCATGTCACTCACTCAAGTTCCAACAGAAAAGACATCACATCAAAGCTAGAAATGAAATCTCAAAAAAATCAGGTGAGGGATGGGACCTGCTGGGTGTACCATTGGAATTATTGACAATTTACATGCCAAATCCAAGATGACTGGTGGTAGCTATCTTTTTCAACAGAATGCAGATAACTCCCATCTGGACATCATACCAAAGTTACTTATAAAATCTGAAAAAGATCGGGTAAGAGGAGTGGCCTGTTAAGGGCCTGCTAATGGAATTGTTTACAATTTATATGCCAAATCCAAGATGGCCACTGCCACCTATGTTCTTCAACAAACTTCAGAAAAATTTGAAAGCTACCATCTAGACATCACACCAAAGCTACATATGAAATTCGAAAAAGACTGAGTGAGAGATGCGGCCTGCAGGATGTGCTAATGGAATAGTTGACAATTCAAATACCAATCTAAGATGGCTGCTGAAAGCCATATTTTTTAATAAAATTCAGAAAAATTTGATAGCTCCCATCTAAACATCACACCAAACCTATATATGAAATTCAAAAAAGATCAGATGAGAGATGCAGCCTATAGAATGTGCTAATAGAATTGTTGACGATTTATATACCAAATCTAAGATGGCCTCTGGGGGCCATGTTTTTCAATGAAATACGGAAAAATTTGATAGCTCCCATCTAGACATTACCTCCATGTCACATATGAAATTATTGACTGATTGGGTGAGAGCCTGTAGGGTATGCTAAAGAAATTATTGGACAATTTATATCCAAATCCAAGATGGCTGCTGGCAGCCATGTTTTTAAACGAAATTCAGAAAAATTCAATAGCTCCCATCTAGACATTACACCAAAAAATGAAAGTGTCAATGACACTGTAGCTCAACTTGTGTAAGACATGTACATTTATAGCATGTGACACAGCAATGACAAACATCTAGGTAATGACCTGGTAACAAAGGTACATATAAAGTATTGTAACGGTCTGTACATAAATGCTGACCGTAGCCTGTAACAAATGTATAGGTAAAGTATTGTAAAGGTGGGTGACAGTTAGATGCTAAACTAGAAAAGAAATGTTTTGAGTCCCAGAGTGGGTCTGACTGAACCCACAAATATTTGTTCTCATAGCACAGAGATAACAAAGGCACCCAAAATCACTCGTTCCTGTCCCAAGGTGATAACAAAGGTATCCAAGAAGTTTCGTGAAGATCAGTTTATAAATGCAGCCTCAAGCCCAAGCCGTATTGACATGTGCACTTACTGTGTATAAGTAGGACTGAATAAATCAAAGTTCATCTAACTTGCATAATTTTTGCACGAGAAAAAACCCTGTATTATATGTGATGTATTCCATGTTACTAAACATTCATTCAAAAATTTATTCAAATCAGAACCTTCATACAGAAGTTCTGTACAAATAAATGATTATACCTAATTTGGGTACAAAATGGCCACCGGCAGCCATCTTGAATTTTGGACCGCACCTAAAAACACTCGTTCTCGTCCCAAGGTGATAACAAAATTTGTTATCAAAAAGTTTCGTGAAGATCGGTTCATAAATGGAGCCTCTAGCCCGAGCCGTATTGACATGTGCACTTACTGTGTATAAGTAGCACTGAATAAATCAAAGTTCATCTAATTTGCATAATTTTTGCACCAGAAAAAAACCTGTATTATATGAGATGTATTCCATGTTACTAAACATTCATTCAAAAATTTATTCAAAGTAAAACCTTCATATAGAAGTTCTGTACAATAAACTGATTGTACCTAATTTCGGTACAAAATGGCCACCAGCAGCCATCTTGAATTTTGGACTGCACCCCAAAACACTCGTTCTCCTCCCAAGGCGATAACAAAGGTACCCAAGAAGTTTTGTGAAGATTGGTTCATAAATACAGCCCCTAGCCCGAGCCGTATTGACATGCGTACTTACTGTGTATAAGTAGTACTGACTAAATCAAAGTCCTTCTAATTTGCATAATGTTTGCACGAAAAACCTGTATTATATGTGATGTATTCGATGTTACTAAACATTCATACAAAAATGTATTCAAATCAGAACTTTCATACAGAAGTTCTGTACAAATGAAAATGTCAATGACACTGTAACTTAACTTTTCTGTGTGTTATGTTTGATGAAAAGGAAAATGTTCAATGTTTATGAAAGGATTATGAAATTAGACAAGAATTGTGATAATTGGGAATATGTTAATTTCTGTTCCCTGTGTGCTATGTTTTCAATAAAAACAAGAGGCCCCACGTGGCCTTAATCGCTCACCTGACAAAGTGACTCTAAGAAGTATTTTAGGTCACCTTCACCATGTCATGCCTCATCAACATTAACTGGTTGAGTGATAGATTTTGTTTGAAGTTCAACATTTGTTACCTAAAATTAGTTTTATTTAAAATCGTTGGTGTGTGGCCAATCTCCAATGATTTTTAATAAAGCAAATTTATCTCTGCAGACAAACTGGTTTAGCATGAAGCACAAACAAGGAATGTGAAGAGATAGCCTTGGACATCTCTCCCCAACTGTGGATATCTTCCATGTGCTACATGTATATATTTGCATGCAAGAAAACAAAAATTTTCACAAATTTTCCAAAATATTAGTTTTTTTTATCATCATTGGAACAAGCTCAAACAGCTTATTCCAATAGGGGTATGGGAAGATCAGGTATATTTTTGAGACAGAAATGTGAATATATAAATAATGGTGTTTTTTTGTGAATGATGCTGGAGAATTTTGCGTAAAGATATGGTAAATGGTTTGTTCTAGATACAGAATGATGCAAAAGTATTTAAATTTGATTAGGCAAGTTGTTCCTATAATGCATTTAAAAATTGAAGTAACTGTTTTTTTGCTGACAAACTTTTAGATGTGTGTGTCTGTGTTTGTGTGTGTGTGTGTGTTTGTGTGTGTGTGTGGGGGGGGGGGGGGGGGGGGGTAAGAGTGTTCTTGTGTGAAAGACATAGTGCATGAATGTTGATTGGAACAAGCTTAGAGAGCTCATTTTAATGTGAAGTCATAAAGCTGTGTTTTACGTACGAAATTCTGGAATAACTAAAAAAATTGCTTTTTTGACTCAAAAAGCATGGTGTGCGACCTCTCATTGGAATGAGCTCAAAAAGCTCATTCCAATGGGGTATTTACAAGCGATAAGTACATGTATGTTTAAGAGACAAAAATTAAAATTTGAATAGCGATTTTTGCGAAGAATGCTGACAAGTTTTGGCAGTTATGCTGGTAAAAAGGTAAGATATGCAAAGTGGTTGTTTTTTAGAGGCGACATTTAATTAAGGGGAATTAACCCTTGATTACTGAGGTAACTTCTAAAAGTACTGAAATTTCATGAAGCAATGTGAATAACAGACAACAGTTGCCTAAAAATTTCATGAATAACTAAAATTTTTATTCCTTTGTCTCGAAAACATGGCATATGACCTTTGTTGGAATGAGCTGAATGCGTGTGTTCCAATAAGGGGTCATAAAATTTGAACGGAGATTTGTGTGAATAATGCATTAGTACTGCTAGATTTGGGTAAACGGTTCACCCTAGATACCACCCCTTCTATAGTAGATCTTTTCTGCAAATTTTGTCTAAGATTCTATCAACTTTACAAATAAATACGTTCATGAATCACAATCAGATCCACCCCACAATGTTGCATACCAAATATCAAAAGATTCTGCCTGCTGGATCTGGAGAAGAAGAATTTTTAAGAAATATGCCTGAAATGCACTAAGTTAAAATTTGGGCTCCTATACGGAGCTCAAATATAAACCCAGGGGGTCGATTTGAACAAACTTGAATCAGATCCACCCCACAATGTTGCTTACCAAATATCAAAAGATTCTGAAGCTGGATCTGGAGAAGAAGATTTTTTAAGAAATTTGCCTGAAATGCACTAAGTTCGAATTCGAGCTTCTATAGTGAGCCCAAATATGAAACTAGGAAGCCGATTTGAACAAACTTGAATCAGATCCACCCCACAATGTTGCATACCAAATATCAAAAGATTCTGCCTGCTGGATCTGGAGAAGAAGATTTTTTAATAAATTTGCCCAAAATGCACTAAGTGCGAATTCGGGCTTCTATATTAAGCCCAAATATGAATCCAGGGGGCCGATTTGAACAAACTTGAATCAGATCCACCCCGCAATGTTGCATACCAAATATCAAAAGATTCTGCCTGCTGGATCTGGAGAAGAAGATTTTTGAAGAAATTTGCCCGAAATGCACTAAGTTTGAATTCGAGCTTCTATAGTGAGCCCAAATATGAATCCAGGGGGCCGATTTGAACAAACTTGAATCAGATCCACCCCGCAATGTTGCATACCAAATATCAAAAGATTCTGCCTGCTGGATCTGGAGAAGATGATTTTTTAAGAAATTTGCCTGAAATGCAGTAAGTTCGAATTCGAGCTTCTATAGTGAGCCCAAATATGAATCTAGGAAGCCAATTTGAACAAACTTGAATCAGATCCACCCCACAATGTTGCATACCAAATATCAAAAGATTCTGCCTGCTGGATCTGGAGAAGAAGATTTTTTAAGAAATTTGCCTAAATGCACTAAGTCCGAATTCGGGCTTCTATATTAAGCCCAAATATGAATCCAGGGGGCCGATTTGAACAAACTTGAATCAGATCCACCCCGCAATGTTGCATACCGAATATCAAAAGATTCTGCCTGCTGGATCTGGAGAAGAAGATTTTTTAATAAATTTGCCCGAAATGCACTAAGTCCGAATTCGGGCTTCTATATTAAGCCCAAATATGAATCCAGGGGGCCGATTTGAACAAACTTGAATCAGATCCACCCCGCAATGTTGCATACCAAATATCAAAAGATTCTGCCTGCTGGATCTGGAGAAGAAGATTTTTGAAGAAATTTGCCCGAAATGCACTAAGTTTGAATTCGAGCTTCTATAGTGAGCCCAAATATGAATCCAGGGGGCCGATTTGAACAAACTTGAATCAGATCCACCCCGCAATGTTGCATACCAAATATCAAAAGATTCTGCCTGCTGGATCTGGAGAAGATGATTTTTTAAGAAATTTGCTTGAAATGCACTAAGTTCAAATTTGGGCTCATATACTGAGCCCAAATATAAACCCAGGGGGCCGATTTGAACAAACTTGAATCAGATCCACCCCGCAATGTTGCTTACCAAATATGAAAAGATTCTGCCTGCTGGATCTGGAGAAGAAGATTTTTTAAGAAATTTGCATGAAATGCACTAAGTTCAAATTCGAGCTTCTATAGTGAGCCCAAATATGAATCTAGGAAGCCGATTTGAACAAACTTGAATCAGATCCACCCCACAATGTTGCATACCAAATATCAAAAGATTCTGCCTTCTGGATCTGGAGAAGAAGATTTTTTAAGAAATTTGCCTAAATGCACTAAGTTCGAAATCGGGCTCCTATACTGAGCCCAAATATGAACCCAGGGGGCCGATTTGAACAAACTTGAATCAGATCCACCCTACAATGTTGCATCCCAAATATCAAAAGATTCTGCCTGCTGGATCTGGAGAAGAAGATTTTTTAAGAAATTTGCCTGAAATGCACTAAGTTCGAAATCGGGCTCCTATACTGAGCCCAAATATTAACCCAGGGGGCCGATTTGAACAATCTTGAATCAGATCCACCCCACAATGTTGCTTACCAAATATGAAAAGATTCTGCCTGCTGGATCTGGAGAAGAAGATTTTTTAAGAAATTTGCCTGAAATGCACTAAGTTCGAATTCGGGCTTCTATAGTAAGCCCAAATATGTATCCAGGGGGCCGATTTGAACAAACTTGAATCAGATCTACCCCGCAACGTTGCATACCAAATATCAAAAGATTCTGCCTGCTGGATCTGGAGAAGAAGATTTTTGAAGAAATTTGCCTGAAATGCACTAAATTCGAATTCGAGCTCCTATAGTGAGCCCAAATATGAATCTAGGGAGCCGATTTGAATAAACTTGAATCAGATCCACCCTACAATGTTGCATACCAAATATCAAAAGATTCTGCCTGCTGGATCTGGAGAAGAAGATTTTCAAAGAAATTTGCCTGAAATGCAGTAAGTTCAAATTTGGGCTCCTATACTGAGCCCAAATATAAACCCAGGGGGCCGATTTGAACAAACTTGAATCAGATCCACCCCACAATGTTGCATACCAAATATCAAAAGATTCTGCCTGCTGGATCTGGAGAAGAAGATTTTTTAAGAAATTTGCCAGAAATGCACTAAGTTCGAAATCGGGCTCCTATACTGAGCCCAAATATGAACCCAGGGGGCCGATTTGAACAAACTTGAATCAGATCCACCCTACAATGTTGCATACCAAATATCAAAAGATTCTGCCTGCTGGATCTGGAGAAGAAGATTTTTTAATGATTTTCCCATTGCCTACAGTGTTAAAAAGTGCTGACTCAGCACTTTTTCAAAGTCTCGAAACTGTACCCTATGATAAAACCGATGGCAATTTTTTTTTACCAATCCTTTCTGTTGGTCCTAAGGAAGCTGCACACCAAATAAAAATTCTCAGTGCCGTGCAGTTTTGGAGATATGGGCGTTTTAAATTTTTTCTATTTTTAGCTCCTGCGGTTCCCACGGGGCTGTGGGAAAATTTTTTTTTGCATAAATCAAGTACTCATGACCCAATAAGCCCTCACATAAAATTTGGTTCAAATCAGCCTCTCGGTTTGGAAAATAGAAATTTTGGGCGGGGCAAAAAATTTTGCCCCTCTCATAACAACGCCAAGTATAGCCCCACAAACTTCTCTTGAACAAATCTGAGTTTACACCTCAAAAGGAAGCTGCACACCAAATATCAAGTCTCTGCTACTGCTGGTTCATGAGAAGAAGATTTACAAAGATTTTGGTGCCCCTTGGGGGCGTGGCACCACCCAGGAGGAGGGGCAACTTCATTTGAACAAATCTGAATAGGCATTAGGTAATAAACATTTAGCCAACATTTGAATAAAATTGGGCTAGTGGTTTAGGAGGAGAAGTCGATAATGTAAAGTTAACGCCGGACGGACGACGACGGACGACGGACGACGGACGCCGGGCAGAAAGTGATTAGTAAAGCTCCCCTTGAGCTTCGCTCAGGTGAGCTAATAATATGAGGTGTAGACTGTACTAAAGAATTGAGGGGTGGGTTAATGTGGCCCTCACAGTTAATGTATATCAACGAAAGTTACCAATTTACAGTGAAATTATTCCAAAACAAGTCATCCTATCAAGTTACAATGAAATCCCTTCATAAATACGACCTGTAGACTGTGCTAAAGGTTTTGAGGCTTCGGATCTGTGTTGCCATCACGGTTGACCGATCGCAACCAAAAGGGGACGTCCTCATCTAGACATTACACTGAGTCATCCTACCAAGTTACAATGAAATCCATTCATAAATATGACCTGTAGTCTGTGCTAAAGCTTTTCAGGTTTTGGGCTCGGGTTGCAGTTATGGTAGAATGATCGTGACCAAAAGGGGACATTCTCATCTAGGCATTATCTGGAGTCATCCTACCAAGTTATAATGAAATCCCTTCATAAATATGACCTGTAGACTGTGCTAAAGGTTTTTGGGCTTCGGGCCCCTGTAGCCATCACAGTTGACCAATCGTGACCAAAAGGGGATGTTATCATCTAGACATGATATGGAATCAACCTACCAAGTTACAATGAAATCCCTCCAAAAATATGACCTGTAGACTGTGCTAAAGGTTTTCAGGTTTTGGACTTGGGCAGCTGTCACGGCTGATTGATCATGACCATAAGGGGAAGTTCTCATCAAGACATTATCTGGAGTCATCCTACCAAGTTACAATGAAATCCCTTCATAAATATGACCTATAGACTGTGCTAAAGGTTTTCGGGCTTCAGGTCCCTGTAGCCGTCACAGTTGACCAATTGCAATCAAAAGGGGACGTTCTCATCTAGACATTATATGGAGTTAACCTACCAAGTTACAATGAAATCCCTCTATAAATATGATCTGTAGTCTGTGCTAAAGAGTTTTGGGTTTTGGGCTCGGGCAGCGGTCATGGTTGAATGATCATGACCAACAGGGGACATTCTCATCTAGGCATTATCTGGAGTCATCCTACCAAGTTACAATGAAATCCCTTCATAAATATGACCTGTAGACTGTGCTAAAGGTTTTCAGGCTTCGGGCCCCTGTAGCCATCACAGTTGACCAATCACGACCAAAAGGGGACGTTATCATCTAGACATTATATGGAATCAACCTACCAAGTTACAATGAAATCCCTCCATAAATACGACCTGTAGACTGTGCCAAAGGTTTTCAGGTTTTGGGCTTGGGAAGCTGTCACGGCTGAATGATCGTGACCATAAGGGGGACGTTCTCATCTAGACATTATCTGGAGTCATCCTACCAAATTACAATGAAATCCCTTCATAAATATGACCTATAGACTGTGCTAAAGGTTTTGGGGTTTTGGGCTCGGGGAGTTGACACGGTTGATAGATCGCGACCAAATGGGGAAGTTCTCATCTAGACATCATACAGAGTCATCCTACCAAGTTACAATGAAATCCCTCCATATTAAATATGACCTGCAGGTTTTCTCGCCTCGTGCCCCAGTAGCCGTCACAGTTGACCAATCGTGACCAAAAGGGGATGTTCTCATCTAGACATTATATGGAGTCAAACTACCAAGTTACAATGAAATCCCGCTATAAATAGGACCTGTAGACTGTGCTAAAGTTTTTGGGTTTTGGGCTTGGGGAGTCGACAAGGTTGATAGATCGCGACCAAATGGAGAAGTTTTCATCTAGACATCATACAGAGTCATCCTACCAAGTGACAATGAAATCCCTCCATATTAAATATGACCTGCAGTCTGTACTAAAAGTTTTTGGGTTTCGGGCTTGGGTAGCCATCAAAGTTGACAGATCAGGACCAAAAGGGGACGTTCTCATCTTGATATTATGCAGAGGCATCCTACCAAGTTACAATGAAATCCCTTCATAAATATATAAATTTTATAGTAAATTTCCTTTCTTATTATACCTACTGCAATTGTTTACTATAGGCTTGCACAACAGTGGAAGACCCTAACTCAGATAAAATACTCTCTATTTTAATCTTTCCCAAGAGATGTGGGAAAGAAAAGTGGTGTAAAAAACACCACAAAAAAATAAGCCAAAACTGGGTCGAGTGCCATTGGCGCACACCCAGTAGGGTATGCTCTTCTCTTAGTACAATTCTACAACTTCCGTTAACCAGAGTGCAAGGCAGTCATCAAGCCATTCTTTTGAGTCCGCCAACATAGGAGTTATGTGATCAGCAGGGACGAAGGATTCTTACCTGAATAAAAAGACAGGAGGGCCTCCATGTAAACAATTGCGGTAGGTATAATAAGAAAGTAAATTTACTATAAAATTTAAATTTACATTTCTTATCAGCCTACCTTACAATTGTTTACTAAAGGCTGAATAGACAATAGGATGGAGGGAATCACACAACCAACCCACACATAACTCAATTGCACTGGAACCGTGGACAGAGGAAGAGGTCCCTAGGCCTATCAAACCATAGCATCACAAACATTAGTAAAAGACAATGAGAGATGAGGCATATGGTGATGTGTGACGCACATACAGAAAGGGCAGTAACAGCACAGAGCTGGAACTGACCTTGTAAGAAGCTGAATGGCTGGGGTAGACAACAGCCTGAGCAGAAGAAAGAGGGCCCGTGGAATAAAGGTCCTCTGCCTGCTCCTGCAACTGTCGCAGATAAGTGGAGAAAGTAGCATTTCTCCAGTAGGCTGCCAGCATAACATCCAACAACATGACAGAGTTAGTATAAGCCCCGAGAGGTAGACAATGCACGCACCTCGTGGCAGAAAAACGATTGGTAATACAAACGCCAGTCGCTAGATGAGCGGAAGCTGCATGAATAGCAAGACAGATCCATTGAGAAATGGATTCAGGAGAGATCTTCTGTCGACCAGGAACAAGAGACAGACAATCAATCTTACACTTCCAAATGAACAGGGCAAAGGGTGTTAACTCTCAACAGAAGGAAGAGTCCCGATACAGATAGAAGGCAGAGTAGTTTCCGGTACCTGATTCTTGACCAGAAAGGAGCAACCACTGGGAAACATAACACTCATGGGAGAGCTCCAGAAAAAGGCCAGGTCAACCGAGAGGAGTGAAGCTCACTAACCCGTCTGGTTGAGGCTAAAGCCATCAGAAAAACTGTCTTGCATGTGAGAAAATGCATATCCACCTGGGATAAAGGCGCGAATGTAGCGCCCCCCCCCCCCCCAAGCAGAGCAGCACCCAAGAAAGAGTCCATCTTGGAGTAAGCTGCAAAGTCCTAGGCCTTTTCAAGGAAAAGTGCAGAACAAGCTTGGAGAGGCAAGGATGAGTACCGATACGACGCTGTCCCACAAACGAAAAAGGTCTCCGAAGCATGGACCTGAACCCATTGCTGGAGACCCCCAGAATCAAACACATACCAGAAATTCCGCAATCTGTGTGATCGAAGGAGTGACAGAAGCATTAGAGTGGTCCGCACACCATTGACAGAAGACCTTCCACTTAGCCACAGAGGCTAAACCAGTGGAGTGAGTGCCTCCTTGAAGAAGAAAAGCAACTCCACTGCTTGTCTCGAAAAAAACACTATGGAGTAGACAGGACCTGACAAAAGACCTGCGCGAAGGCACAAAGAAGTCGGGTCAATGTGAAACCTCCTCGGGCGACCTTGGCAAAGAAAGTCGCGACATAGAGGGAGACGTGCCGGAACCGCCGCTAACAGAGAGCGGAGCTGATTGATCCACACCCACTGAGGTGACAGGGGTGCGATCGAAAGGATTCGACAACTGCAGGTTCGTATCTGGGCTAGAACCTGAGGCAGACTCAGAAACGGCAGGAAGGCGTAGCCGGCAAGACCGTTCCAAAGGAGGGACAGAGCGTCCACGGCGAAAGCCAGAGAATCTGGACACGGAGACACAAAAGTGTCCACCTGATGGTTCCAACGAGTGGCAAAGAGATCGATTTGGGACGACCCCAGAGATCGCAAAGAGACTGGAACACCGCCATGTTGAGCATCCACTCAGTGGAAAAGAACCTTCCCCGTCGGGACAGGGAGTCGGCTAGGACATTCAGGTGACCGGGAAAGTGACAAACGAGGGTGGTGCGCCGTTGACATCCTGAGCGAGCAGTAGAAGATCCTGAACCAATTCGTACATAGGAATAAAGTGCGTGCTACCCTGGTCCCGAATGTAAACAACCACCGTTGAATTGTCGGACAACAGAAGGACCTGACAATTCGAAAGGCGGGGGATCCACTGCCCGAAACTCAGAAGAAGAGCAAGAAGCTCCTTCTGGTTGACGTGAAGAGCTGCTAGATCCTGGTCCCATAAGGCCATGACCCGTGAAGGAAAAGACCTAGAGGATACAATGTCACACCCCATCCCAGATCGCTGGCGGCTGCCGTCGGAACACGATCGGACATGGGGAAGTCCAACAAAACTCCCTGCATAATCCACTGAACATCGGTCAGGGAGAAGGTGACAAGGAAGAGACTCCGGTAACTGAAGCAGCAGAACCAGAGGATCGACATTCGGCCTCCAACGACTGAGCAGAAAGTGTTGGAGAGGCCTGACATGCAGCCGACCTAGAGGAATGAGATCCGTCACTGAACCGCAGAGACCGAGCAGCCGTGGAAGACTCTGAGCTGTTGCAGATGTGGACTGGGACAGAGTCAGGGCAAAAGGCTGAGAAAACCACAGTCCTTGCCTGGGAAAACGCCACCATATCCAGCTGAGTACGGAAGTCCATCCCAGATGACAAAACGACGGGGAAGGGACCAAGTCCGACTTCTCCCCATTGACTCTGAACCCGAGTGACATGAGTAGGCTCAACAGTGTGACGACATCAGACTCCAGAAAGGCTGCACTGGAATGCCTCTGGAGGATATTAACTAGATAAGCCGAAGAAGACACCCTGGACTGTGTGCAATGTAAGACTAACACATGCGACATCAGACAGGTGAAGGCCCAAGAATCCAGGTCAAGGCCAAAGGACATGGCCTTGAACTGGAAAACATCCTGGGGAATGGAGCGGCGAACCGACCTGAAAACCTCCAGGCTGAACTGAGGCGCAATGATAGACTGCATCAGGATACTCAGATCGATAACCTGTCTGAGTTGGCCGTCTGTCTTCGGCACCAAGAACAGGCGGGAATAAAATCCCACTGAAAGAAAGTTCTTGATGACCTCGATTGCCTTTGACAGGAGATTGCCTATGTCCGTGATCAAAAGTTCCCAACTGGTAACGTTGAAAGGGACTCATGTTGGAAGAGGAACTCTCGACTGAGTGGAATGCCTCAACCTGGGACAAAATCGAGGTGATTACTACGGACGCCTACCCTTACCCTGTGAGGGAGTAGAAGTGGCAGCAGGAGGAACAGCCCTTAGCTTCGCAGAAGAAGCAGAAGGGTACTTGTTAGGCTTGGACGGCCCTTGCCTCCAACAGAAGGCTGATCAAGCTGACTAAGCAGCAGCAGATCAATGGAATGACAAAGGGAGTCATCCCGGACTGTCGCCACGGAACCATGAAATAGTCGTGGACCCGCCGATAGAAGCAGATCGAAGAGCAGTGCACTTCCCATCAAGAAGGGAACGTCTTGTGTCCAGCACAGCGTCCCTGTGAACTAATTCGAGGTTAACCGTGTTACTGGCATGTGTGTGAGAAGATGCATGAGCACCTTGGACAGCACACAAAAAAAACCTGTTTGTCGTCAAACTCATCTGGGAGCAGATAAGCAGCAAAGCAGAGACGACGTGATCGAAGAGAGAAAGCATTCCAGCATCTCTCCCGATAAGCACAACACAGACTCCAGAGTCTCCATATGAAAAATAGATGACTTGGGAGTTGGAGTCCTGATCCAAGACCGTCATAATCTGGCAGACTGGTGGACTGTCGAAATCGTAGAAATTATAACGCACCGGAGACAAAAAAGTCTCAACCCTGATGAAGCTTGATGTCTTCATAGACTTGGAACTCAGCTTAGAGTCCAAAGCTGTAAATGCTTCAACCACCTGTACCGACAGGAACAGTCGAAGGCGCCCAGAAGCAGATTGCTCCACAGGCTGTAGGCGTGCGACCAATGATTGTGGCTGGGCTGACACTGTCGGCTGGTGTGATGGTTTGAGACCTGGAAGGAACCCATACACAAAGTCAAGAGCTGCCCCCAAGTCAGAAGACTATTGGCTCTCGAATGTCGGACTCATCCCATGAGTCGCAAGACACATAGCCCATCATGGACAAACCAGCCGATGCCTCCCATGGTGTAGTCACACCAGGGGGGTCAGAAAGCGTCCTGTTTCCAATCCCGGGAGGCGGAGCCACCGGAGGCACCTGGAAACCACTCGTAGCCTCGCTGGAAGAAATGGAAAAGGCTCTTGCACAGAACCTAAGTGAGCAAGGAGAGAGCCTCCCTAAGCTCACTGACTGTGTCGGAACGGTACAACATGGGAACGAACCAACAAAGTGTCTTCACTCCTGACCCATTTACCAGCGAAGGGTCACGATCCTCAAATACACCCAACAAGGGGCGACAGGCTGCAGCCGAAAACATCTGAAGGCAGATGAGTATTGGGGTATCACATACCCCGAGAATCTACAGAGCTGAAACTCAGCAGAGTCACCGCAAAATTCTGCGGGGCAGAAGGTCCAGGCTACACAAAAAGCGTTGGTCACGCAAAACTGGCCACAGTGCGTGGATGGAAACGCCACGGAACTCATGGTGACTCCACCATGAACATCTGAATCCAACTAGAACTATCACTGAAGGTGATTAATACCCCCGCTTTGGGTTTTTAGAGGAATGCACTTCTGATCATGTAGGCGAAGGCCATAAGGAAATGTATACATAAAGATCATTTTTTGTTGTTGAAATTTGTATTTGCATGTGGCCTTCCACAGAACAGCACTGAATACTTAAAGAGCCCACACATATATGGTTTACATTTGGAAAAACACATTTACAATGTGTAACATGTATTCAAAAACGGTTCATTAATGTAGGAGGAGTTGCACACACAAGAATCCCATTTGAAAACCCATAATAAATCCAAGTTAAAGGGAGATAACCTGGTTAAAATTGTCGCAGATCAAAAATTTGGGAATATGCGTATGTTCACTTAGTTGTGATAATGTTTGAAAGGTTTCGTCAAAATTGATTGATAAATGTAGGAGGAGTTGCACGCACAAGAATTTCATGTAGAAACCCATAATAAATCTAAGTTAAAGGGAGATAACCTACTTAAAATTGCCACAGCTCTAAAATTTTTGGAATATGCGCATGTTTACTTAGTAGTGATGATGTCTGTAAACTTTTGTCCAAATTGATTGATAAATGTAGGAGGAGTTGCGCACACAAGAATTTCATGCAGAAACCCATATTAAATCAAAGTTCAAGAGAGATAACCTGGTTAAAATTGTCGCAGATCAAAAAGTTTGGAATATGCACATGTTCACTTAGTAGAGATGATGTTTGAAAGGTTTCATCAAAATCGGTTCATTAATGTAGGAGGAGTTGCGCACACAAGAATTTGTTCGAACGGAAAGACATAATAAATCTAAGTCAAAGGGAGATAACCTGGTTAAAATTGTCGCAGATCAAAAATCTTGGAATATGCGCATGTTCACTTAGTAGTGATGATGTCTGAAAAGTTTTGTCCAAATTGACTGATAAATGTAGGAGGAGTTGCACGCACAAGAATTTCATGTAGAAACCCATAATAAATCTAAGTTAAAGGGAGATAACCTAGTTAAAATTGCCACAGCTCAAAAATTTTGGAATATGCGCATGTTCACTTAGTAGTGATGATGTCTGTAAACTTTCGTCCAAATTGATTAATAAATGTAGGAGGAGTTGCGCACACAAGAATTTCATGCAGAAACCCATATTAAATCAAAGTTCAAGAGAGATAACCTGGTTAAAATTGTCGCAGATCAAAAAGTTTGGAATATGCACATGTTCACTTAGTAGAGATGATGTTTGAAAGGTTTCATCAAAATCGGTTCATTAATGTAGGAGGAGTTGCACACACAAGAATTTGTTCGAACAGAAAGACATAATAAATCTAAGTCAAAGGGAGATAACCTGGTTAAAATTGTCACAGATCAAAAATCTTGGAATATGCGCATGTTCACTTAGTAGTGATGATGTCTGAAAAGTTTTGTCCAAATTGATTGATAAATGTAGGAGGAGTTGCGCACACAAGAATTTCATGTAGAAACCCATATTAAATCAAAGTTCAAGAGAGATAACCTGGTTAAAATTGTCGCAGATTAAAAAGTTTGGAATATGCACATGTTCACTTAGTAGAGATGATGTTTGAAAGGTTTCATCAAAATCGGTTCATTAATGTAGGAGGAGTTGCGCACACAAGAATTTGTTCGGATGGAAAGACACAATAAATCTAAGTCAAAGGGAGAAAACCTGGTTAAAATTGTCGCAGATCAAAAATCTTGGAATATGCGCATGTTCACTTAGTAGTGATGATGTCTGAAAAGTTTTGTCCAAATTGATTGATAAATGTAGGAGGAGTTGCACACACAAGAATTTCATGTCCGGAAAGACGTACGGACGGACGTACGGACGGACGGACAGACGGACGGACGGACGGACGTACGGACGTACAGGGCGATTCCTATATAGCCCCCACTTCTTCGAAGCGGGGGTATAATGAGAAAAACTGAGGTACTCGACGGCTGAGAGACCACAGAATAGGGTTTGGCTGGTAGCCCCTTCCAACTTCGTCAAGTTAAAGTCAGGGAAGGCTGAGGCCAATACCCCACGTCTACACTACCAGACATCTCTGCAAACCCCTGCAGGGATAAAACTGCTGTGTTCAACGGCAGAGAGGACACAACAGGGGGTTCGGTCGGCAGCCACTTCTGACTTCGCCAAGTTGAAGTCAGGGAAGGCTGAGGCCGATACCCCACGTCTACACTACCAGACACCTCTGCAGACCCCTGCAGGGATAAAACTGCTGTGCTCACGTCTGAGAGGACACAGCAGGGGGTTCGGTCAGCAGCCACTTCCAACTTCACCGAATTGAAGTCAGGGAAGGCTGAGGCCGATACCCCACATCCACACTACAGACATCACTGCAGACCCCTGCAGGGATAAGCTAAGACCGCTAAAAAGGTGACCGATGACGTTGTAGACGGAACAGCAGTAGTAGCAGATACGATGGGAACTGTTGAAACTGGCAGAAAAGGGAAGAGAGCAAAATAGCTCGGCCTCCAAAGAAGGAATCACAACCCTAGTGACAGCTTCTGATGTCGACTGGAGAGGGCACATAGTCTTCACCAGACATCCAACAGCTCCTGCAGTATCCACCACGGTAAAAAAAACTACACATCCCCCATGGAAGGGGTATAACTCTCACCAGACATGGTCGTGTTGGGAGGCCCTGAAATGATGGCACCCCCCCACTCCCATGGGTGTGGGAGGAGCTGCACATCCCCCACAGGGAGGGGGGGTATAACTCTCACCAGACATGGTCATGCCGGGAGGCCCCGTAACGAAGGCCCCCTCCCCCCCTCCAGTGTGGGAGGAGCTGCACATCCCCCACGGTAAAAAAATCTGCACATCCCCCACGGAGGGGGTATAACTCTCACCAGACGTGGTCGTGTTGGGAGGCCCCGAAATGATGGCATTCTCCCCGACCCCCCCCCCCCCCCCCACCTCCAACCACGTGGGTGCGGGAGGATCTGCACATCCCCCACAGAGGGGGTATAACTCTCACCAGATGTGGTTGTGTCGGGAGGCCCCAAAATGACAGTGTTCCCCTATATAATTCCAGTCACAGGAAACCATTATCGACGAGTTGAATTATCACTGTTTCGTAATGCAATTGGCGACACAGTGATAACACATACAGCAGAAAAACCTGTAGTCTGTGCTAAAGCTTTTTGGGTTTTGGGCTCGGGTTGCAGTCATGGTTGAAAGATCGTGACCAAAAGGGGACGTTCTCATCTAGGCATTATCTGGAGTCATCCTATAAGTTACAATGACATCCCTTCATTAATATGACCTGTAGACTGTGCTAAAGGTTTTCAGGCTTCGGGCCTCTGCAGCCATCACAATTGACCAATCGCGACCAAAAGGGGATTTTATCATCTAGACATGATATGGAATCAACCTACCAAGTTACAATGAAATCCCTCCATAAATACGACCTGTAGGCTGTGCTAAAGGTTTTCGGGTTTTGGACTTGGGCAGCTGTCACAGCTGAATGATCATGACCATAAGGGGAAGTTCTCATCTGGACATTATCTGGAGTTATCCTACCAAGTTAAAATGAAATCCCATCATAAATATGACCTATAGACTGTGCTAAAGGTTTTTGGGCTTCGGGCCCCTGTAGTCATCACAGTTGACCAATCGCGATCAAAGGGGACATTCTCATCTAGACATTATATGGAGTCAACCTACTAAGTTACAATGAAATCCCTCTATAAATATGATCTGTAGTCTGTGCTAAAGGGTTTTGGGCTCGGCAGACGTCATGGAGGAATGATCGTGACCAAAAGGGGACGTTCTCATCTTGGCATTATCTGGAGTCAGCCCACCAAGTTACAATGAAATCCTTTCATAAGTATGACCTGTAGACTGTGCCAAATATTTTCGGGCTTCGGGCCCCTGTAGCCATCACAGTTGACCAATCACAACACAAAAGGGGACGTTACCATCCAGAAATCATATGGAATCAACCTACCAAGTTACAATGAAATCCCTCCATAAATACAACCAGTAGACTGTGCTAAAGGTTTTCAGGTTTTGGGCTTGGGCAGCTGTCACGGCTGAATGATCGTGACCATAAGGGGACGTTCTCATCTGGACATTATCTGTAGTCATCCTACCAAATTACAATGAAATCCCTTCATAAATATGACCTATAGACTGTGCTAAAGGTTTTCTGGACTTGTGCACCTGAAACCATCACAGTTGACCAATCGCGACCAAATGGGGACGTTCTCATCTACACATTATATGGAGTCAAACTACCAAGTTACAATGAAATCCCGCTATAAATATGACCTGTAGACTGTGCTAAAGATTTGGGGAGTCGACAAGGTTGATAGATCACGACCAAATGGGGAAGTTTTCATCTAGACATCATACAGAGTCATCCTACCAGGTTACAATGAAATCCCTCTATATTAAATATGACAATGAAATCCCTCCATATTAAATATGACCTGCAGACTGTGCTAAAAGTTTTTCGGTTTCGGGCTTGGGCAGCCATCATGGTTGACAGATCATGACCAAAAGGGGACACTCTCATCTCGATATTATACAGATCATGACCAAAAGGGGGGGGGGGGGGGGGGGGGAGGGGAGGTGCTCATCTAGACATGACCCCAAACCTGCATATGAAATTTTGTGATGATCGGATAAGAACTACAGGGTGTAGCCTGTGCTAAAGGAAAATGTGAACAGACTTACAGACTCACAGATTTCCACACGCGTGATGGCAATAGCTTATCTTGACTTTGTCAAGTTAAGCTAAAAACTGATTGCACTAATTTTGGTACAAAATGGCTGCCGGTGGCCATTTTGAATTTTGAACCACACCCAAAAACACCCGTTCTCATCCCACGGTGATAACAAAGGAACCCAAGAAGTTTCATAAAGATTGGTTCATAAATACGGCCTCTAGCCTCAGCCATAAAGAACACAAAAAACTGATTGGACCTAATTTCGGTACAAAATGGCCACTGGCAGCCATCTTGAATTTTGGACTGCACCCAGAAACACTTGTTCTCGTTCCAAGGTTATAACAAAGGTACCTAAGAAATTTCGTGAAGATCGATTCATGAATACAGCCCCTAGCCCGAGCCCTATTGACATGTGTACTTACGGTGTATAAGTAACACTGAACAAATCAAAGTTCCTCTAATTTGCTGAATTTCTGCCCGAGAAAAAAACCCATATTATATGTGATGTATTCCATGTTACTAAACATTCAGACAAAAATTTATTAAAATCAGAACTTTCACACAGAAGTTCTGTACAAAAAACTGATTGTACTAACTTAGGTACAAAATGGCTGCTGGTGGCCATCTTGAACTTCGGACCGCACCCAAAAACACTCGTTCTCGTCCCAAGGTGATAACAAAGGCACCCAAGAAGTTTCGTAAAGATCGGTTCATAAATAGGGCCTCTATCTAGAGCCATATTGAATTGTTGACGGACAGACGTACAGCCGGACGATGGGCCATGGTATAACCTCAAAATTGACTACGTCAAAGTTGATCTAAAAAACAAGAGGTCCCACGGGGCCTGAAGCGCTCATCTTGAACAGAACACAATATAAACAAGAATGAGTCTATATTAAGCAATCCATTTCCTCAGGATACACTGTCAATACTTGAGCCCCGCAGGTGTGACAAAAATAATCCGGGCATGATGACTTTTCTTCAGTTGATCATGATGTAAAATGTAGAGCTCCCCTATGAAGTGAAGCCCCTTGATACAACCTATGTGGATTAATCTTAGTTACACACCTCTAGAGGGTACTGAATACAAAATTTCTAATTCTTCAGCTACATGGCCAATTCTGGCTCCCACTGGGAGCCCAAATATTAACCCAGGCTCTCGATTTGAACAGAATTGAATCTGACTTCCCTAGAGATGTTGTTTTCCAAATATGAAAGAATTCTCATTGTTGGATCTGAAGAAGAAAAATTTATAAGAAATTTCTTCATAATGCACTAAGAAAACAGAAATTTGGGGCGGGGCAAAAAATCTACCCCTACCATTACAAAGCCAAATATTGCTTCACGAACTTGTTTGAACAAACTTGATTCTACACCTCAAAACGAAGCTCCAGAGCAAATATCAAGTTATTGTACCCACTGGTTCATGAGAAGAAGATTTGAAAAATATTTTGGAGCATTTTCTCCCACACTCTCCCTAAGGGGCTGGGCACGTTGAGTTGAACAAAACTGCAATGCCCCTTTCAGACCATTACTCACACAAACTTTCACTAGAATTGGCCCAGTGGTTTTGGAGGAGAAGACCAAAACATGGTGTTGACAGACGACGGACGGACGGACAGACAGACGACAGATGGAGAGCAATGATATTAGTTCAGCTTCACTTTGTCAAGATGAGCTAAAATTAATGACAATAATAACGAAAGTGTCAATGACACTGTCGCTTGACTTGACTGTGTGTAATGTTTGATGAAAAGGATAATGTTCAATGTTTATGAAAGGATTATGAAAGAAGACAAGAATTGTGATACCTGAGAATATGTTAAATTTCTGTTCCCTGTATGCTATGTTTTCAATAAAAATAAATTGAGCGTAGACTGTACTAAAGAATTAAGACCTGGGTTGATGTGGCCCTAACAGTGAACGTATATCAACCAAAGCTAGCAAGTTACAATAAAATCATTCCAAAACGAGTCATCCTACCAAGTTACACTGAAATCCCTTCATAAATATAACTCATAGACTTTGCTAAAGGAATCTAGGTCACATGATGGTTAGGCGATCATGACCAAAATAGGAGAGCCTCATCTAGCTATCATACCAAGTTATTAGGCTTGGGATGATATCCTGATACTCCGATACACACCGATACGGCAACCCACGATACGGGAACCAGTGCAGACATCCAAATTTTGTCATATCGCGATCCACTGTTATCTCGTTTTATGTTTCATGCATTGCTTAGTTTATGTTCTCTATCTTTTCAGTTGTACATAATGGGTTTTAAATAAACTTACATAAAGATTCTACAGTCTTATTCAGTACCTGAGGATTCAGTACTTACATTGGGAATTTATAATAATATTGGTAGCAGGGCCAAATCCGGATGATATGACAGAGAATTACAAAAACCCACCACGATTGAATGATGGTAGGAGTTACCAGCAATGGAAAAATGAAGTTGATATGTGGAAGTTGGTAGCTACTCTTGATAAGGCCAAACAAGGTCTAGCCCTTGTGCTTACTCTGCATGGCAAGCTTAGAGAAATTGCTTCAGAGCTAAATGCAGCCACTTTACATACTGATGATGGAGTTGAGGTTTTGATCAGAGAATTGGATAAGTTGTTTGAAAAAGACAAAATTGATCAGGCCTATGCTGACTATACAGCCTTTGATCAGGTTCGAAGACCTTCTAGTTTGAATATCTCAGACTATATCATTGAGTTTGAACAGACATACAACAGAGCAAAGAAGTTTGACAGGCCCTTACCTGATGCTATATTGGCTTTTAAACTTTTTGATAATGCAAGACTCAGTCTATGTAATCGCCAATTATCATTGACGGCAAGTGTAGATTTAAAATTCGAAACCATGAATCTGCTCTTAACCGCATTTTTGGAGTAATCCATCTGCAGCCTCTGCTGAGTCAGTTGTACATATCAAGGAAGAGTTGGTAAATGTTACAGGGAGGAAAGTTTTTTCAGATAGAGGCTGTACCAGTAGTGCAAATCCAAAGAAAGGTGTTTTGAAATACCATGCTGATAGGTTGCAGAACAGTAGTAAATCCACACATAAGCTAAATCCAGTCTTCAATGGGGTTGTAACTCGATGCAGACAGTGTGATTCGAAATTTCAATGGATTAAAAACTGCCCTCATAAGATGCATGATGTCCAACTTACTGACTGGGAGGAGGAGAATAGTTGTCATGAAACAGTGAATATTACATTACTTATATCAAAACCTGAAATTTCTACTCAAGAAGTATTTGTAGCTGAATCATATAACTGTGCCGTTATTGACACAGCATGTACAAAAACTGTCTGTGGTACTAAGTGGTTAAAGAACTTTATGGATTCTATGAACGAAAATACAAGGCCACAGATAGAGTCCTGTGATAGTCATACTTCTTTCAGATTTGGTGACGGTGTATCAGTATATTCATATAAAAGAGTCAAGATTCCTGAAAAAATTAGTAACATACAGTGCTTTATTGACACTGAAGTCATTGACTCTGACATTCCATTACTCTTAAGTAAGGAATCTTTCAAAAGAGCGGGAACTGTAATAGATCTCAGTAATGACAAAGTTTCTATGTTTGGTCAACCCGCTGATGTACAGTTTACCTCCAGTGGGCACTACTGTGTTTCTGTTAAAGATAACTAGAGGTACTGTGAGCAAGCTCACAAACTGATACCCCCCGCGCCTGTCAGAACGGAATTATATATTGCTTCATGCACATCTTCATATGGAGTTCTTCCATTGTGTAAAGTTTCATGAAAATTCTTCAAACGGTTTAGGAGGAGTTGTGCTTATAAGGATGGACAGATGGACAGACGGATGGACGGACAGGGTGATTCCTATATACCCTCCCAAACTTTGTTTGCGGGGGTATAATAAACTGTGCCAGCAGTTTAAACATTATAATCTATTCATTTGTGACAGAGAGGAAATACTTGTTGTGAAAAGCTGTATGCCTAAACACAAGAAATAGTCTATTATATCCAAACTTCATAGACAGTTTGGGCATGCATCTTCAGAAAAAACTTTTGACTCTCTTGAGAAGTGCTGGGGCTCTTGCGTCTGATGTGAAAGAAACTGTAGAGGATGTGTCTTCTAAATGTGAAATTTGCCATATTCATAAGCGTCTTGGTGCAAAGCCTATTGTTGGATTTTCTATGGCAAATTACGTCAACAAGATAGTGGCTATGGTTTTGCATGAAACTGACAAAAATTTGTGGTACTTGCATGTCATTGATTTGTACAGTCGGCTGAGTGCTGCAGCAATCATTAGAATTAAGGAATCTCAGACTATAATTGATAAATTCATGCAAATTTGGGTGGGCATCTATGGTGTACCAGAAATTGGTGTATTTACTGATAATGGTGGCGAGTTCAATTTGCAGGCTTTCAGAGACACAGCTGAAAACTTTAACATGTCAGTAAAGACAACAGCAGCATATAGCCCATGGTCAAATGGGATTGTGGAAAGACACAACACTACTTTGACTGAAACTCTCTCCAAAAACAAACAAAAGTCCAATTTATCATGGGAAACTAGCATTAGTTGGGCTGTAAATGCTAAGAATCCACTTTTAAATGTTCATGGTTACAGCCCCTATCAGATAGTATATGGGAGAAATCCAAATCTACCATCTGCCATTGTTGCCAAGCATCCAGCTTTAGAGGGCACTACTATTAGTCAGATAATGGGCAAACATCTAACTGGTTTACATGAAGCTCGCAAGGCATTTACAGCAGCAGAGTTATCTGAAAAAGTTAGACGAGCCTTGCGTAAACAGGTTCGTCCTTCTGGGGGAAGCTTTAAAACTAGTGATAAAGTTTATTTTTTAAGAGACAATTAATGGAAGGAGACAGGTTGGGTTATTGGGCAGGACAATGTGGTAATGTTCATTCGTTATGCGGGATGTATGTACGTGTTCCTAAAAGTAGGCTTTTATGGGATTTTCAGATAGCCACAGGTGACAGTGATAAACAAGACAATGGTAGCAAGACTTTTTCTAAATTTTCAGACTCACAGCCTACAGCAGAGCAAAAAGTTAATAATGAATTTGTTTCTCCCAGTGACCATATGCAAGAACATGGCATCAGTGCAGAGGATTCAGAAGATGACGAGTCTCAGTTTGAAGTTGATGGATATCGACAGGATAATAATGTATCAATGTCTAGTATAGCGAATGCCCAGTCAACTGACGAAAATCATCATCATGCACAGGAATGTAAAGAGTCCAGCTCTGCTGATCAGGGTGGAATTTCTGCTGAGATAGATGAGGACTCATCTCAACAGCTTAAGAGAACACATCAAAGCATTATTCTGAAGAAAAATCAAGTGATAACTTTTCATATGCCTGATGAAACAGTGATGCAGAAGGCTAGGATTCCTGGATGTGCTGGGAAAGCTAAAACAGCCACCAAGACTTGGTACAATATTCAATATCAGAAGCCAGAACAGAAAAAAAGTAATTGTCAATCAATTGATCTCAGTACAGTGCAAGATTTAGCAATTAAAAAACTATCTGGGGATGAAGAACAGGAAGAAGTTCTGATGGCTGATATAAGTTTCAGGCTGGCAAAAGAGAACGAGCTTGAAAATTGGATTACTAATGGGGTATATGAAGAAATAAGTGATGAGGGACAAAAATGCATTTCCACAAGATGGGTGAATGCAGTAAGGAGGTGGATGGTATTATTAAAAGGAAATCAAGGCTGGTAGCAAGGGGCTTTGAAGAAGATTGCTTACATGATATACACAAGAACTCCCTCACATGTGAGAAACAATCACTCAGGGTATTGTTTTTCCATAATATTAGGCAAGAAATGGAGGATCAACACCATTGATGTGAAGACAGCCTTCTTACAAGGAGAACACATCTTCAATGGAAGGTTTATATACGGCCACCTAAAGAGGCTAATGTGGTTGGAAAAATTTGGTCTCTGAACAAATGTGTCTATGGCTTAACAGATGCCTCTCTCATGTAGATTAAGAAAGTGAAAAAGACGCTTCTGACCTGTGATGCAAAAATATCGATGCTTGATCCGACTGTGTTTTATTGGCATAACAAGACAGGACTGACTGGCGTTGTAGCTGTACATGTCGATGACTTTCTATGGTCAGGATCACAGGCATTTGAAAGAACAGTAATTGACAAGATTAGACAACAGTTTGCCATTGGAAAAAAATCATCAGATACTTTCAAATACATTGGTCTTCAGTTATCACAAGATGAAGACATTATTTCTCTCAGTCAAAATGATTATGCAGATCACTTAAAGCCAGTGAAGATAGAAAGAAGTCGGGAGAGAACATCACCCTTGACTGCAGCAAAAAGAACTGTCTTAAGGTCCAAAATAGGTCAATTATTTTAGATGGTAACGCAAACATGACCAGACATTGCTTTCCTTGAGACTACTTTAGCAACTAGAGTGACTAAAAGTACAGTTCAAGTTCTTGTGATTTTAAACAAGATTATCAAACGAGTTCAATCAGAACAGGTAACCTTGTGTTTTCAGGATGTTGGTCAGCAATTTGAAAGCCTTGTATTTAGTGATTCATCATTTGGTAATCTGCCTGATGGTGGCAGTCAAGGTGGTCATATAATATTTTTGGCTGATAAAGGGGGTAAGACTAATCCTTTAACATGGCAATCTCGTAAAGGAAAGCGGGTTGTTAGGAGTACTTTGGCTAGGGAGGCTCTAGCTTTGGCTGATGGTGTTGATTGTGCGATTTCTCTAAGCATGTTGCTTGGTGAATTGTTACACAATAATGTTCAGAGAATGGCTCCTATTTGATGTTTTGTTGATAATAAGGATCTTTATGAAGCCAATCATTCTTGTAAACAGGTAACTGAAAAAAGGCTGCATCTGGAGATAACTTCTCTCAAACAAATGATAGAAAAGAAGGAGATTAGTGTTCAATGGATAGATACTCACAGTCAGCTGGCTGATGTTCTCACTAAGAGAGGTGCTTCTCAGCAGAAGTTGTTGTCTTGTATTGAGAGAGGTGAAATTGATTTTATGACCTGAATGTTTAGTTCAATGTTTTGGGGTATTTTACACATTGCAGTGAAAGCCATATGTTGTGAAAATAACTTTTTATCATTATAGAGAAAGAGTTGAGATTGTTATCTCGTTTTATGTTTCATGCATTGCTTAGTTTATGTTCTCTATCTTTTCAGTTGTACTTGGTGGGTTTTTCTATCTTTTCAGTTGTACTTGATGGGTTTTAAATAAACTTACATAAAGATTCTACAGTCTTATTCAGTACTTGAGGTTCAGTACTTACATTGGGAATTTATACTAATAACCACTATATAGGCCGGTCACCAATCTTGAAATTCAACTCTTTCACTCTCAATACATTCAACACATCACATTTTAGGCTTGGGTGATTTGACCAACTAAAAAATATCCCGCAATTCAGAATATAACACCGGAATACCGATAATTAAATCAGGGTATTTTTTGTTTGGGTTTGCATCGCTGTTTGCAAAGCAAAATCTCCCAGGTGCAATCTAATCACTGAAATTTCACTTGCATGGTGCGATTCAATATGTTATGCGCTCATCCAAAATTCCGATTCAAAAATGGTAAAACTACTGATAAACAGTGTAACAATGCACCAATTTATTATGAACGTCCGTTGGTTATGCAAAATGATACATTTTTAGCCACCATTTTATGAGTGTTTTTAAAGCAGTTGACAAAACTTCACTCATGTTTTCTACGATGTTGGTGCCTATTAATTAGCCCCCTTGATGTGCACCAGTTATTTTTCATAATCATCTTCATGACTTTTTCCGTTCGAGTGAATTGATTTGAAACTTGCAAAGTGGAAGTCGAACCATGAACTGCAAGAGCAGGTCTCAGTCACCGATATATTTTCATTGCCAACCTAATCTTTGAGTCCCAGAGTGTGTCTGACTGAACCCCAAAATATTTGTTCTCACAGCACAGTGATAACAAAGGCACCCCAAAACACACTCATTCCTGTCCCAAGGTGAAAACAAAGGTACCCAAGAAGTTTTGTGAAGATCAGTTCACAAATATGAGCTGTGTAGAAGTTGTGACAAAAAACTGATTGGACCTAATTTCGGTACAAAATGGCCACTGGCAGCCATCTTGAATTTTGGACCGCACCCAGAAAACTCGTTCTCGTCCCAAGGTGATAACAAAGATATCCAAGAAGTTTTGTGAAGATCGGTTCATAAATACAGCCTCTAGCCCGAGTCGTATTGACATGTGCACTTACAGTGTATAAGTAGCACTGAATAAATCAAAGTTCATCTAATTTGCATAATTTCTGCACGAGAAAAAAACCCGTACTATATGTGATGTATTCCATGTTACTAAACATTCATACAAAAATTTATTCAAATCAGAACTTTCATAAAGAAGTTCTGTACAAAAGACTGATTGCACTAATTTTGGTACAAAATGGCTGCTGGTGGCCATCTTGAATTTCGGATCACACCCAAAAACACTTGTTCTCATCCCACGGTGATAACCAAGTTACCCAAGAAGTTTCGTAAAGATCGGTTCATAAATACGGCCTCTAGCCTGAGCCGTATAGAAGTTGTGTACAAAAACTGATTAGACCTAATTTCGGTACAAAATGTCCACTGGCAGCCATCTTGAATTTTGGACCGCACCCAGAAACACTCGTTCTCGTCCCAAGGTGATAACAAAGGTACCCAAGACGTTTTGTGAAGATCGGTTGATAAATACAGACTTTAGCCCGAGCCATATTGACATGTGTTCTTACTGTGTGTACAGTAAGTAGCACTGAAAAAATCAAAGTTCATCTAATTTGCAAAATTTCTGCACGAGAAAAAAACCCGTATTATATGCGATGTATCCCAGGGTACTAAACATTCACACAAAAAATTATTCAAATCAGCGCTTTCATATGGAAGTTCTGTGCAAAAATCTGATTGCACCAAATTTTGTACAAAATGGCTGTCATCAGCCATCTTGAATTTCGGACCGGACCCAAAAACACTCGTTCTCGTCCCACGGTGATAACAAAGGTACCCAAGCAGTTTCGTAACGATCGGTTCATAAATATGGCCTCTAGTCTGAGCCGTATTGGCATTTGCACTTACAGTGCTGAAAGTAACACCAAAAAACATCAAAGTTAGTCTAATTTGCATAATTTACACGCGAGAAAAAACCCCGTATTATATGTGATGTATCCCATGGTACTAAACATTCATACAAAAAATTATTCAAATCAGAGCTTTCATATGGAAGTTCTGTACAAAAAAAAAGATTTCTGCATCGCCGGTACAAAATGGCAGCTGGCAGCCATCTTGAATTTCGGACTGCACCCAAAAACACTCGTTCTTGTCCCACGGTCATAACAAAGGTACCCAAGAAGTTTCGTAAAGATCGGTTCATAAATACGGCCTCTAGCCCGAGCCGTATCCAATTGTTGACGGACAGACGGACAGATGGACGACGGGCCATGGCATAAGCTCAAATTTGGCTTCGCCAAAGTTGAGCTAAAAATCATTCATGTATGGCTAAGATTAGTGAAGAAAAGTTCAGAAAGTCTGTTATAACTCTTAAATTCCTAAGTTCAAGGGCGTAACTATTTAACAAGGGCTACACAACGCATGGGCCACTGCCCTTGACCAGTAGGCATATTGGAAGTAGCATTAAAGGTATTGTGGGACAGAAAAATTGTGTAAGTCAAAAGAGTGAAAAGGGTCATAATTTTGGAAAATTTATTGGACGTAACCCGTTCCTTGTGCATATTGTTCCCCATGTGGTTCTATCTGAATACCAAAGAAGATCCAAATCCAACCAATGGCTTTGAAATTACAAACCAAAACATTTGTATGGACAGATCAGACAGACAGACCAAGGTCTCCACTAAATACACCAATCCAACCTCCGAAGGGCATAATAAACCAACTGAGCAGAATGGAATTGAAACTTGATCTATAAGTACTTATTTATTGGTGTTTAAAGTTACATGCTTATGCACAATGGCTAATCGTGTCCATGACAGTTTTACTGGTGGAGGAAGCCAGAGTAACCGGAGAGAACCACCGAGCATCAATGAGTAACTGTCAGCTCCTTATTATTCTAACTCTGTTCAAGCTCCACTCAAGCAGGGTTACAGAGGTTGAAGACATGTGCACCATCAACGTGCAGTACGCCTCAGTACACGGCATCAGCGTGCACCCATGTAGGCAACTGGGATAAAGTGCCTTGCCCAGGACACAACGTGGGTTGTCCCGGACGGGGAATCAAACCCAAGACCTCTAGCACAGAAGTCCAACAGTCTACCACTGAGCTACCATGCTCCCGATCTGTAAGTATCCACCAGGAAGCTACATACAAAAAATCATTTGAATATTTCTATCAATAGCAGAAAAAAAGTGTGGAAAGCATGGGACAAATGAACAAACAAATGGACGAACAGACAAACAGGATGATCACTAAGGGCACCTGCTGTAGACAGGTACCAGAAAGTTGGACAAACACTCTTGATATCCTTTGTTTCATTTTTCAGAAACAATATAATAATTATGTGTTTGTTTGCTTTTATTTGCTGTAAAGGTTAATGAAAGTTTTTATTCATTATTTTACTTTTTTTAAATTAATTTTATCAAAACAAAAAATTAAAAATCATGTGTACCATAAACAGCCAAAAAAAAAAGGAGTTGCACAGAACAAAGCAATCAAATGTTATTTCACATTTGTGAAAAAAACAGGTTCACAATGTATTTGTTGGATTGAAGATCAATCAATGTTTTCAATCTACAGCCACTAGTTTAGGTTGGACATATTAATTCATCCAATCAATGTCCTTTTTGAAAAGCTTTACAAAAAGTTTATTTGGAAAACGAGATAGTTTTCAACTAGCTAGATTGAACAATATTTTTAACCTCCAACCATCATTAATAAGATGAAAAGAATTAGTGTGAAAAAGATAAAGTGAAATAATTACTTAGGCCCCCACAAAGTAGATCTTCTGTTTCTCAGGCCAGTGTTTGTAAAATTGCATGTGGGCAGGTGGTTTTTAACTTTATTTTTAATTTCTGTAATTATTTCTTTGCCATCACAAGTTCATGTTCTTGGTTTGTTTTGTTTTAGGGCTCATAATCTACAGAATACCATACCTGGTAGTGTATTTTGTCCCTTGAGTGAAAGAAGGCTTTGCAATGATAAATCCTGTTGCACTCAAGCAACAAATTTATCAATTTTAGTAATTTGGGTAAAATATCAGACATCAACCATTTAATTTTTATTTTTTTAAAATTTGCATCGGTTATATATTCTATCTACATTTCAACTTCAGGATATTTCCTGAATATCACCACAGCACCAGTTCATCAAGGAGGAGGAGCATTCTTTTTGGGGCATGTCACCTTTGCAGATAATATTGTATGCAAAGGCTAAATTAAGCCTGAGCATCTCACTTTGAAAACCAGTTCAATGTAGGCTATTAGTTAGTTAGTTAGTTAATTCTGTTAGTGGGACAAGACCATAAAATAATCCATCTAAAGGGACCCCCCCCCCCCCCCCCCCACCACCACCGCGCATAACATGAGAGTATGTTATGCAGAGAGCTCAGTTACTGCGTGCTAAAGGTATCTCAAATTCATCATGACCAGATATGAAAATGTTTGAGACTCACTCACCAAACTTGACCTGATTGAGCCTTGATAGAACCTTGGCCTAGATCGGTCTTTGCAAGCCCAGCACAGAAGTTCCACAACCTGCCAAACATCAGAGTTCCTACATAACCTTGAGTGGTTTCAAGGCAACTCGTACCTAAGATAATTTGTACCAGTCAAGTTGTAACCAAAATGGGATGACTTGAACCCATTTTCGGATCGACAACTTGTACCCAAAATTTGACAACTTGCACCCATATTCAATGCGACATTAAATGCCACGAAGTTTGATAAAAACAAAAAGATATGTGCTTCAATTCCTTTCTGACATATTCACTACATTCAGTGCTTAACTTTTGTTGGCTACATATGTGAGAGAAATATAGGAGTATTAATTAGCAATTGCATACACCTCACAAAAAGTTAATTTAGTTGTGATTTTTTTCCATTACACCTCATTGGAATTCATCAGCCATAGCCAACATTCAGTTCATGAGCCACATGGTGCACCTGAATGAACCATAGTGGACTTCCCACCTGACAACATAGAGGTCCATTAAGCTGAAAGTTCATCACCATTCCCTGCGTCTCTTATCAGAAATTGTGTATATTCTGTTAGGAAGTATGTGTGCCAAGAAAACTTAACTTTATTCCTGAGAAGCATCTGGGTGAATCATCCTTGGGTTCCACAAAACCTTTTCTCTCAGCCATCCCACTATTAACGTTGGTTTAAAAGTAGAAATTTAAATTTTATAGTAAATTTCCTTTCTTATTATACCTACCACAATTGTTTACTACAGGCCTGCACTACAGTGGAAGACCCTAACTCGGAAAATATACTCTCTATTTTGATCTTTCCTAAGGGATTTGGGAAAGAAAAGTGGTGCAAAAGAACCAAGAAAAAATAAACCAAAACTGGGTCGAGTGCTACCGGCACACACCCAGTAGGGGATGCTCTTCTCCAAGTACATATCCACGGCTTCCAGTAACCAGTGGGCAGACAGTAACTAATGAATCCTTCTTTTGAATCCACCAACAATGGAGTTATGTGATCAGCGGGGAGGAAGGATTCTTACCCGAATAAGATGGGAGGGCCTCCATGTAAACAATTGTGGTAGGTATAATAAGAAAGGAAATGTACTATAAAATTTAAATTTTTTATCAACCTACCTTACAATTGTTTACTACAGGCTGAATAGACAATAGGATGGAGGGAATCACATAACCAACCCCCACATAACCCAACTGCACTGGAACCGTGGACAGAGGAAGAGGTCCCTAGGCCTATCAAACCATAGCATCACAATCATTAGTAAAAGACAATGAGAGATGAGGCGTACAGTTCTGTGTGACGCACAGACAGAAAGGACAGTAACAGCATAGAGTGGGAACTGACCTTGTAAGATGCCTAATGGCTCCTGCAACTGACACAGATAGAAGGTGGAGAAAGTAGAAGCATTTCTCCAGTAGGCTACCTGCATAACATCCGACAACTTGACGGAGTTAGCATAAGCCCAAGAGGTAGACAATGCACGCACCTCATGGGAAGAAATACTATTGGTTAAACAATCGTCAGTCGCTAGACGAGCGTAAGCCGCGCGAATAGCAAGACAAATCCATCAAGAAAATGGATTGAGGAGAGATCTTCTGTCGACCAGGAATAAGAGACAGAAAAAAAATCGTTTCCTGCCTTTTCTAATGAACTGCGTCCAATTGAGATAAATGCGAATTGCACGAACCAGAGAGAGCAAAAGGCGATTACCCTCAGCAGAAGAAAGAGCCCTGATACAGATAGGAGGTGGAGTCGTTTCTGGTATCTGATTCTTGGCCAGAAAGGAGCAATCAGTGGTAAACGTAATACTGTTGGGAGAGCTCCTGAAAAAGGCCGGATCAACCATGAGGGCGTGAAGCTCACTAACCCGTCTGGCTGAGGCAAAAGCCATCAGAAAAGCCATCTTGTATGTGAGAACATGCCTATCCACCTGGGATAAAGGTTCGAACAGCGCCCTCCCTCCACCCCCCCCCCCCCCCCCCCCACCCCCAAACAAAGCAGCACTCAGAAAGATTCCATCTTAGGGTAAACTGTAAAGTCCTAGGCCTTTTTAAGGAAAAGTGTCAAACAAGCTTAGAGAGGTATAGATTAGTACCGATACGATGCTGTCCCACATATGAAAAGGTCTCCAAAACCATGGACCTGTACCCTTTGATGGTAACAGGCTGGAGACCCCAAGAATCAAACAGATATACCAGAAACTCCGCAATCTGTGATATCGAAGAATTGGCCTACTCAACAGAGTGACCGGCACACCATGGACAGAAGACCTTCCACTTAGCCGCATAGGCTAAACCAGTGGAGTGCCTACTTAAAGAAGAAATGCACTCCACTGCTCATCTCAGAAAAACCTCTACAGAGGAGACAGGACCTGACAAAAGATATGTGTGAAGGCACAATGAAGTTGGGTCGACGTGAAACCTCCTCGGTTGACCTTGGCAAAGAAGATCACGACGTAGAGGGAGACGTGCCAGAACAGCCGCCAACAGATAGCGGAGCTGATTGATCCACGTCCGCTGAGGCAACAGGGGAGCGATCCGAATGATTCGACAACTGCAGGTTCGTATCTTGGCTAGAACCTGAGGCACAATCGGAACCGGCGGGAAGGAGTAGCCGACAAGACCGTTCCAATCGAGTGACAGAGCGTTCACGGAGAAAGCCTGAGAATCTGGACACAAAAGTATCCACCTGATGGTTCCAACGAGTCGCAAAGAGATCGATGTGGGCACGACCCCAGAGATCGCAAAGCGACTGGAACACCGCCCTGTGGAGCATCCACTCGGTGGAAAAGACCCTGCCCCATCGGAACAGGGAGTAGGGTAGGACGTTCAGATGACCGGAAATGTGAGGAACCACCACTCTGGCGTTGACATCCTGAGCGAGCAGTAGAAGATCCAAAGCAAATTTGTAGATGGGAACCGAGTTCGTGGCACCCTGGTTCTGAATGTAAGCAACCACTGTTGAATTGTTGGACAACAGAAGGACCTGGCAATTCAAAAGGTGGGGGATCCATTGCCGGAAACTCAGAAGAAGAGCAAGAAGCTCCTTCTGGATGATGTAAAGAGCTGCTTGTTTCTGGTTCCATGCCCAGTGAAGGGAAAGACCTAGAGGATCCAAAGTCGCACTCCATCCGAGATCGCTGGCATCTGCCGTCAGAACATGATCGGACGTGGGTAAGCCCAACGGAACTCCCTGCGTAATCCACTGAACATCCGTCCAGGGGAGAAGGTGACGATGAAGAGACTCCGGTAACTGAAGCACCAGATCCAGAGGATCGACATTCGGCCCCCAACGACTGAGCAGAAAGTGTTGGAGAGGTCTGACATGCAGCCGACCTAGAGGAATGAGATCCGTCACCAAACTGCAGAGACCGAACAGCCACAGAATACTCCGAGCTGTCGGGGACGTGGACTGGGACAGAGTCAGAGCGAAAGCTGAGATAATCACAGCTCTTGCCTGGGGAACCACCACCGTATTCAGCTGAGTGCGGAAGTCCATCCCCAGATGACAAAAGACTGAGAAGGGACCAGGTCCAACTTCTCCTCATTGACTCTGAACCCTAGCAACGTGAGCAGGCTCAACAGTGTGTCAACATCTGACTTCAGAAATGCAGTATTGGAATGCCTCTGGAGGATATCGTCTAGATATGCCGGAGTAGTCACCCTGGCCTGTGTGCGATGGAAGGCTATCACATGCGACAGCAGTCGGGTGAAGGCCCTAGGAGCCAGGTTGAGGCCAAAAAGGCACATGAAAGTAAGCATCTCGCAGGTCGATGCTGGTAGCAAAATCTCCCTGGTGAATAGAGCGGCAAACCAACCTGAAAGTCTCCATGCTGAACTTTAGAGCAATGGTAGACTGGTTCAGGATACTCAGATCGATAACCGGTCGGAGTCGGACGTCCTTCTTTGGCACCAAGAACAGGCGGGAATAAAATCCCACTGAATGAATGTTCTTGATGACCTTGATTGCCCCGTTTGACAGGATATTGTCTATCTCCATGATCAAAAGTTCCCGACGTGTAATGTCTAAAGGAACTTGTGTTGGAAGAGGCACTCTCGACAGAGTGGGATGCCTCCGGAAGGATATCCGCAGCCCAGACCTAACAACATCTAACACCCAAGGATCGGATGTAATTGTGGCCCATTGGTCTCGAACTCTCATATCCTTCCTCCAACCTGGGACGAATCGAGGTGAGAACCTTCATTTTGAGCCCCGCGAGAGGAGAAACCACCTCCTCTACTATATGAAAAATCCTGAGTCCTCCCTCTAGCTTGCCAATGCTTACCCTTACCCGTGAGTAAGAAGTAGAAGCAGTGGCAGGAGGATCAGCCCTTGGCTTCGCAGAGGAAGCAGAAGGGCGCTTGTTAAGCTTTGGACGGCCCCTGCCTCCAACAGAAGGGTGATCAAGCTGATCAAACAGCAGCTGATCTCTGGAATGACGTAGGATGTCATCCCGGACCGTTGCCACGAAAACAAGGAATGGTTGCAGATCCACCAAAGAAGCAGATCGAAGAGCAGCACGCTGCCCCTCAAGAAGGGAATGGCTTGTGTCCAACACAACGTCCCAGTGAACTAATTCCAAGTTAGCCGTGTTACATGCATGCATGCGAGTAAGATACATGAGTGCCTTGGAAAACACATGCAAAGAAGCCTGTATGTTGTCAAACTTATCTGGAGGCAGATAAGCAGCTAAAGCAGAGACAATGTGATCTGAGAGAGAAAGCATGCCCAGCATCTCTCTCGACAAACCCAACAGGGACTCCAGAGTCACCATAGGAATAACGGCTGACTTGGGCTTGGAAAGCCTGATGGAGGTGGAGTCCTGATCCAAGACCATTAAAGTCTGGCAGACTGACAGATTGGCAGAATCGTAGGAACGATAATGCACTGGAGGCAAAAAAGTGTCAGCCCTGGTGAGGAACGAAGTCCTCATAACCTTGGAACTCAGCTTAGAGTCCAAAGCTGTAAACTCTTCAACCACCTGTACCGACTGGCACGGTCGAAAGGCACCCGGAAGCAGGTTGCTCCACAGGCTGTAGTCGCACGACCGATGATCGCAGCCTGGCTGACACTGTTGGCTGGTCTGACGGTCTGAGATCTGGAAGGAACTCAAACACAAAGTCAAGAGCTGCTCCCAAGTCAGAAGAGTGTTGGCTCTTGATGTCAGGTATGTCTGACCCATCCACTGAGTCGGAAGACACATAGCCTATCACATGGGCAAACCATCCGATGCCTCCCATGGTGTAGGCACACCTGAGGGATCAGAAAGTGGCCTGCTTCCAATCCTGGGAGGGGGCGCCTGGAAACCACTAGTAGCCTTGCTGGAGGCAATGGGAAGGCTCTTGGAAAGAACCTGAGTGAGCAAGGAGAGGGCCTCCCTAAGCTCACAGCCTGTGTCGGCCGGTTTGACATGGGAACGAATCGGTAAAGCGGTTTCACTCCTGACCCTTTTAACCAGCGAAGCGTCACAATACTCAAATTTAGTAGTGGAGCACGATGCTCCTGATGGGAAAGATTCCAAAAAGGAACAAGCTAAGATAGGAGATGACATACCACAATTTTAAACAAGAGGCCCCAGGGGGCCTGTGGGGGCTCACCTGACATGGTAGTCTAAATATCAAACCAGGGACTTGAATAAGCTGCATATACACCCCTCCTAAGAAAAGCATATACCAACTAGATGAAGCGATTGTGCCCACACAATACACAGGATTTTCCTTCTATTTTCAGTTCCTGCAGTTTTATGTCCCAAAATTGAGATAAACGCATAAAAAACAGATTTGTTTCCCAAACAAAATATCTTCAGCCTAATTTTTTTTTTTTTCTTAAAAAGCATAAAAAACCAAAAAACTAATTTCCGGATTTTGGTCCAAAATTTTCTAAGTCCCACCCGGACCCCAAATTTTCAGTGTAAAAAAAATTTTTTTTTGTCTTAAAATTGATATAGCCCCACAAACTTCCCTTGAACAAATCTGAGTCTACACCTCAAAAGGAAGCTGCACACCAAATATCAAGTCTCTGCTACTGCTGGTTCATGAGAAGAAGATTTTTTAAGATTTCAGCACACTTTTTGGGTGTGGCCCTGCCAATGGGCGAGGCAACTTGATTTGAACAAAATCAAATTGCAATGTCATAACAAACTATAATCTCAAATATCAATTAAATTGGTTTAGCGGTTTGGGAGAAGAAGACACAAACACCATGTTCACGGACGACGGACAGTGAGTGATCACTATAGCTCTCCTGACTGAAAGTCAGGTGAGCTAACAAGAGGCCCCACAGGGCCTGAAGCACGCATCTTGAACAGAACACAATTTAAACAGAGTCCAAGAATGAGTCTATATTAAGCAAGCCATCTCCATAGGCTACACTGTCAATCCTTGAGTCCCTCTGGAGTGACAAAAATAATCTGGGCATCATGCCTTTTCTTCAGTTGATCATAAAGTAAAATGTAGAGCTCCCCTATTAAGCCCCTTGATACAACCTATGTGGATTAATCTATCTTAGTTACACACCTCTAGAGGGTACTGAATACAAAATTTTTAATTCTTCAGCAAAATGGCCAATTCCGGCTCCCATAGAGAGCCCAAATATTAACCCAGGCATAAAGTAAAATGTAGAGCTCCCCTATTAAGCCCCTTGATACAACCTATGTGGATTAATCTATCTTAGTTACACACCTCTAGAGGGTACTGAATACAAAATTTTTAATTCTTCAGCAAAATGGCCAATTCCGGCTCCCATAGAGAGCCCAAATATTAACCCAGGCTCTTGATTTGAACACAGTTGAATCCAACTTCCCTAGAGATGTTGTGTACCAAATATGAAAGCATTCTGACTGTTGAATCTGAAGAAGAGAAATTGTAAAGAAATTTCTTCGAATTGCAAAAGTTCAAATTTGGGCTACCATAGGGAGCCCAAATATTAACCTATGGATCCGATTTGAACAAACTTGAATCTGACCCCCCTAGAGATGTTGTATAACAAATGTGAAAGCATTCTGACGAGTGGATCTAAAGAAGATTTTTGAAGAAATTCCCTCATATTGTACTAAGTTAAATTTCATGTTCCCATATGGAGGCCAAATATTAACCTAGGCACTCGAATTGAACAACCTGGAATCTGCCCCCCCCCCCCCCCCCCCCCCCCCCCCCCCCTAGAGATGTTGTATATACCAAATATGAAAGCATTCCAACTGGTGGATATGAAGAAGAAGATTTTTAAAGAAATTTCCTCATATTGCACTAAGTAATAATTTGGGCTACCATAGCGAGCCCAGATATATACCTAGGGATCTGATTTGAACAAACTTGAATCTGACCCCCTTAGAGATGTTGCATACCAAATTTCAAAGCATTCTGACTGGTGGATCTGAAGAAAAGGATTTTTTTAAATTACCCTCCATATTGAACAAAGACAAAATTTGGGCTTCTGTAGGAAGCCCAAATATTAGCCTAGGGACTTGGTTTGAACAATATTGAATCTGACCCTCATAACAATGATGTATACCAAACATTAAAAGATTCTGACTGGTGGTTCTGAAGAAGAAGATTTTTAAAGAATATTCCCCACATTACCCTATGTTAAAACTTCGGGCTCCTGTAGAGAGCCCAAATATGAACCAATGAGCTTTATTTCAACAAATTTTTATCTGACCTCCTGTGAATGCTGTATACCAAATATGAAAAGATTCTGATGATTGGTTCTGGAGAAAAGATTTTTTTAAATTTTTGCAAATATGCTGACTCAGCATTTTTTCAATGCCCATTACAGAACACCCTAACATAACCGATGGCAATTTTTATTTATCATTCAATTCTATTGGTCCTAAGGATACTTCATACAAAATAACATCTCTCTGTTCAGTGTGGTTTGGGAAATATGGACGTTTGAAAATATTTCTATTTTTAGCTCCCAGGGTTTCCATGGGGATGTGGGAATTTTGGGGGGGGGGGGGGGGGGGGCATGGGTCAAGTACTTATGACCCAATAACATCACAAACCAAATTTGGTTCATAACGGATCATCGGTTCAGAAAGTAGAAATTTTGGGCGGGACCAAAAAATCTTACCCCTCCTATTACAAAGCCAAATATTACTTCACGAACTTAGTTTGAACAAATTTGATTCTACACCTCATGTGGAAGCTCCATAGCAAATATCAAGTCATTGTACACTCTGGTTCTTGAGAAGAAGATTTTATGGGGCTGGGCATGTTGCATTGAACAAAAATGAAATGGCTCTTTGGGGCCATCACTCACAAATCTTTCACTTGAATTGGCCCAGTGGCTTTGGAGGAAAAGACCAAAACATGGTGTTGACTGACGATGGACGGACGACGAAAGGAGAGTGATGAGATTAGCTCAGCTTGACTTTGTAAAGATGAGCTAAAAAAAGTGCATAATTGCCATGGTTTTTAAAAACATTAAAAAGCTTTTCGAAACAAGAATGCCACAGCAGTCAAATATTTCCATCACTCCTCTAGGGAAATGAAGTTATAAGTGACCCAAAAAACTATAGCCGACATGTTAAACAGATATTTTAGTAGCCAAAGTAGCACTGTGGTTGATAAAGAATTGCCCAGTATCCCTTTTAATGAGTGCCGAAAAGACATTGTTGACATAAACCCTAACAGGGTGGAGAATTTATTTTTAAATCTTGATGCCAAGAAAGCCTGTGGTCCAGACAGAATAAGCAATATTATCTTGAAAAAATTTGTGCCTCATTTAGTGGTACCATTTTTGTAGGTTTTTCAACTTATCGTCTCAAGATGAATTTCCAGTTAATTCAAAGCATGCTGATGTGATTCCAAATCATAAATGAAAGTGTCAATGACACTGTAGCTTAACTTGACTGTGTGTTGGGTTTGATGAAAAGGATAATGTTCTAATGTTTATAAAAGGATTATGAAATACGACAAGAATTGTGATAATTGAGAAAATGTTAATTTCTGTTCCCTGCATGCTGTTTTCAATAAAAATAACTTGAGGTGTAGACTGTACTAAAAAATTGAAGGTTGGGTTAATACGACCCTCACAGTTAATGTATGTCAACTAAAGTTACCAAGTTACAGTGAAATTATTTCAAAACGAGTCATCCTATCAAGTTACAATGAAGTCCCTTCATAAATACAGCCTGTAGACTGTGCTAAAGGTTTTCGGGCTTTGGGCCTGTGTAGCCATCACAGTTGACCGATCGCAACCAAAAGGGGATGTAATCATATAGACATTATACCGAGTCATTCTACCAAGTTACAATGAAATCCCTTCATAAATATAACCTGTAGACCGTGCTAAAGGTTTTGAGGGTTGGGGCTCAGGCAGCCGTCATGGCTGAATGATTGCAACTAAACGGGGTTCTCTTCTAGACATTATATGGAGTCATGCTAGCAAGTTACAATGAAATACCTTCATAAATATGACCTGTAGACTGTGCTAAAGGTTTTTGGGCTTCGGACCCCTGTCGCCGTCACAGCTGACCAATTGCGACCAAAAGGGGATGTTCTTTTCTAGACATTGTATGGAGTCATCCTACCAAGTTACAATGAAATCCCTCCATAAATACGAACTGTAGACTGTGCTAAAGGTTTTCGGGTTCGGGCTCCAACAGCCATCACAGTTGAGAGATCACGACCAAATGGGTAAATTCTCATCTAGACATCATACAGAGTCATCCTACCAAGTTACACTGAAATCCCTCCATATTAAATATGACCTGTAGAGTACTAGACTGTGCCAAAGGTTTTTGGGTTTCGGGCTTGGGCAGCCGTCACGGTTGACAGATCATGACCAAAAGGGAACATTCTAATCTAGACATTATACAGAGTCACCCTACCAAGTTACAATGAAATTCCTTCATAAATATGACCTGTAGACTGTGCTGAAGGTTTTTGGGCTTGGGCTTGGAACATGAAAAATATATGAAATCAACTCATAGAGTTGACAGCAGGCATCACTGGTTCCTGGAAGTCTGTTACCATATTCGTACCAGAACTGATAATACAATAATATTTCCTGAGAACAACTTGTGGCCAAATGTGCTTTACATATCTTTGGTGGCTGCTGTCAACTCTTTGAGTTGATTTCATATATTTTATGTGTTCTATACCTCCCAACCTTCATTTTGATATATAATTTGTGTATATTGAATTTGAATTTAAGGAATATCAGAGGTGAGAATTTCAAAATAAACAAAATTCCATTACTTTTTTAGCACCTTAAAAGTAGGCGAAACATTAATAATCGTGTTGTATTTTCAGAGTAGATTAAGATTCAATGAATTTAGATGAAATTTATGGGAGTTATCAATTAAGAAAGACATGGAAATCATGACAGTCTTACAGCACAGAGCAGTAATACCGCACACAGCAGTATAAAAGATAGCATACCACACACAGCAGTATAAAAGATGGAATATCACACACAGCAGTATTATAGATTGCATACCGCACACAGCAGTTTAACTGACGGAATACCGCACACAGCAGTATAAATAAATAGAGGTTGACACACAGTCAAAATAAATGTCCGTATGATTTAACATTCACAGTCACACTCAAATCCAATTGCTCCCAAACTAACATCTCAATCACACTTAGAAACCAACCGAGCATTACTGTGAACACTGTTCACTAGCTGGATCATGGCAACTGATCTTCACTAAATCAATTAACCCCAATTATACAACAATAGCAACCTTATCTGTTTTCTAGGGGTGTCATGGTTAATCAGATAGTCGATTAACCGTTGACAAGGTGGGTAATCAATTATTATTTTTGGTCGTCGATGATCGGTCTGTGAAGGGAAGGTTTCACCACTTGTTTTTCCATCATGTTTAGGTTTATATTTATTCATATTTGACGGATATGACGCTTGTTGTCAGTAATTTTGCTGTGATAAACAGCAGTCTTCGTCACGTTGGGTCAGTAGAGAAAACTTTAAATTGGCAGCCAGGATGCCCGAAAGGTACCTCCTATGTACAGCTGGTTTGATAAACAAATCGTAAATATCAACAAAACCACCATATTATTTAATTCGTTTTCACACAATAAGGGAGATCACTCTTTTGCAATCACTTTGAGTAACAGTCAGTTAGTCCGAACATTCTCATTCTCAATACACTTTTACCGGTCTGTTGACTTTGACACTACAAGTAGCAGTCGTATTGCTCTAGGATAGTCTCTATCAGATTTGGTCTACAATCAAAGGGTCAACAATGACCTTCATCATAGTATTATATTATAAATTAAAGACATCTCACCCCTTTATTCAAAGTACATCCCTCAATATTCCTATTTCCTAGCTGACAAATATGGTTGGCTTGACCCTTTGATGTATGGAGTGTTTTGATGTCTTGTCTGGTTAATCAGAGTGTACATTCTCTATTAAGCTTTGATCAAAATCACTGCTGTAGATCATTTCACAAGGAACTCAAATGACTCAAACCTTTCAAGTGCTTCAAATGTGGCTTCTGAGTTGGTTGTTAATGAACTATGACAACATGCAAAACTGATTGACAAATTCAAGGAGATGGTAGAGAAGGGTATTGTAATCGCGGCTTTCAAGTGCATGTGCTAATTTTTCAAAATCAAAATGTCGCGAAAGCAATCGGAAGTATGGAAGTATTTTGTAAAGTTAGAGAAAACTGTTTCATGCAAGTTTTGTGATAAAGTGTCTGCATATCATGGATCTACAACAATGATGATGGCTGACATAAAGTCTTTCCAAAATTCACACCTCAAAGAATCAAGTGTAGTTCAACAACCCCAAATTGATTCTGCAATCGCATTTACCTCACGATCAGCAAAACTCAGTGATTCCCAGCGAGTGAAATTTGATGCGGAAAGAGCAAAATTTGTTGCCCGTGATATGATGCCCATCAGTGTAGTGGAGGGTAAAGGCTTCAGAGGACTGCTTAACTGTATGCAACCTGGGTACAAGGTACCAGATCGAACACATATTCAAGATCTGTTATTGAAGATGTATGGTGAATGCAAGGAGTACTTGGTTACAAAAGTGAAGCAGGTGCAGGATAAAAATAAATCTGACTGTTTTTCCTTTACCACTGATATATGGACCAATATGACAAATGATCCATACATCACAACCACTGTGCATTTTGTGCCCTCAGACTGTTGGGAAACTGAAAGTTATGTACTGTCTACAGAACTCATGCCAGAGCAACATACAGCCTATCATATTGCAGAAAGACTCATTAACATATTGGAACGCTTTGGAATCGATACCCGATCCGTCTCCTCAGTAGTGCATGACAATGCTTCCAATGCTTCTTCAATGCTAGTATTCGTGTCCTGAATGAGTTATTGTCTGAGAAAGCTAAAGAGCGTGGTGAACTTGATCATAGGGAGATAGTCAGTGTACCTTGTGCTGCCCATACTCTGCAATTGACTGTGAAGGCATGGTTGGAAAATTGAAAAGTATCTACAGCACTTGCAGCGTGCAGAAGACTTGTGATGCATTTTAACCATAGCGCAAGTGCCACTCAAGAGTTGCACAGAAGGCAGGAAATGATGGGAAAACCCAAACATAAACTGATACAAGAGGCGAAAACTAGATGGAACTCCAGTCTCCACAAAATAGAAAGACTCATTGAAGTGAGATGGCCAATTGTGGCCGTCCTATCTGACAACACGGTGACAGATAGAAGTGATGCCCGTACACTTGACATGACCAATGACCAGTGAACATTAATTATGGGCTTGATACAAGTGTTGAAGCCACTGGAAGCAGCAACAACGCTCCTATCTTCTGAAACGGAAGTCAGTGTATCTAATGTACTGCCAGTGATGTATGGGTAATTGGTAGACTGGATAAAAATGATTCCACTGTTATCGGAAAAGTTAAAGACATATCAGATTGGATATTGCTCAACGTTATGGGTTGACAGGGAATGACACGGAATGGGTCTCCGAACAGAGGTTACAGAATCCATTTAATGTCATGTGCAGTAGACCCCAGACTTAATGACTCAGGCTTTCTATCAGGTGACAGTTCAAAATGTGAGTCTTCTTTTGTGTCAACTGCAACATGGCTGAGCAATGAGTTATTGGAAAACAGTGACAGGAGCAAAACCAAATCTGATGCTGCCTCCGAATCCCAGACACAAAGTTCATTTGAGAGTCCCAATGGCTCAGAAAAAGATAAGTCTGAAGTGTGTGCCATCAGTGTGTCAGCCGAGTCTGGACCTACTCAGAAAAAATGAACACTATCACCACTGGAACTGATCTTTGGGGAACTACCCAAAAAACGTGAATTAACCAATAAAGCGGACATTGAGGGTCAAATTGCACAGTTTCATAAGGAATTACCCTTAGAATTTCATGAATCACCTCTGAAATGGTGGCGTTCCAATGACCACTGCTATCCAAAGATAGCATCCATTGCAAGGAAGTATCAGTCTATTTGTGCCACGTCAACCCCATCCGAGAGAGTATTCTCATGTTCCAGGAACATAGTTTCCCCTAAACGTAGTGCATTGAAACATGGCATTGTGGACATGTTGGTTCTCCTATGTAAGAATATGGATAAACTAATTAAATAAACTGTGATCAGTAATCCCACTTTACTCAATCAGTTTATCCATATTTTATAGCATGTTTTATTTTTCCGATTCTCTTGTTTTCTTACTGAGCACTGCTCAGACTGGCTTTGGTTTTGTTAGTTGTTTACGCTGATCTCTAGAAGAAGTTGAACATTTGTGTTGTAACGAGTCAAATTGTTTATCCTGTGAAGTGATTCTGTAATCTTAAATGACAATATCTTCATACATTTCCATGTTGCGTTAACTTTTTGTGATCCAGACCCCAAATTGGAAACCCCTTACTTGGAACTTCATTCCTAGATAATGAATTTTACATTGCGGTTTGGGTAAATTGATACTGGAACAAACTGACCGTGGGTCGGGGACAGTGGGGCAACATGGACTTGCTACGATTTTTGATATTATGGAAAGTTCTTCATGCCATAAAACCAGAATAGGAGCACACTATACCAGCACACTTTTTTGCGACGCCACCGTAATTCCTGCCTGACAAAGATAAAGTTTCCAACAGTCACCAATCATCAGCAGAAATGTATGTGAACAAACTGTTACATATATATTTCTGTTGTTGATTAAACAAAATTGCACTGTTTTGAGACAGATGAAGACCCTAAAATGTTGCCATTGAACGTGAGGGTAATCGGCTATTGAAATGGAGAAGATCGACTGACATAACAGCAAGGCATTTCTTTGAAGTTAGTTGGTACGATTAGTCAATAACCGTCCATTATTTCCGGCCGATAACCGATTAATAATCGTGGTAGCCCTACTGTTTTCATTGTACAAACTAGTGCTGTGCGTCGGATCCGACGACCATCGCTAATCCGATCCGAACTTCCACTGGAAAATCCGAACCCAAATCCGATCCGATATACGAATCCGACTTTGTTTGGAAATCCAAACCCGAATCCGAATCCGTGGAGCACTTGGAATCCGATCCGAAATCCGATCGGATTCGGATTCGCAGCACAAATCCGAAACTTAACTCACTTCACTTGTAAAATGTGAAGATTGTGAATGTGAACTGTCAATTTGTCACGTTGTATAGGGCACTAACTTCACCAAGGGCAGTAGAATGAGAGAATTAACGCACAAAGAATCTTTGTGCATTAATTCTCTCATTCCACTGCCCTTAGTCAAAGATGCGAGTTTCCCGAGAAAGCAATAAGTCAAAGCTCAAATTTAAGAACGATGCCATGTTGTGACGTATTTGTCCCAGATATGCAAATGGCATCAGGCCTAATCGTTGCATTGTTGTTACTTGTTACTAGCACTCATTTCAATTTTCTTGACGTGTGAATGTTTGTTTGAAAGTGGGTCACTGTTGGTGGGAAGTTGTCATTCCCAATTTTCCAATGATTTTATAGGGTGGCTTTGTGGTTTCTAGTTGGACTCACTAGCCCGATGCATGCCAGTCTGGCATGCATCGGGCTAGTGAGTCCAACTAGAAACCACAAAGCCACCCTATAAAATCAATGGGAATGACAGATTCTCATTTCTTCAGTCCTGAATCCTGATATAAACTATAGAGTTATATAATCTCTAGTAGGACTCAACGGAGAGTGCGGAACTGAGGACTAAGGAGTTAGGACTCTCCTTTGAAGTTTGAAGTTATACTCTCTCCGGTCCTTACTTCTTACTAAGTTCTTAGTAAGGATTAAGTACCGGAGAGAGTATAACTTCGAACATTCAAAGGAGGTGGGGTGTCTGTCTGTCTGACTGTCTGTTAGTTGGGGTGGAGACTTGCTATCGATTGAAGAGATTACAAAAAGACTAGACATCTGACAGTGGAAAATTAAAGAACTTGTGTATTTTTTATCACGTTTTAAAATTAAAATATCTGAAAAAAAAATGCTCAACCCTGAGTGCGCAAATATTATCAAAGAATCAGTTCTCTGCTTGAACCAACAGTCTCCACATTTCACAGGATTACAGTCGACTCAAAAGTCAGTAACACATTCCAAACGTAGCCCTGGTATAATGTATATCACATAATCACAAAGACACAAACTCAATCTTCGTAGTCTTCATCTGAATCAACGTCTGTAATTCCGAAATCTTTTGATTTTTTCTCTTCGCTCATCTTGCAAGCTGATCTTATGAATAGTAGTTCGTCTACATTATCAGCCTTTAGTGTCGTGCGTCGGATGTTTATAGTGAATCCAGCATCGGAAAATGAATGCTCGGACGTTGCTGACGACGCCGGGACACTTAAAACAATTTTTTTCGCCGCCCTTGCAAGGTATGGTGCAGACAGGAATTTCGACTTCCAGAAACTCAATAATTCCTTTGGCGTTTTGACGGTGACAGGAGCTTCTCTCAAATAACTTTCGAATTCATCGATGTCCTCAAATGTGCTTGCGGTCCCAGTAGGATAGAAGTCACTTTCATCCTCATCCTGGACCATCACAACATCTGACTCACGCTCCACAGCTTGTATACTCGGCCCGCTCGGGGAATCGCGTCGTAATTGTTCGATGATGTCTTTTATGAATGTAACCCCTAGCTTCCTTTTCTCCTGGTCGATCTTTGGCGAGTTTTTAGCCCGAGGATCAAGTATAGCTGTGGCATAATGAATGGGTTTTATTCTTTTCCCCCATTTTTTATCTATGGCTTGTTGTCCAACAGTCTTCATCCTCGAGATCAATTCACTATCTTCATTTCTCTCCTGGAGATGTTCATTCAGCTTGAAAAACCAATATAGCACGAGGTGTATGTTTGGTTTATTGTCAGCTTCCAACACATTGGATGCATGTTTGAACACTTCCAAAAAAGCTATAAGGTCTGTAAGAGTAGTGAGGTTTATCCCTGCAAGGTATGATGATTCGTCTCTATTTATCAACAGCTGAGACAACTGAACCCATACCCGTTTGATTGAACTAATCATTTTCAATGATGCATTCCAGCGTGTAGGCATTGATTGGCAGAGTCGATTAGGTAACTTTGACTGCAAGTTCGCCTTTTTCACATGAGCAACGAGGTTTTTTGCCCTGGTAAAAATGTCCTTTGCTTCTTCCACATCATCTATCATGGCATTCACTAACAGATTGATACAGTGTGGTGCGCAGCCAGATCCATTCAAATCTCTGAATGCAGCTTCCATTACGCTTGCGTTGTCAGACACAATGAAGTGCCTCTCTTGGCCGATATCTAGTCCAAGTTCAGTGACGGATTCTAAATACCATTGACGAATAGCTTTGGCATCTTTTTTTGGGACATCAAATTTTTCAGTTTTCAACACTATTTTCCGCCAGTCCCATTCATGGTTTATAAAGAAACAGCAGAACGACATGAAATAAGCACCAGTGTACTTATCTTGCCATCCGTCCGTCGTATGACCCATGCCATCAAGTTTCTCCATTTCATATTTTACCACGTTCATATATTTCTCATACACATCTGTCAAATGTGAACGTGATAAGTTTGAATGGTCAACTAAGGTTGCTGAAACATCAAAGCGTCCGTATTGAGAAGTCGTGTCGACGAGTTCTTGACAGAACGTGGATATTCCGTTGCTTTCAAAAACAGACAATGGATGCATGTCCAATGCACACGTGATTATTGCCATCTCATTGAGATGTTTCTTGATTTCGGTGTTCAATGGCACAATGGGACTCTTTCTTGCCCCTGATGTAACAGCCACAAAACTTGTCATTAAATTTTGTGATGTGGAAGCCGGATTTTTAGGGCATTTGTGACTGTTCAATTGAGAGTTCCCTTTCTTAGAATCGTATATGTAAACTGCTTTGCAGTTTTTGCACACAGCAAAGTTTTTCATGACACGGTCAGTCCCAGCTACCCTTGGGTGGGCAAATTTGTCCCAACATTTTGCACTTTTCTTCTTGGTGGGACGAACAAGCTCGAACTCTCCTGACTGAAGTTTCAAAGAGACATCTGCTTTCGATATGACCGGCTCTGCCTCTTTGGGGATAGAGTCTGTAGAATTGTCTTTTTCAGGGTCCGAATGACCGCCTGACGGAGTCGACGAGGATCCCCCTGGTTGGTTTGTTGATGAACTTGAATCCATGGGACCCGCTTCTCCTGTTTCCTTCAGATCCTTTTGTTTATCTTGTTTAGATTTCTTTGGCGGAGGTTTGTCCATGTTTGAGAATCCTCTATAAATTTCACCCGAAAGTTGCAACTTTAAAAGTTTGAAGTATGACTATGAATTAACAAATCAACACAGAATCCCACGAAAAACTTGGAGAACTAGATTGCAGTAATGCAGTAGTCTTGCGAATAATATTCTGGGAAGCGGCTCGTTTTCTCGGAAGAGCACACCTTCGCAATGCGAAGGTGAGATTCCGAGAAAACGAGCCGCTTCCCAGACTATTATTGGGAAAGCCAGGAAAGCTAGTTATTTTAGGAAACTGAAAGGGACAGGCATTAAAGAAGTATGGAGACACGACCTAGTCATGACATTCGTGTGAAGACTGCAGTGCACAGTTTCTAAGTTTCTGTAACTGAATCATGTTCGTAGCGTAATTAGGGCCGTCACGATTATTCGATTAATCGATTGCTGATCGATCATGCCGAAATCGATTAATATTTTTCGTTGTCGAAGAATCGGTAAATTTGACCCCGTTTTAGACGTTTAGTAATTAAAAAAAATGGAAAAAAACTATTGTTTCTTAAAGTAAAGGGTCCAGAACTTCGACGTTAAATCTCAAGAAGCTGTGAGAAGCATTTGCCTTTTTGGAACATTCAAATCTTTGATGTTCTGAACTTTTGAACCGTCAGTGTTATAATCAAGACCGGTCGGCAGTTGCAAACTTGCAAAGTTCGCAACTGATGACCGGTCTTGATTATTACACTGACGGTTCAAAAGTTCAGAACATCAAACCTTTGAATGTACCTGAAAGAGGATCGTCTTCCATGTTTACTTGAGGAAGGTCAACTGACTTGAACTTCATTTTTAACAACTTGAAGAAAGGGAAATGTGGGGAGGGGTCATCTATGTACGATTAATCGATTATAATCGATTATTTGCGACGATTAATCGATTCCTAAATTCAAAAATCGTGACAGCCCTAAGCGTAATATAATCAATTAATCATGATGATTATATTACACTACGAACATGATTCAATAATTTCAATTACAGAAACTTAGAAAGTGCACGCCGTGAGTAGACTTCTATAATATATAATTAAACTGTATTTTCATATTGTCGGATTTTATCGCATTAATCTGAAAACGAGCAGGAATCCGACTCCGAACCCGACCATTTTCTGAAATCCGATCCGTGGTCCGAATCCCAAGAGCATCTTGAATCCGATCCGAAATCCAATCGGATTCTCGGATCCGACGCACAACACTAATACAAACTCTACCAATTCGGGCTTCAATCTTAAAAAGACTGGTTTTTCATCGCAATGTTGGCTCATGTGGCCATCCGTAACAACTCTCCTCAGCTGAGTGATAGGTTATGAGCAGAGATCGAAATTGGAAATAGTTTCTTTCTGAAAAAAAAACACAACTGATTTGAAGAACGAGTGTTATAAACATTTGCTCTAAGATAAATAATGATTGGTCGACTTCAAAAATGCTTTCAAATGCACCAGTTTTAGTTATATCTGGCGGCCATCGGTAGCATTCGGTATTTAGTAGGGGACCAAATTTATGGCGTAGGCTAGTATGTGTTGTGTAGGATAAAATTACATTGTGTTGGGACAATGGACATTCGTCTGATAGGTACCCCAGGAGTTATCTGCGATTTGAACTACTCGTCCTTTTAGTAGCATTGTTTTAGATTAGGCTGGACGTAGGAAGCGACTCGGTACGAACGAGAGAGGGTATGAAATGATCTGACGGTCAACGGGAAAGGAAGGTACGAAACGCTTCGCCAATATTTCCGGTGTTTAGCTAAAGCGAAAATAAGCAATATGTATTTGTCCAGCAGTTTATCAAACATCTTTTCAATTCTGTAACAGGACACAAACCTAAAACGTTATCTAACGATGGCACTCCTGTTGAAATTAACAATTGGTTGTTAAATAACGATGGTTTCGTGCCTGGAATTTGTAAAATTCCTTTGACGCGTGTTTTCTTCTGAAAGCTGGTAGCCATGATTTTGTTTAAAAATAAAAGTTTTTCTTCAGGCAGTACTAAGTGATATTATTTCAACAGACTTCGATCTTGTTTGTCATATCATTTTGGTATTTTATTTTCAATTTAATCAAATATACAGACAGTATACAGATAATAATTAATTGCATGTTCAGTAAAATACAGGATGATGGTGACGTTATACATATTCTTATAACTTTATAGAAACTAAAGATTATCTATAGTTTCTCCTTTCAACGCACTTTTGGAAATGAAGGTAAAAAAGGAAATGTAAATAAATAGGGGCACGTGCGTGGAAGTATGTCAACAAAAGTTGGAGTTTTTTTTGCCTTATTAATTTGCTAACAACGAATTCTTGAAATTTGTCAACTAATAACTTATTTGCTCATATCTGTAGTTTTCTTTTCTTGATAAATTTTTAAAAAAAGACGAAATGTAAAAATGTTTGCAGTTCTGATACCGCCCATGCATTACATTGTCATTGGCTAAAAGCAGACGACAGAGCGTACCTTGTCAAAATGTGTGTACGAGAACCACGACCGATGACAAGAAAAACATCGGCTGAACAGTTTTAGTGTTGGTTCCTCCTCTCATATCTGAATGCAAAGACGTAAAAAATGAAACAATAGACAGGTGGAACATCGAACGATATAAAAAGACAGTTTAATGATCATACATTACAACAAAATTAGCATTTATAGTACGTTTATTACTAATATTATTAACGAATACACCAATCGTCTTTTGGCCAAACCATCCTCTGCATTTTGACCCAAACTGGCCGCTACATTTTGACTCGAAAAAGACCACAACTTATAATAGATCCGAACCGTCCTCCAGGTTCCAGTGGAAATAGAGAGAAAAATGCATATTTCTATGAGTATGAATTCATCACTATAAAATATAATGGTACAACCAATGTACTGGTTATTATCATGTTGAATAAATTCTGAATCATTTTGTTGTTATTTTATTGTTTTTTTTTTCGTTTAACTGGAAGTAGCAGTTCTTTCAGTTTTCTTGATTAGTGTCTGTGTAAACAGTGGCTAGAGTACAATTAATCATTCATATCAATCATTCATTCATTGTTTGCCAATCATAACAAATACTGAAATAGTGTTCTGCCTCTGGTACATAAATATGTGCCATTTAATTAATTATCAGATGTCTCTGGTCGTTTTAGTAATACAAGCATGTGCTAGTTCATAAATTTGACAAATAGGAAAAAAATAATTGTGAATGACACTTCACCTATTAAAACTATGCCCTTATTGAATATCTTTGTCAAGGGCAATGTAATTTGTAAACAGAAATGATGATTATATGGGGAAATCATCAAATAGCACACTGGGGAAGAAAGGGTTATTAATTCCAGTTTGTGATGTATTTTCAGTGCATTTGTATTCTATACTATAAATATCATATCCTAAGAGCTACAGTTTTGTTTTTTAACAACTGAAATATTTAATAAATTCACTTTTATTAACCCTTTACCCAACGCAGACGATATCAAAATTTATTATTTTAAATATCATTTTTAAAATTTTTTCAAAACATTTCAACAAAACCCTATCATGTGACCCCACGTTGGAACGAGCTCGACGAGCTCGTTCCAACATGGGGTCACATGATATGGTTTTGTTGAAATTTTTTGAAAAATAATATTTTTTGAACTGCTGAATTTGCATAGTACGCAGGCAGATGCGGCCGATTCGTTGGGTAAAGGGTTAAAGAATATTTTTTCAGGGCCCTCATTCTCATTGCGGTGGGGTTCATCTTCAACAAAACCAACATCATGGGTTCTGTCTTTTTTGAGGCATATGTTAGCTGAGGCTGAAAATTTGATATATTGTGCCACAACGAAATAAAGTAAGAAAGTTTTGAAACTATGTTAATGAAGCTGATTTAAACAAACCCTTCCGTGCTGGTAAGGCTAACAATTTTTGTTTAGAAAGTAGGGTCATTCCCATCAATAATGTTTTTATTACAGTATTTAACTCTTTACAAGTACCATGCACATGGTACACTCAGGCTGTAATTAAAAAATTGTTTGTTTGCGTATTCCCTACCTTCTCAGCAAAATTACCCCTACTCGAAAGTTTTTATTGTCAGTTTACTTTCTTTCTTTTTTTCAAAAGGGCATAAGTTGATATTAACTGGTGTGTCCATTACATTTTTCCTATACATGTAAAATTGAGATTAATGATAATTTGATGACTAAAAAAATGTTATCATGAAAATTGTGTTCATGTTGATCAACAGTATGCAATGTCCACATGAAAGACATTTTTTCTCTATTTGTTTTCAGCCCTGCGAATTAGAAAATTTAGCCTAGGCAAAAATGTGTATCAGTTTGTTGAGTTCCCATGCATTGTATGGAACAAAATTGCCTAGGAAAACTGAAAGTCTGAAAATGCTTCTAAGGCAGAACCCTAGGCATTGCAGGTTGCCTAGGCTAATGTAATTCCTAGGTGTGTGTTATCACCTTAGAATTTTGTGTAATTTCATAACATGCTTTGTTATCATGTACGTATAGAACCTATGGATGGAGTTCTGTGTCGTAGTAGTTTCACAGTATGTCCTCAAGATTTATTCTCTAGTCGCAATTGGGAAATTGAAGGGAAAACAACTAATGGTCTATTAACTTCATTATACAGACCTTTTAAATGCGATATAGTAACTAAATAAAAATATTTCCTCACCTACCTACCCAAATTTCAACATCTGGGTAGGGAATAGGCAAACAGAGATATCTTTAATACCAGCCTCAAATATTAATAAGACCCCAGGAAAGAGGTCTGAATAAACTATATTTTTTAGGCAGCATGGCTTAGATGTACACATAAATACCATTTAACAGTAAATTAACAGGGGCCTTTAAATTCATTTATTTTGGGAACACCCTTTTGCCCTAACTTGGGCACATTAAAACCAGAAATAAGCCTTATCCTGTTATGTTTTGTTGCCTTGCCTTTCTTTGTGTTTTTGTGATCATATTCTGATGGGAGTTATTCTCATTATATTTCATATTTTTTGGTGTTTAAGGTCATATACTTATACTCAATGGCTGATCATGACCGTGACAGTTTTACGGGTGAAGGAAGCCGCAGTACCCAGAGAGAACCACCGAGCAACGACGAGCAGCTGGCAGCTCCCCAACATCATAACTGCACTGCAGCACAGGCAGGGTTAGATTGGTTGAAGACATGTGTACCATCGACATGCAGTATGCCTTAGTACATGGCATCATCGTGGTCAATCGGGGTTAAGTGCCTTGCCCATGGATACAATTCGGGAGTTCGAATTGATCGCTCAGGCGGTCACCCATCCAATGATTAACCAGGCTCGACGTTGCTTAACTTTGATGATCTGACGAGAACCGGTTACTGCAACGCCACCGCGCCCCCGAAAATTCTCAAATATATATGTAGAAGAGGCATAGAGAATATATCTGTTTTCATTATGTCTTCACACCTCTAATTTGGTCACATCTGTAAACAGTGTGAAATTGGGGTAATCTAAAGGCCAGATTTAACAGTATAGTTGCACTGCATGAGAAGTGTTACGTAATATTTTTATTTCTAACTCATTGATTAGAGTCAAACATTATATACTCAAGCAGACTCTTCTTTTTAATGTGATCAGTTGCATCACATCCAGACAAGAAGAGTGGTGTCTAAAAACATTTACTGATGTTTCTTAAACAATAGAGACCTAGCCATCCACAAAAGTGCTGACTTTGTGCATTGGTTTTCTTGGGGTATCTGGGTGAAACACACACTGGATAACATCAACGACTGATACTGCCCACGATACTTTTTGATACCTTCACCCCAACATGCATCATGATGGCTGTTTTCTGTTTACATGAGCTTCATTCACATATTTTCCAAACTTTCACCCTTATTTTTTTTATGACATAATATATAAAAATCCTGCTCTTGATTCATATACACCACAAAGAGAGAGAACTGTTGACATTGGTTTTGTAGTAAAACAATTTTTTGGAGTCCTCAGCATACCTTATATAGACTTGTGTTCCAAATAAAAGTACAGGTTGGAATAAAAATACGGAGTGGAACATTTATCAAAATTAAATAAAAGTACAGACCCAAATAATAATACAGGGTGGAATCCATTGAGGGGGTGGGGGAGTAATACTAGTTAATTTTATCAAAAACCCAACTTATTTTACGGTATTGCAGTAAGTTTTATTAAAGAAAACTAATAGGTGTTTATGCATCATGATTACAACAATGAATACACTGTGTTAAACAAAAGACTATCACACAATCTAGTTTAGATTTACTGATTTGAAGGCCTTCTCTCTGTTGGAAGGGCAATTCTAATAAACATACAGGCACAAATAAGGTGAACACAGGGTGGAAAAATTCCCCAAAATTAATAAACATACATGTATAATTATTAGAAACACAATTGTATATCAAAAATCTGCCCCCCCCCCCCCAAAAAAAAAAAAATGTGTCCATGACAATTTTTACCAAATTGTTTGTTTAGATTCCCCTTAAACTAATAGCAAATTGTGTACTTGTTCGCAAATGTTATTTTGTTATGAGGTATTAAAAATTATCACTGGCAATTTTTAAAACCTGGTAACAAAATAATATTTGTAAATGGAACTGCACACACCAGACTGGAAAACAACTCCTCAGCATTTTCAGTTATTGAAAATTTTGTGCTTCTTCACAAGTTATTTTTTACCAAAATTTACCTGTGATAAAATTCAATAGCAGATGAAAAAAATGTTAAAAAGCACATATACAACACGTTTTTTCTTTTTAGTATAGTCAAGATTTCCAACATGTTCTTTACACTTATTGTATTTTTTTTTTTATAAATAAATTGAAGCTGAATATAAAATAATAAGTACATGTAAACAATTTCTGTTCAGTTATTCTTGTTGTGGTATCCATAAGAATCACTCCTTTTCTGGGGGACGATGTGAGTAAAATTGCTAGAGGATGGTTAGGGCAGTGAGGAGGATGGTCTGGGTTAAATTAGGAGCCGGTTTGGATCAAATTACTGTTGGATGGTTTGGCCAGAGGACGGTTTTGATGTAATTCGTTATAACACACACAGTATCATGATTCATTGCCATTGGATTAAAATTTCAAAATAAATTGAAGCATGTTATCACCTGGTGCCAGAGTTTCTTCTCCTTTCTTTGGGAAAGGGTCTGGGGCCCATTTCATTGGGAAAATTCACATGAAGGCACCAACTGGGAATTTATTTTGAATGAGAAGATACAAATTTATTTATTGGTGTTTAGGGTCACATACTTATGCACAATGGAGAAGATACAAAGAGTAAGGAATATAATGATAGAGCTGAAGAATAGGGGACTGCAATTTATGTATCAAACACAAGGTCTCCTCAACCTTTTTTTCATTTTTCCTTACTCTCTATCATATTTCCAATAAATTCAGTGGAAAAAAGTTGGATTTAACCCTTCTGTGTCACGTGTATGCTTATGTTAAGGCGATTTGACAATGGCACAAAATTTCCCCCTTTTTGAGTTCTGTATGCATTATAAAGTGAACCCTGCTGCTGGAAAAAGGTTTTAAAACTTGGGAGAAATCTCTAGGGTCAGTATAGGAATGGTAGAGTTAGCTGGTGGCTGCTATCCCTTACCCTTATTGTGCTGACCCTAAACCATTACAGGTGTCTCCCCTTTTCGTACACAAGATGAAGATTCTGTTTCTCAGTATATTAAGTTTACAGAACAAAAAGGGTTAAAATGACTAATAGATATAATATTGTTGGAGGAAAACATTAGTACAGAAGCTACTACCTACATGCATTTTACTTAAGTACATATTATAAATTTTATAACAAAGAGTCACATGAAATAATGTTCATCACAGTGTCTAGTACACTGTTCTCATACCTTTAAAGAATAACCTGCCATTCGTCTTTGAATTCAGACACTTTCTGTGTTTCGTTAGACATTAGGTTGGCAATTATTGATTTTCTGTGGGCTTATAGGCACCCAGTTCAGGATGTGAATTGTAAATTAAATTTTTGTTTGAGCATCAGCGAGGAATGAGATTGGTAAATTGTAGGTTGCCATTGGGAATTGGGGAAAATTATGCCCAGATGTCATTGGAAAGGATTCCATATTTGGCCCCCAGAGACAGCCAAAAGAATCTATGGGTGCATTGTTCCAGATGAGATCTGTCTGCCTTTGGACTCATGTTCTACCCCAAAACTACCCCCAAAATTGTCATTTCCCTGAGCCTTCCCAGAAGATCTTTTTATAGGGCATGCCACCCCTCCTTTCCCCAGCCCTTAATTGTAGGGCATTTTACACCAACATGGATACTTTAAAAACTAGACAAGTACTAGTAGAATTTCTTAGAAGATATGATCCAGACACTTTCTGTGTTTCGTTAGACATTAGGTTGGCAATTATTGATTTTCTGTGGGCTTATAAGGCACCCAGTTCAGGATGTGAATTGTAAATTAAATTTTTGTTTGAGCATCAGCGAGGAATGAGATTGGTAAATTGTAGGTTGCCATTGGGAATTGGGGAAAATTATGCCCAGATGTCATTGGAAAGGATTCCATATTTGGCCCACAGAGACAGCCAAAAGAATCTATGGGTGCATTGTTCCAGATGAGATCTTTCTGCCTTTGGACTCATGTTCTACCCCAAAACTACCCCCAAAATTGTCATTTCCCCGAGCCTTCCCAGAAGATCTTTTTATAGGGCATGCCACCCCTCCTTTTCCCAGCCCTTAATTGTAGGGCATTTTACACCAACATGGATACTTTAAAAACTAGACAAGTACTAGTAGAATTTCTTAGAAGATATGATCCATACTTGAAAATTGGAATTTTTTTTAAAAGTCCATGAAAGATTTGTCTTGAACTTAAACTGCTTTGCTCATTGGTCAAAATGTGTTCCAATGAGCTACATAGAGCTTGTTATGCAAATTGTTTTTTTTAACCATGGATATCAACATTTTTCTCCCAAATTAATGGTAGCATCATTGGATAAACACCACCATTTTGCATGTGAGAGTACCAGTACCAGTAAACCATTCTTATTCATGTATTTAACCAATAATATTTGCACCACCCACTGATCCTTTGTCTCTGAAGCTCTGATTAGTGTCAGGTGTAAGCATACGCCTAAATTGTTTGGAGGGCATGTATAAGAATTATTAACAACTAGTATGCATACAAACATCATCATGTTGTTGATAGTTCAGCAGATATGGTCAGACTTGCAGTGTATTTTGAGAAGTATTTTCATGCTCTGCGATGAGGATAGTTGTTCTACAGTACCAGTACCACATGTTGGTTGTGTTACCAGATTTCAATAACATGGTAATGCATGGGGTACCTGGAGATATTTGAATTTTCCACCTTTGCCCTGCCTCCACCAAACTTTGAAAGTAATAAAACAGATTGCTTCCATTTTACATTCTCTTTACATAACCAATGGAATCAGCAACAGAGATTTTTTTCTTCACAAGAATCTATTTTGATTTTGATTCTCGTGAACTCCTACTTTGAGAAACAATTTTCAGTTCTTAAATGATTTAAAATTTGCAAGTACTGCTTATACTTAAATTATAAGCTTGCACCACTAGTCTTGGGAATAAAAAGGGAAAGGGGTGAAACATTTTTAGCTCAACTTGATGAAGTCAAGCTGAGCTATTACTGTCACTTCTCATCCGTCGGCATATGTAAGTACAAACATACTTATGTCCATATTTCCCTTTGGCACACCCTTCAGGGCACATTTATGACCGGATCGCTTTGAAACTAGGTATGCTTGTTTGGGGTGACCTCTAGATAGGAGCTATCGATTTTCTTCCATTCCATCAAAACATGTTGCCGCTGGCAATGACCTTTGAACTTAGTTTATAGTCAGACCTCAATATTTCCCTTCAGAACACCTAACAGGGCACATTTATGATCAGATTGCTTTGAAACCTGGTATGCTTATTTGTGGTGACACCTGGATGGGAGCTATCGATTTTCTTTCATTCCATCGAAAAATGTTGCCGGTGGCAACGGCTTTTGAACATAGTTTAGTTGGGCATCAATATATTCCTGCGATGCATTGTTGCAGTCCTAATTCAGCACCAATTACTTTTCACTGGTGAACTTGGTGTTAGCAGGGTACTGAAGCATGTGGTCTTATCCATTTATAAATGTGGATTTTTCATTAGACTTCATGCCTTACTCATATGTAAATAGGATTTTTGTGTAATGTGGGGAAAATAACAAACCCTGAAAGCGTGAGCTCAAAAGGGTGGGGGGAGGGGCAAGAACAAGTAAGTGCCACACCAAGGTCACCGCATGTAGGTCTATAGTTTTGAAAATCACAGGAGGGTGCCTACCACCCTCCTGTAATGGGGGTCAGAAGAGATTCCCCCTATACAGGGTAACTTGTACCATGGGACTATCTTTTATTCCACCCCTTCGTAGCTGTTAATCTTTAAAGGCCTAAATCAGACATTGACAAACTTTGTTGTCTCAGAACTGGTTCCTTAAGTGACTTTAACATACAATGAAGAAACCCAGCATACTATAGTCAAATGACTTTGGCAGTGGTTTCTAGTTGAGCCATGGCTACCTCTAGAGACAACCAAGACTTGACTAGAATTTACAGCCAAACCACAAATGAACAGGATGTTACCGGGTATGTAGAAGAAAGTGTGGAAAATTGCTTACGTTCTTCAGGGTTAAAATAGACTCAATATGATTCTATTAGATTTATTGTGTGAACACAGACTTTAGTATTTGTTAGTTTATCATAGATTTTCTAGATGGGCATTTACTGCTCTCCATATTTTCAAATCAGGTGAGCCATAGATGGGGAGGGTGATCAGCCGCCTCAAAACTTCGGTCTGCTGAAGCTATGTTTGAAGCAAAACATGTTGAATCAAAATCATACTAGGGTGGGTGTGTGTTCATTCTGCTGTGCCCAGGTCAGACCAATGTGGAAGCCTAGGTAAACATAACACTTCCACATGAGACACCACTGTGACTATATACTTTAACCCTTTACCAAACACGAAAAACAGACAACACTTGCAAATAAAATTCTTGAAGCACTAATTTTTTTTTATTTTTTACTTCAAAAACATAGCTTAAGACCCCCTCATTGGAAAGAGTTAGTTGAACTCATTCCATTGAGGGGTCATAAGCTAAGTTTTTGTGATAAAAAAAAAAAGTAATAAGAATTGAATGGTGAATTTTGTGAATAGTGCTGGTTGGTTTTGGCCGTTACGTTGGGTAAAGGGTTAATAAGACAGTTATGCTATTGTTGATTTATCCTACTGTATTATAGAAGTCCTATACACCGATCTTATAACCCAAATGTGGTTGAATGGTGCCAAAGAAGCGAGATTTCTAACTATTAGGTCTGAATGGGCTATTCTCATTTGTATGGCAAGGAACATTTTATGAAGGTGTGAGACATGGCTATAGTCTGTTTCAGACTAATTAAGTCTATTCGCATTCGTCAATAGAGTTGCTGGCAAGTGTTATTTTAGTGTTAACGCTCAATCCACTGCTCACTCCACCAGCAAACTTTAACATTTTATTTCTTTTTAGTAACATAAACATAACATTGATCAGTTTAATTAAGATAAAACAGTATGATTACTAATTAGTAACAGTTTTTGTTTGTTGCTGACAAATGTTATTTTATATGCTGATGTATTTTTGCAAGAATTGAAACAAAAGTTTCAACATGATTCCAGGCCTATAACTTCAATTGACCAGGACGAAGTATCAAGACCATGTCTGCCACTTCAGGGCTCCGAAATTGAATTACCAGAAAGTTATACTAAGACAGCAAGCAGTGACAATTTCCTCCTTGCCTGTGAAGGTGAAACGAAAGTGATGCTTATATTTGGAACGGAAGGAAATTTACATCATCTTGTGGAAGCAGATTTGTTATTTTGTGATGGGATGTTTTTCATTATGGACAGGCCCTGTGGAAAAATGTTCAAAAGTGTGGGTTGCAAGTTCAATATAAGGACAACGAGGATGCAAATTTATTGGTCAGATGGACCATAGCTATTCCATTTGTGCTCATTTCAATGGTGAGTGATGCTTGGTGGCACACATTAGAAGATGCTCCAGTGAGTCCTGCAGGGGAGCACGGTGACTCAGTGGTAGACTGTTGGACTTCTATGCTAGAGGTCACGAGTTTGATCCCCGTCCAGGACGACCCGTGTTGTGTCCTTGGGCAAGGCACTTTATCCCGGTTGCCTACATGAGGGCGCAATGACACTGTGTACTAAGGCGTACAGCACATCGATTGTGCACATGTCTTCAACCGCTGTAACCCTGCTTGAGCAGAGCTTGAACAGAGTTAGAATGTTGAGCAGACAGTTGCTCGTCGATGCTCGGTGGTTCTCTCCGTGTACTCCGGCTTCCTCCACCCATAAAACTGTCACGGTCACTATTAGCCATTGTGCATAAGTATTTGCCCTTAAACACAATAAATAAATAAATAGTGAGTCCTGCAATTGAGAAGTTCATGGACTATGTGACCGAAAATTGTGTGGAAGAAAGCTACGGCTTGCAACTATGGAACCATCATGAAACAGCAGGTCCACAAACAACAAATCACGTAGAAGGGTGGCACTTGCAAGTTAAGTTTATTCATAGCAGGCTCTCATCCAAATATTTTCAAAATGATTGACTTCATCAAATCTAAACAGCCATTTCGTGAAGCAACAACACTTCAGAACAGTGGAGGAGGAAAATTTGCCCCAAGGAGAAAGAAATATAGAAAAATAGACAATTCTATTGAACATTTTAAAAGACTATCCAGGGAGGGTGATATAGGACTAGTAGACTATTTGGACTCTGTGTCACATTCAACAGGAGTTTAGTAAATTTTTATGTAACAGGTTATATTATATAATTTTATCATATATTACGGTTCGACTATGAATCAGTCATTTCGTGAAATGACTAAATTATTCATCATTTCATAAAATTTCTAGAAAGAGGTGAAAATGTTATGAAATAAATAAATAATTTAGTCATTTGTCCGAAATGACAGACTTCATAGTGAATGCGCATCAAATTGGCTAATTTAGGAAGTAATAACTAGAACAGAGTTAATTTCTCACCTATTTGACAGATTAGTAAACTGAAAAAACTTCTCCTCAATCAGAAACAGACTTTAGTCGGTAAATGTTTGATCTGAGGGATTATCACTCTTCTCCCCTGAACAATAACTGCCAGACAAACGAGAAGATCCCATCTGAACATAGAGGATCTCAGTTTTTTTGGTAATGGTTATTTCCAACCAAATGGGATGAGACAAATAACCAATTTTAACATGGTAGTATTCAGAAAATTCATTATTTTGAAGAATTGTAATTTGAAGTGAATGTGATTATCATTAACCAAAAGGGGTCCAAATAAAACTGCATATATATGTATGTTTATTAATTTTCGCAAAATGTTCCACTCTGCACCCAGCTGCACTGTCCTTATTTGGGTCTGCACATTTATATTTTTTGTTTTATCAACTTTTCAACCTTAGAAAATTTCACTTTTTTAAAAGAGAATCTTAAATAGAAAAATCTCTCTTTGTTACCATCTACTATTTTCCATCGCTTTCAGAAAATTAGTTTCACTTTTCAACTTCTACTTGGAACATCATTATTTTGCACCCACTGAGTTGGATATCCTTGAGTTTATAGTGGCCCTTTTCCACCCTGCACTATTATTTGGGTACTAATAGGCAGATTTATTAATTTTTTGTCATAATTTCCACCAACACTTTTATTTGGGTCTGCTTGTTTATTTGGAACCCAAGAGTACTATATATATTTGACTGGAATAAAACCTAATAGTCAGATACAAATGACCAGTGGTTGTTACAAATAAAATTGACCCTACCCATAGAGTTGAGTCATCAGGAACACTGTGCAAGACTGATTAGTTATTTTAAACAATATTTATTTCAGATAATCATGTCAAAGAAATAATGTAATGAGAACACAAAATACATAAAACGAAGTGAATTCAGCAGTAAACTAATAGTTTATTTAAGGCTGTCTCCAAAATTTTGTTGAATACTGCAAATAATAATGTCTGGTACAGGAATATTTATTTTCTTTCACATGATTGCATATTTATATGAGAAAAAAAAGAACAAGTAATAAAGCAGAGAGCATGAGGAGAAAAGACAGATTGTGAAGGATGACAAAATTTTGGTTGACAATGACCAGCAATTGACTGGCTGATTAAAAATTTTTCATTTAATTATTTATTTATTGGGGTTTAACCATACTTTCGACAGCCAGGGTCACCTTGTGTCGGAAAAGAAAGTGCTCATAAAATCTATGTTTTATGCATGGAAGATGACATAAATTTGATGCATGTTTTTCTGATGCAGATATAATACAAGCATAATGAAGATAATGGACATTAAATCATTTCTGCCTTGCAAAAAGCCGAGAAGATCTGGCAGATTAGAAGTTAAAGACAAAATGTTTGGAACTGTTAAGTTTGAAGCTCTCATCCATGGTCCATTGGGGTATTTTGAAGTTTTACCATTGGAATTGAGATTCTTAATACTACGATACCTAGCAAGTAAGTAGAAAATTGTTTACCGCATCCTGTTGGGCACTTATATAAGTTGTGTTAATAATAGTGCTCATTTAAGGCCCAGCAAATCACAAATGTCAGGTCGGTTTGAATCCCAAATCGAAAAAGGCAAAGGGTTTTAAATCAAATCATTTCTCAAACCTAATCTCACGGCTCTTCAAATTGTAAATATTGCACCTTCTTAAAACCGTAAATATTGCCAGTCTCAGCTCAAGTACTGTATTCAATGGTGGGTCATCTGTTTGGGTGAGTAAATCAAAAAGTGGAATATTCCATGTTGGTGTCAAAGAAGTTTCAGAAGTGGTACCTCCTTGAAGTATTCTTCTATCATCAGATCTCCGGTACAGAGGAGTGTTCAAGAGGAGACACCTGGTAGGATTTTGAGAATACCTTGACCAGTCCAAAAATTCTAAATCATAACGACATGAATCAAATCAAATCATTTGTTTGAAGCTTCACATGGCCCTAGCTATGCTGTGTCTGTAGTTTTGTCTGGCAATTTGGAAACATGCATATTTGTTATTGATGATATTCATTCACCATTGATATTGGTTTGTTTAAATTCACTTCAAAATAATTGTTTCATTACAGTTTATTTGAACATACTGCTTGAGCTTGATTTTATAAAGAAAATATATTGTGAAGTGCCAATATTAGCTTTCAGAATTTGTTACAATTAAGTATATCTATATCAAGTTTCCATTGTTTGTATGCATATGTAGATTGGCACATCATATATTGTGGCTTGATCTCTTTGGTGTGGGGTTGCTGAGACTGAGGTAAAAACTTGGATTGAATGTTTTTGTTGAATGTTGGTGTTTGTTTGAAGTCTTTTCGTAAAGGCTTGAGCATATGTAGGCAAAATCTTCCCATGCTTCTTCAGGACTTTGACAATTACTAAGTAACTTGTAGAGTGCTAAATTATTTTTGGTCACCAAAATTTGTTCACATGTCTTTGACTAGCTATAATTTTTGGGAGAGTGCCAAGAGGCACATTCCCATAAATTATAACAAGGCAAATCCATAAAGACTAAATAATAATAATTTCACTTCAAAGATAATATGATGTGTATTCTCGGAATATGAAGCCTTTGAGTTGAGGTAACTGCACTTTAGAGTAAAGCTCAAATATAGGCTTCCAACACTCTACCAGTTAAAATATCTTAGGTATCCCATGTGTTACCTTGTGTATGAAATCTGGTAATGCAAACTAATCGGTGATGATGTAGAATAAATGGACACTGTAGTCAAGTATGATGAAATCCTGTCTGTGACACCAGTCTTTTAACCACCTACAGAATCAACCACATCCATCCACATAATTGTAAATTGTAAAGTTGAAAAAAAAATATTTAAAAAAAAAAATTAAAAAAAAACAGGTGTTAGACTTAATAAGAAAAAAGTTCTTGTTTTTCCAGAAATTTCCCATCAATTTTATGATGAAGGAGGGAGGCTTTTTTTCTCTTGTTAATCCACAAAACAGTCCTAAAAATAGTTGGAATTATCTATTTAACTCCTTACACTATTCTGTGAAAAAATCAATGTTTTTAGCAACTATATCTTGTTAACAGAGCTCATGGAGGTCCATCAAACAAAATATAGTTAGTTTAAGGTTTAGTCCTACATGTACAAGTACAAAATAGTATCAGAAGTGAGATTTTCTGGTAAAAAAGGAGAGATGAGACAGATTTTCAATGACGAGGTTATCAAACTCATTCCAGTAAGGAGTTGCATGATAGTTTTGTTGCAATTTTGTATGTATAACGTTTTAAAAAGAATAATAATAACAAATTTTGATATTGCGTGCATTGGATAAAGGTTTAAATATTCAGCAGCTAATTTACAGGTGCACCTTTGTTAGTAAAATATTTGTATATACAAGTGTATTAGGTGAACTACTTAATAGATTAGAAATCTGAGTGTAGTGACCTCACAAATATTTTAGAGTTAAAGTGAACAAATACAAACTTTGTTGAAAAGTATGTGGTGCTGGCAATTGATACCATACTTTAGGTTTTAGTAATGATAACCAGTGCATAACTGCATTTTTAACCTCCGCAGATCTTGAAGCCAGGGGCAGGTTTGAAGTTAACGTGATTTTTCTTCATATGTTCTGAAATTTTTTTTTGAAATTGGGGCATATATTTTGAAATTTCATGAGGAGTGTATGAATTCCAATAAAACCTTTGCACCACCTGTAAGCTTCAGAAGATTGGTGGGGGGGGGGGGGGGGGGGGGGATTGGCGGAACTTGTGATATTCTTTTACCTGTATTATCTCTCCAAGCACTGTTTGAGATAAAGATTCAAAACCTTTGTTAATGTATGAAATTTGTGTGCAGATACACATGGATATATTGTAATTATCTAGGGTTGACCCTGTTAACATTACATGGAAAGTAGGCTTGCTTGGTCAAACCTAGGAGTTTCATGAAGAGACTCATTATCCAGTGCCATGAGAAGAATGTTTTTATGGCAAGGGGTCAGAATCCAAAGCATTTTATAGTCTATGAGACTGCCTTTCCTGTAATTTCTGGTGCTAAATGCAACATAAATTACAAACTGATTCTTGTATTGCTTCAGGGTTTGTAAACAACTTGAAATACCTGATAGAACAATGGAGCGGATGTTCAAGTGGCATCACTTGAATACATCTTGTCCTCTGGGTATAATCATTACTTTGCGCATGTGGCACGTTGTTCAAATTAATAATTACCTCCAGCTGAATTTATTATTCTTAGCCCAACTACAGATCAGTTTAGCATATATATTTGTATCTAACATCTAGTACTTCCCTCACAGGAAGCTGTTGAAGTGAAGGAATCCTTGTTTACTGTAATAAATGAATCCTGTTTTAATGGTATAATAGGACTCAGTTACAAACATTGTTGGTGAGAATCCACTAAAGTAGGCAGCCCAGGTATAAAAGATGAGTTTGACTTTATACATGTGTAACAGCCATGATATTTGCTATGGATACTGAAAGTAAAACACCGATAAATAAATGAACAAATAATCTCAGATCTTCTCAACAGATCATGAAGAATTAGTGTTTCATTGATTTCAAGTGGATGTATAACCTAGTCTCATTGGAACAGCAAATGAAGCAGGTGCATACATTCCTTGACTTAATGAAATGTGAGATGTCCCTTCTGTGAAAGGTTTCAGTGGAAGATAAAATGATTAAAATCACATGTTGGACTGTGTGTGGAGAATCCTTTTTTGTGAATTGATGATGAAATTATCTTGCACAATAAGGAAATAACCTAAGCTACCTCAAAATACTTGAACTGAGATGGACTATTTTACAGTCCAGATTCAAGAAAATCATCTGCTCTGTGTAATGAAAAGATGATGGAAAGTATGTGATGATAAATGGGAGCTAGTGCAAAGCCAGTTCATTACTGTTTTTGTTTCTCATGGCATAGAATAGCATACTGTGTACACTGAGGACCCATAAAAACATCTACCCATCTACCAATGTGGAATTGCAGTTTATTGTTTTAGATGAATTCTATACAATTTTGTTGATAAAAATGAATTAGAGTAAATATTTTAGGAAAAAAGAGACCATTTTCAGTTATGAAAAAAAGTGGATTTAATTGGATATACATAAAAATGCAAAAAAACCGTAATTGTTTATCAGTGTGTGGATCTTATAATGTTGGTGTATTATGATCTATGTATTAACTTTTTTTGTCAGTTATGTGATTGTAATTCTAAGGAATAGCAGTGTGATTTAAAATTCATTTTCTTGGAATGTGGTCATGTTTTATATTGCAATAAATGACATCATAATAGCAGTGTTTTTGAGCAAAATGTAATCCAGTCAGTGTCAGGAACATCATAAATGGTGTAAGGCAGGCAGGGAGAAAGTTTGTGGTTGAAGAGGTACAGATTTGGAAGGGCATCCCTATATTTCTTCTCTGCCTTCGGACAAAGTTCATTTACCTTGAGATCGATGGATGGAACAGAAACACCCCCTCCCCTCCCCCACATGTGATCTATCATGGGGAATGCTAATCTCCTCTAGAAAGCTGTAGCCAACAAAAGGTAACATTTATCATATTGTTGCTATCCCCAAAGCAGTTTTACTCAGAATACATGATCCAGGACTTCAACAATGAGTTTGCCAATATGGAGTCAGTGTAGGTCTTATCTTTAATAAGTTTGGGAATTATTTAGTTTCAATCTTTTTGAGATCCACTTGTCTATATCTTCAGAAAACATTCAGACTATTAATGTCTAACCAGTTGTGAAATTCTACAACTGTTTCAAAACTAATTTTATGTTGACAACAGTTGCTTTGAGTTATCTGATGTACCATTTATATTTCAGTTGATGAACTTAGCATTTTGACAATCACTTCCAAAGCTTTTAGAAATTTAATAGAAGGGTTCCGAGTTATCAGTTCAGTGGGAAGAAGCATCATTCCAAAGACATCGTTGCACCATCCATTGCTTCTCGAAACACAGTTTGATTGCTTGGTAAAATTTAAAAAACTAGGTTAGTAATTAGGGTAAATGTACTAAAGCAGTAAATTTCTGACAGTTCAATTGATTTATTGTCTTTTAACCCGCTAAGTATTTCCGAAATATTTTTCATCAAATCTAGTCATGGCTGCTATGTAGCAGCCATGACTAGATTTGATGAAAAGTTCATCGAAATTTGACCAAAGAAATAATGAGTCAAAAAATTGAGGATTCCTGCCAGGGACAATTTGGTTAAATGTTCTCAACTTATACTTGTTTTATTAGCAAGAGACTTCCTGTCCTGGGCAGGAATATCCACCAGCAGCATGCAAGGAGTTAAATCTGTATTCAATATACAATAATGAATTTCCACAATTTGGAAACCAACAGAAAACTTTTGTCTTCCTGACATGTATTAAAGGGCAATAAGCTGTGTAGTTGAGAAAAATAAGTTAACCATATGACAAAACCATAATTTTCATTATGCAAAAGTACCATTATGTTTCATATATCATTCATATGAGTGCATTCGTATCAATTAAATAAATTAACTTGAAGGCGAGGATTCATTGTCTTTATTAAAAAAGGCAGGCTGTATTTTTTCATTGTGATCTGGTTACCAGATGCTGATCACTCACGCCAATTTCCGGGACAGCATACTCTTGTGTTCCTAATATACATATATGTATGTTTATTAATTTTTAGGAATTTTTCCACCCTGTATGCACCTTATTTGAGCCTGTATGTTTATTAAAATTGCCCTTCCAACAGGGAGGAGATCTTCAAATTAGTAAATCGATACTACTAGATTGTGTGATAGTCTTTTGTTTAGCACAGTGTATTCATTGCTGTAGACATGGTGCCTTCACGCCTATTTTTTTAATAAAACTAACTGCAATACTGGAAAATAAGTTGGCCTTTAGATAAAATTAACTAGCATTACTCCCCAACCCCCTCAATGGTTTTCCACCCTGTACTATTATTTGGGTCTGTACTTTTATTTAATTTTGATAAATGTTCCACCCCGTACTTTTTTCACACCTGTACTTTTATTTGGAACACAAGAGTAGACTGCAATGTCATTTTCCATATTTGTCCAATTTAGCTTCCTCAGAAGGATGAAGGTAAAGCTTATGTTCACATGTTTCTATTTAAAGTTAATGCATCCATGAAATCTATTTTGCACTTGTCGATACACATGCTTTGGGTTTTATTGGAAGCATAATGGCACTTTTTAAACTAAAACAACGTTTTTAATCTACTAATGCCCAATTATTGCCAAACTAATGCACAGTTGTTGTTCATGGAAATCAATCCTTTGGAAAGCAAGGCTTATTTATATTTTAACGAGCATCTGAGAATCGATTCCCGCAAACATTTGTGCAACAAAACTAGCAATTTTCAAAGTAGATTCTCACTGCACGTCTTCTAGGATTCGTGTAAAAAGAATTGATTCAATTTAACTCTTTACCTAACATAACGGAAGCAAATTAACCAATACAAGGCAAAGATGACCTGAAATATCCTGACACTTTAACGAAATTGTACAAATATGGCTGTTATTGGAACCGGCTCAATGAGCCGGTTCCAATGACATCCATATTTGTAAGGTTTTATTGGTAAATATTGTTTATATTTTAAAAAAAATTATCAAATTCAGTTTATATTTTAAAAATTAAAAACTGTGTTGGATAAAGGGTTAACATGTGTTATCAGTATACAACATGGGTTCAACCATGGTGGCATCATGGGATCCTGGGACACTCATAGCAGGTATGGATTCTCGTCACCATTTTTGCGAGAATTCAAATGGATTCTCCCAAATTTAGGTGAAGTATACCTGGGAAGTAGAAAAGGTATTCATTTATTTCCACATGTATCAGAAATCTAGAAATTGTGTTACGTTCAAGCCTGAAAATAAGCAGACTGTCATCTGCAAAATGAGGTCCCCAGAGGGGGAATTTGGTGATGCTACCCTGCACAGCAGGGTAGCATCACAAAATTTACCCTCTGTGAACCTCAGTCTGAATCAAGGTCTCAAGCCAAAACAGAAAGATGTACCTAGAGGATAAATTGACCCACTGTATGGGATATCATCAGCAAATTCACCCTCTGGGGACCCCATTTTGCAAATGACAGGTTGCTGATATTCAGGCTTGGTTACGTTATTGTGTTTACTTCTGATCACTTTCTGGTAATTTCTTTTTTCTTCTTTTGTCTTTTCTTCTGAAAATTTGTCTGCATTTTAAGTTTTTTAATTACAGATTTATGTAATTTTGTGTTGGTTCTGATATCTAAAATTTTGCATATGGTGATTTTTTTTTTGCTGTGACAAGCAGCTCCATATATGGCAATGTTGGTCTGTCTGTCTGTCAGTTGGCCTGTCTATCTGTTGGTCTGTGCCCATCATGATTTTAAACTCACTAAATTTTAACTCGTAGAGTGCTACATTATTTTTGAAAGATACCATGCTATCAGCAAGTGGAGCCTTAGTTTAGCAAAGATCTTCTTTATATAAAAAGTTTTTTATAGGCCCGCGACGAATAGTTGGGGGCATATTGTTTTACCCCTGTCCATCAGTCTGTCCATCCATCCACTGTCCATCCATCTGCATCTAGAGTACATTGTTTGTCTGGCTAACTTCTCTTACAGTTTTGAAGCTAGAACTTTCTTATTTCACAGGTTGTTTCTACATATACCAGAGGTGTGCATATTGTCAGGGTTTTGATTGGCTTCAATATTTTACAAAATTACAAGTTGTTGAACTCAGATGATTTTTAGCTGAACTTGACAAAGTCAAGCTGAGCTATTGCCATCATTTCTCGTGCGTCGGCATACGTTATTTATTTATTTATTGATGTTTAAGGTCACATATTTATGCACAATGGCTAATCATGACCGTGACAGTTTTATGGGTGGAGGAAGCCGGAGTACCCGGAGAGAACCACCGAGCAACGATGAGCAGCTTCCAGCTCCCCAACATTGTAACTCTGCACTGCAGCACAGGCAGGGTTAGATTGGTTGAAGACATGCGTACCATCGACGTGCAGTATGCCTTAGTACACGGCGTTATCGTGCCCCCACATGTGCAATGGGGTGAAGTGTCTTGCCCATGGACACAATGCGGTTGCCGCAGGTGGGAGTCGAATCGAGGACCTCTCGGCTTGCAGCCTGCACCTCTACCTACTGAGCCACCGCACCCCGTCAGCATACGTACGTACGTATGTACATCTGGGCATACATATGTATGTACGTCCACAATTTCCTTTGGCACACCTCACAGGTCGCATTTATGATCAGATCACTTTGAAACTTGGTATGCTTGTTTGGGTTGGTATCAAGTCTTTGCGGCACCGGGTCGTTTCAGCATCAGTTAGGTCGTTTTTGCACCTTGGTTGAAGTCCTTTTGGCACTTCAGTCAAGTTGTTTTGGCACCTGATCTCGGAAGTGTTTTTGTTGGTAATTGTTCTGTTGATTATTGATTATCGTCCAATGATGTTTTCACATGAAAACACAGTTTACCATTTTCGGTGCTTTGGAAATGTGTTGTTAAAAGGAAATCATTTTGTATATAATGATGGGGGCAAATTCTGTAGTTTGTCAGAGTTCTTCGAAAACACAGAGGCAACATCAATCCTTTGTTAATCAAACATAAGCTACAACACCGGCAGAGAAAAGATGTGACAAAAACACAGGGACAGTTATTTGAACTTTGGGATAAATATTCAAAGGGGGTTATCAGTACTAGAAAACTATTAAAAAATGTGTAGGAATTTATGGGCCTTAAATGTGATACTGATTACTATTATTACCACTTTATTGTTCATTTTCTTGATTAATGGGGAAGTATGTTGAATAATTCTCGGTTTTGTTTAAACAATTGACTGGCAGTTATTTTGAAGTCACTTGAATGTTCTTCCCAATCCCTATTCAAAATAACTGCACATCAATAGTTTTCAAATCGGAGAATTATTCAACACATTTGCCCTTCAATCAAAAAGTTATAATATTCCTACATGCCATATCAATCTTATTATTTCTTTTGTGGTAATGTAAATGTTATTTATTAATTGTTAATGTTCCATACCTCAATAAAGTCTGTTAAAATAAAGTTTCGTATCAGAAATGTTTTATTGTTTTTTTTGTCCACAGTAAAATGAATTCCCTAGGACCCGAAACGACCTGGCCAAGTGCCGAAACGACTCAGTGCCGAAACGACTCGGTGCCGAATCGACCTGAAGTGGTGCTGAAACGACTTGACCAGGTGCCAAAATGACTTGGTGCTGAAACGACTCGATGTCGAAATGACCAGCATTCATTTGGGTTGACCTCTAGATGGGAGCTATCAATTTTCATCAATTTCCGTCAAAAAATGTTGCCGCTGGCAACGTTATTTAGAACTTAGTTTAGTCAGACCTCAATATTTCCCTTTGGCACACCCTACAGGGCACATTTATGATCGGATTGCTTTGAAACCTGGCATGCTTGTTTGGGGTGACCTCTAGATGGGAGCTATCGATTTTCTTCCATTTCCGTCAAAAAATGTTGCCACTGCCAACGTTCTTAGAACTTAATTTAGTCAGACCTCAATATTTCCCTTTGGCACACCGTACAGGGCACATTTTTCATCAGATCGGTTTGAAACTTGGTATGCTTGTTTGAGGTTACCTCTAGATGGGAGCTATCGATTTTCTTTGATTTCCGCCAAGAAATGTTGCCGCTGGCAATGACCTTTCATGAACTTAGTGCAGTTGGCATCAGAATTTCCATTTGGCACACCCTGCAGGTCACATTTATTATTGGATCTCTTTGAAACTTGCTATGCTTGTTTTGGGTGACTTCTAGATGGGAGCTATCGATTTTCTTCCATTTCCGTCAAAAAATGTTGCTGCTGGCAATGTTCTTAGAACTTAGTTTAGTCAGACCTCAATATTTCCCTTTGGCACACCCTACAGGGCACATTTATGATCGGATTGCTTTGAAATCTGGCATGCTTGTTTGGAGTGACCTCTAGATGGGAGCTATTGATTTTCTTCCATTTCCATCAAGAAATGTTGCCGCTGGCAATGCCCTTTGAACTTAGTTTAGTCAGGCATCAATATATTCCTTTGGCATGCCCAACAGGGCACATTTATGATCAGATTGGTTTGAAACTTTGTATGCTTGTTTGGTGTTACCTCTAGATGGGAGCTATCGATTTTCTTCAATTTCCGTTAAGAAATGTTGCCGTTGGCATTGACCTTCGATGAACTTAGTACAGTTGTGCATCAATATTTCCCTTTGGCTCACCCTGCCGTACACATTTTTGGCCAGATCACTTTGAAACTTGGTATGCTTGTTTGGGGTGACCTCTAGATGGGAGGTATCGATTTTCTTACATTTCCGTCAAAAATAGTTGCTATTGGCAACAACTTCTGATGAACTTAGTAAAAACTTAATGCAGTTATGCATCAATATTTCCCTTTGACACACCCTGCAGGGCACATTTATAATTGGATCACTTGGAAACTTTCGTGTGCTTGTGTGGGGTGATATCTATATGGGAGTTATTGATTTTCTTCCATTTCTGTCAAAAAATGTTGCCACTGGCAACAACCTTTGAACTTAGTTTAGTCAGGCTTCAATATTTCCCTTTGGCACACCCTTCAGGGCACATTTATGATCAGATCACTTTGAAACTTGGTATGTGTGTTCGGAGTGACCTCTAGATGTGAGCTATTGATTTTTTTTCATTTCCTTTAAAAAATTATTGTCGTTATCACCAGCCTTTGAACTTACTGCATTTGTGTAGCAACTTATCCCTTTTGCACTCTCTGCAGGGTATATTTATGAATTTCCAAAAAAAGAGAGAAAAACACATTGCCACAAGCAATGACCTTCAAACTTAGTGCATTTGTGAATTAACATCTTCCTTTGGCATGCCTCAGAGGGTGCATTCATTATGAGGTTGTTTTGAAACTGTGTATGCTTATGCAGGGTGACAAAGATAGGAGCTATGGATTTTCTTTTCATTTCCATCAAAAACTGTTGCTGTTAGCAACAATCTTTGAATTTATTGCATATGTGCATCAACATTCTTCTTTGACATGGCCTGCAGGCCACATTTATCATAGGATTGTTTTTGAACTTGGTGTGCTCATTGGGCAAGACATTTAGATAAGAGCTATTGATTAGCATTCATTTCTGTGAAAAAAGTTGCCATTTACAATAACCTCTGTACTTACTGAATTTGTGTATCAACATTCTCCTTTAGCCAGTCTTACTGTTTACTTTTAAAAATGCATGGATTACTCTTGACGTTGTGCATGCACAATGCTGTTATCTTGAAATTTCACCAAATAATATTGGTACCAGTGATCTTCAGTTTTGCCATTTCACTTATAACGTACCAAGTTCAAGTTTGTCAAGTTGAGCCACAGTGTCATTGACACTTTCATTTGTAGAATTTCACCTGTGTAGAACGTGATACATTGTTTGTCTGGCCAACTTCTCTCACAGTTTTGAAGCTGGAATATTTATTATTTCACAGGATGTTTGTACATATACCAGAGGTGTGCATATTGTTAGGATTTTGATTCACAAAAATGGAACTTAATCAATTTATTGTGGAATATCACCTGTATGGTATGTGGTATGTCCGGCTAACTCCTCTTACAGTTTTCAAGGTACAACCTTTTTATTTTACAAGTTATTTATACATATACCAAAGGTGTGCCAGGAATATAGTCCATCCGCTGTCTGTCCATCCATCAGTTGTCTGTCCATCCATCTGCTGTCTGTCCTGTATCGTCCACTATCCCTCCGTCCACATCTAGGGTTACATTGTTTGTCCGGCTAACTCCTCTAACAGTTTTTATGATAGGACTTTCTTATTTCACAAGATGTTTCTCTATATACCAGAGGTATGCATATTGTCAGGATTTTGATTGGCAGCAATATTTCATAAAATTTCAGGTTGTTGAACTAAGTTAATTTTTTATAGAATTTCACCTGCATGGTTTGTGGTTTGTCCGGCTAACTTCTCTCACACTTTTCGAGCTAGGACCTTTTCCTTTCAAAGAATGTTTGTACATATACCAGAGATGTGCATATTGTCAGGATTTTGATTTTCTACAATATTTCACAAAATTACAGGTTGTGGAACTTAATCAATTTTTGTGTGGAATTTCACCTGCATGGTATGTGGTTCATCTGGCTAACTTCTCTTACAGAATTTGATTTTGTTCAATTTTCCACAAAATTACGGGTTGTTGAATTTAGTAAATTTTGGTGAGAGTTTGAATATAGGGCACATGATTTGTCAGCTAACTCCTCCAACAATACATATGTAAATATAAGTACATGGAACAACTTGCAGGGGCATCTTACAGACACAGAACATGTACAAGTAACAAATCGCTGTTTGCTCCTCAACCTCCTGTGTCCATGTGCTGTGCTGGAACTTGCTTCAGTCTAGTTTTCTACTGCTGAGCAAACAACAAGCTACTGTGTGCAAAGCCACTAAAGTGTCTTTCAGCACTTTTCAACAGAGCCATGATAGTGGTTTCCAGAATTCAAACAGTTAAAATACTGGGTGGGATGACATCATGTTTCATATGCATGTGTATCACATTGATCGCCCTATGTTCAATGCAAGTGTTATTTGGAGAGTTATTTTCCTTTATAGACTTGGGTGGAGTTTTTACCATCAAACTCAATAACTTCGAAAATACATGGTGAAATATGACAATATTTGGAATAGAAGTTTATCTTATTGATGTCTAACACCAGGTGTCAGTTGGGGTATTTTGTCAAAGTTATTGCCCTTTATGGACTTTGAATTTGTTTCATTTTTACCATCCCTTGCAGCTTAGATGTGAACTTGTTTACATGTTCTTTCACAAACAAGAAAAATCAGAGAGTCGATATTATTTCACATTAGTGGCTTATTGTCCCTTTAATAGTGTGAAAGTATTGATGGAGTTCAAATTGTGCAGTCTGCAAACACAACTGTGCTGAAGATGTACTGCTTTGTGTGTGCTATTAGTTGTTACTGTTTGTGACATGTAAGACATTAAGTGGAAAGTATTCATTTTAGCTGTTGTTTTCTCTTATCACAGACATTCTGTTTTATATCAATGCTTTGCTTACAAATTGAAACAATAATAAAACTATCAATAAATTTTAGGGATGCGGACTGGACCACAAAAAACCAGTACGGTGTGCATGCCAGGGCCAGACTGCACACTGGACCAGACTGCCATCATTGGACCACTTTGGACTGGTCCACACATGGCAGTCCAGTACTGGACAGGTTCACAGACTTTAATACATAGATGTATGTCTACTAGTCAGTTACCATGTTCTCGACATTTGGGCCTATATCTGACACATTGGGTAATTTGGGTAATACCCAATGTGTCAGATATAGGCCAAAATGTTGAGAACATGGTAGTTGTATAAGTGGTTACGTAATTCTAATGGGTAATGGTATGCATATTGCTAGTGACAATGACTGATGTCAGACAAGATAGCGAATTAGGAATTACCATGTCAAATTGTCAATTAACCCTCATAGGCTTATATACATTTCAATGTACTGAAGATAGGTGGCAAATCGCGACATAGCCTATAGTTGGCAATATTTAACTCCAAGTCACTACATCTAATACCGAATACTGGTACACATAACTGCATGTTGGAAATTGACCAATCTATCTGGACTATGTCAGGTGCCAGTGCTAAGAACAAAACGTTTTTGTGCTGAAAGACTTGGAACATTTGCACTATCTATCTTTAAGTTCTTAACCCAATCATATACTATATAATATATAGTATACGATTGGGTTATCATACAATCTATGATTGGGTTATCAATATTAATAAAGCATCTGCTAATTAACTGCCATTTTGTGTGTACTTATATTAGTGGACATTTTGGTCTTTCTGGCTGTCATTTTGGGTGAATTTGCAAGCAGACATTTCATCCCTATATGTTGTTTGGCTCATCGCAGTAAAAAATAATTGGTTTAAAGGTATACCACGGGAATCCTTTTCTGAAATATTGAGCTATTTAATTATACTAATACTGCCCAATACTAGGCTGACCAACTTGTTTAGTTTTCTTTGAAAGATAAGGGACCTCACCGGAAGGTGACAGCATTGGACTTTAAATCGAAAGGTTGATCGTTTAAAGACACTTAATCACAATTGTCCATGTGCAGGCATGGTGACAATGTGTACAAAGGTGTACTACATGTCAGTAGTGCACTTAACGTCCACCACTGCTAACTCTGAACCTGTCTGTTAAAAGTGTTAAAACCCAACAAACAAACAAACAGACCTGAAGGTGACAAAAATGCATTGAATTCAAATGCGTATTTCAGAATTTGTTCTCAAAGTTTATTTTTCATCCCTATTTTTTTCTGGCCATCTGTGTCACGGATGAAGAGTGGCCATGGCATTTGGCATATTGAAAATTCATGAAGGGTTACAAATATTTTGTGTTGCAAAAAATTTTTCATGAAATTCTATCAATATTAATTTGTCCAACTGCATTTCTTGTAAACTGAAAGTAAGATGATTTTACAATTGAACACTTTCTTAAAGTGTTACATTTCATTATCTTGTAACATACACTTAGTGATTTAAACCTGGATAATGCAGATGGTGACCAGCCTTTAGATTGGTCTCATACAGGGACATCGCAGACTCACCGAGTCCATTTTGGTTCCGTCCAATTGAAAATTCTTTTATAATATCAGCTGTTAGAAATTCTGTAATTGGGCTTCTCTGAGGTTGCTTGGTGGCTAAGAATATATAGTAAATCTTTTTGAAACTGGACAACAGAACCGAGGTAAGAAAAAACAAACAAAACTCTCTGTAAACACTCCAATTTGTGAACATTCCTCTAATTTGGGGATATTGGTTATCACTGTGAATTTGGGAGGATTTAAAGGCCTGGATGGATCTTCCTACAACTAATTGCATGCTACTAGTATATGACTTGATGAAAATTTGAGAAATCAATCAGCTTATTTCCAGCATATGGACAACTGGACAGTTTTCCTGGTTAGACCCATATTGAAAGTATTGTAGTGAGAACGACTGCTGGAGGTGGGTATTTCTCGAGGTAAACACTTCCAGTGGTATGATTATCTCCCTTGATATGCTCTTGTTTGAGATTAACTCTATTCTTGACATTCATTAAAGTTATTTCGTACCGACCAGACGTTTCATATTAGATTCCAAAACATTGGTAATTCTTTTATCTGATCGTAGTGTTGAGCACTGTTTCTTTAATGGATCACTGGTAAATTATCTACCAAATTTACCACAGTATCTTTTGTTGATGATTGTAATATCAAATTTAAATTGACCAAAATTTACTAGTAATAATATCTGCATTCCTTTGATTGTTTCATGATGTATGCATAGGACCATCCCAGACAATTCAAGCTGAATTGTGGTATACATACAGGACACAATGAGTGTTGGAGTACGGGAGAATGGAATCAATGACCCAGGTTGGTGTTTTCCCTGTATTTCATGTGTGCCAAAGGAACATGTGAAATACAGGAAAACCTCCAACAAAGTTAAGTGATTCCTGTCCCCCATATCTCTACCCAAGTTGTATTCTGTATTCATACCATGATTCAATGTGGATTAAATGAATGAGGCTGATTTTTTAAAAGGAAAATATTACCTTTGGCAGTCTTTTTACATTCTTGCATGGAACTGTTTTATGTTGAAGCATTTCATTCTAGTCTTAATATCATTCAGATGCATAATGACCAATCAGCTGCACTCTTATATGACATTCTCAAGTAGGCAGGATTCCACATGGCATGTACCCTGCACATTACTTAGCTAATGTTTCCGTAGTCCATTCCAGAATACATGGTTTATTCCGGGCATGCGCAGACAACTCGGAATATCAATTTGGTTGTTTTCTTTGCTAACCGTCATTCTGGAATATCATTCCGACTCATTCTGAGTAAACCACCCTGCAAGCAGGTTTAGATGGTTTACCTTTTATTCCTGACATGCGCAATTATCAACAAATAGTGGAAAATGTGTCAGCGTTCAAGACAATAACAAATATGTTAGGTAAATGGAATTCAGCAAAATATTTAAACATAACATATCCACAAATAATTGATGAAAATGAAGAGAAAGAACTGTGAAGTCAATTAAACAACAGGCCTATTGACCCACTCCCAAATTGAATAAAAGAATTTTTTGGACCCTGGAATTCATTTTTTTTCTACTAAGCGACCACCCTTGACCGCCCATAACTGACTCATTTATTTCCCCTTGACCCGAAACCATGATTATTGTGACAAAATATTACATGTGGATGTGAAATCCTAAAATGATGAATGTCAAGGGAAGTGGGGGAGGGGGGGGGGGGGGGGGGGAGTACAACCAACATGGTTACAAGGCTCAAATCCTACAGATGCAAAAATGCCAAAATTCTGAAGATCTGGAACCCTTTCTCCACCCACCCTCACCAGTTAGAAATTCGAGGGGTGTCACCACACTCCGCCCCATTATAACGTTATAGCCAAGCTGTGTGAGTTTGCCTCCCCCCCCCCCCCTCTCAGTATACTCATAACCAACAAATAGTGGACACCAAATACTGATTTTTTTAAAATTCTCACTCAAATAACGTCAATGAGCAGAGTTGTATGGACACAATGGCGAGAACCTGTCCCCAATCCTCCGGATCAGCCGGCGTCCTGGCCAGTGGCGTAGCCATGGGGGCTGGAGGCTCAAGTCAACCTAAAGCTTTAGCAGCCCCCTCCCTAAATAAAATATAAATATTGACCAAAATGCTCTCCAATATAGGGCAGCACATGCTACAACTGCATCAGATTCGATCTTAGAGCACTTAACTTTGCAAAATTTTCTCGACGGAGGCCTTATCCTGACCGGGTCGTTACCTCCTTCTCAGTCCTAACTAGGACCCTGTGGTCGTTACCCCATCCTCCCACTTCCCTTCAGGGAAGTGGGAGGAGGGATAATGACGGAAGAGTCCTAGTTAGGACAAGGGGAGGACCCCCGAAACCCACTAACAACCTTCCAAATAGTACCCCCCCCCTCTCACCCAGGGGCGACGGAAGCTCGAAAAGTGGGGGAGGGCACAATTTTTTTCTGTGTAACCACAGGGTTGCATGAAGGAAAAAAAAAAAAATTTTAGAGTTCAGTGGGGGGGAGGGGGGGGGGGGGGGGGCTGGATTGGAGGGCTAATTTGTTATCGTGGATGTCATGAACACGGAACAAAATTAAATGCAACTCCGGAAAGGGAACACATGTGCACGTTAAATACCGTAGTCCAAACATGGACCCAAAGTCCGCAATATAAATAAATTTTAGGTTTGGTACATCTAAAGGACGTACGAAACCCCCAAAGTAATATTACGGAATTTGGGTCCAAATTTGGACTAGTTTACCAAACCCCAAAATTATATTATGGAATTTGGATCCAAGTTTGGACTAGTTGTACTATTACTATAGTTTGTGCCTAATTGATTTAATATTGGATATACTGGTTGCGAACTTGCAATGTGCAATTTCTCCATATATAAAATGGACAACGCTAATTTTGTTAGAACTATTATCATCTTCCACAGTCAATGTGGCCATAGGTGTTGTGTAGGTTATGTCAGAATATGTCATGTTTGGGTACCCATAATTGGTGAAAAAGAGGGGGGCACGTGCCTCCTGTGCCCCTGGCTCTGCCACACCCCCTATACCCCCCTCCCTCAACAACAGAATCCGATAATCCTTGGCCTGGATACGCCCCTGTACCTGACTGCTCAGTTGTCGAGCATCCATCTCAGTCGGTAGTGGAATAAAGAAAAAACAAGAACAAAACCCCCCAAATATTCCTCATTTCAAAATCAATCCGGAACATGATAGGGTTGGAGGCATTAATTCCTCGGCAAAGAATCAGCTTCAGACCACGGCATAACAAATGCAGGGGCGTAGCCACTGGGAGTGGGGGGCTGGGGGCACAGGTCCCCCCAGAGTTTTGCACCCCACCCCAAAACATTGATCCAATGCAAGTTTCAAACAACTTAAGAACCCCAAAATGCTCTCCAATATAGGGCTACACATGCTACAAATGCCTCATATTCGATCTTGGAGCTCTAAATTTTGCAAAATTTTCTCGGGGAAGGCCTTGTCCAAAATAGGCCCCTCTGGTTGTCACCCGTCTCTTCCCATGTCCTTGTCCTAACTAGGACCTCTGTTCGTTACCCCCCCCCCCCCCCACTTCCACGAAGGAAAGTGGGGGAGGGGGTAACGGGAGGGTGCTAGCTTGGACTAGGCAAGGACCCTCAAAACCCCACAACATTACAAATATCATGGTATGCCCCCGCCCCAACAAAAAAATGGCTAGAAATGGCTACCTCCCCCCCCCCCCCTCTCAATTATAGAATCCTGGCTATGCCCCTGAACAAATGGGAGTCGAAATAATAAAAAACTCAAGTGCTCTGTACAGCGTTTCTTTGTAATTTTTTTGTTTCTTTTTAATCTGGTCATATTGACCTACATGACCTACACCTTATCCATAGGAGAGGTGTGCTGTTTTATACAGATGCGGCACTGAGGTGAGCAAAAGCAGCATACATGTTGTCATTGATAACATCATCAACAAAAACTGCGAGCACCACTTCCTCAAATTCCATTCTGGTTTGCATTTGAAGTGCAATTTGCTGTTTCCTTGTGATTACTATTCTGTATCTTCACTGCGCATGTCACACTATTCCATGTAATCCAGAATAGACTACGGAAACATAAGCTAAGTATCTGGATTCCATTGGGTACTATTGAATACAGCCAGCAGTCATGGTATAATGAAAGTGACTCTGATAGGTCAAGACAAAATGGCTGCATACTAGATGTCAACTTTGATGTTTGGGGGGTACATGTATCTAGTAAATGGTGATTAATCACAGGTCTTGTTGATAAAATGAACAATAAATTGTACTGCTACTAACATGACAGCTGATTGTTTATTCAATGTGGAATTACTTCTTCCCATTTTAAAATACAGTCTCCTCTCATTTATTATTAGCTTTTGATTGTGAAGCCTTTTCCTGTATAGATTGAGTAAAATTTTCTTCTTCTTGCAGGATTGTTGATAAAAAGATCTACATGTCTGTATGCCACAAAAGAGAGGTTGAAATTTTTAGCTGACTTTCTTACAAAAGTAAGTTTAAATACATGTATTTCTGACAAGGTGGTATGATGTTTTGAGCCTTTTTCAAAATGAACCTTGATTCTTTCCTAATATGTTCTATAAATAGACAGAATCACACAAGCATTTGAATGGTTTAATGTTAATTTTTGGGTGATGTATTTCTTTTTAGCCTTTTTCAAAATGCATATTGATTCTTTCATAACATGTTCTGTAAATAGACAAACCACACAAGCATTTGAATGGTTTAATGTTAATTTTTGGGTGATGTAATTAATTTCAATGTCACAAAACATTAAATATCAGCCGATTTTTATGAAATTTTAGTGTGTTGTAGAGCTCATCAAAATAGGAGATACATGTTTTGGTGTTTTTCGATTTATCACCATTTTTAGCTCAACTTTGACGAAGTCAAATTTGAGCTATTGTCATGGCCCATCGTCCGTCCGTCCGTCCGTCCGTCCATCCATCCGTCCGTCTGTCCGTCTGTCCGTACGTCAACAATTGGCTATGGCTCGGGCTAGAGGTCGTATTTATGAACCGATCTTTACGAAACTTCTTGTGTACCTTTGTTATGACCCTGGGACGGGAACGAGTGTTTTTAGGTGTGATCCGAAATTCAAGATGGCTGCCAGTGGCCATTTTGTACCGATGATGCAAAAATCAGTTTTTTGTACAGAACTTCTGTATGAAAGTTCTGATTTGAATAAAGTTTTGTATAAATGTTTAGTACCATGGGATACATCACATATAATACAGGTTTTTTTCTCGTGCGTAAATTATGCAAATTAGATTACTCCCATAGTTACCTCACTTCTGTAAATAGGTGGGGAATCCCCTGACAAGGTCAAGGTTTGTCTGTGGCTTAATCATTTTTGAAAGCTTTGTTGTACTTTGATCTTGCATCTCTTGTGCCTACCTATGTATAGGAGTACAGGTACATTTGAAGATTGCACATCGCTGTCTATTGTAAACAAAGTTAAATTTCTCTAAGTCCTGTAAGTCAAAATATTCTGTCCTCAATAAAATCTTCATGACTAATTCAGTTTTTGATGATTTTATTCAGGGCAGAATAGTTTGCATACACATTTTCGAATTTCCCTTTTCGTGGGGTGTCCGATCCAAAATGTTTACCACATGCAGATATCTATTAACCTGACGATGCCTGTCTGTTATAAACGTCAGTGAAGTCTGCGGTTAAAATTAGCGGATATCTGGATAATATCCAGTTGGAGCTCATGGTTATTTGGTTGAGAAAAATGGTTAACCATTTCAGCACTAGTTGACAGTTTCTAAGAAAGAACATAATGAGGGTGGAATACAGGGGACAGGAATCAACAACCCGAGTTGTAGTTCTTCCAAGTGTTTCACAAGTGCTGTAAGCATGAGTGAAATATAGGAAAACTCCTGTAAGGGTCATAGATTCCTATTCCCCATATTCTCCCTGAGTTGTGTTCTGTATTTATACCACAATTAAACTTGAATTAAGTAAATGAAGCTTAGATTTCTAAACAAGCATATCACTTTGGTGGTTTGTTTACTTTCTTGCGTGACACTGTATTGTGCTAAGGCATTTCATTCAAATAATGTAATTCAGATGTGTTATGACCAATCAGATGCATTATTACATGACGTTCTTTCATGCAGGTTTATCTAGCACATTTCTCAATATTTATATTGTATCAGGTAATATTGAATAAGCACAACAATCATGGTGTAAAATCATTTTCTTTTAACTGGTTTACACTACTCCGCTGCACATAAACTGTTGCTCTGCTTTCACCCCTTTTTGAATTCCACCAATTGAAAAATGCATCAGTAATAAAAGAACTGATTCAACTTGCCATTAATGCAGAAGTTCTTTATTATAGATGATTTAACAGATGAATCTGCACATGAATCACAGAGTACCTTATTATATGAGTAATGTTGAATACTTGAAATATTTTGCTTTATGGCTGTTTAACCCTTAAAAGCCTATTCTGACTTTGAACACTTTTACCACAATAGAACAGGTGCTCCAGTATTCAGTCTTTCGGTACATTTGCAGTTTACAATCTAAGTACTGACTAGAAACAACGGCAAGGCTACAGAATGTACACTGCAAAATATAAAACGTTTAAAAATGTTTTATTATATTTTCACTTTTTGTCTCCAGATGCAGCTACTTGTCATGTTAGGTATAGAGTTTAGAAAAACTTTCATGGGAAATACCCATTCACTGTTTTTATGTCCCCAGCTGAGGTTGGGTGACATATAGTGATTGAGCATGCCTGTGTGTGTGTGTTAGTGGGTGCATTGATGAAGCTTTCCTTCTGAGGTAGGTCAAAGAAGAAAACTACAAACATTCCAATGTCCCCCAAAATACAAAGGCAATCTTCTTGTTACCTTCGTATGTATATCCCTATAAGTGATTCCATAACTGTCAGTCTGTGCAGAATATCATGTTAAAATATTAGGGGTACCTCGGGATAGTACCCTGGTGTTATCATGGCCATGCACACCTCAGTATTTTAGTGTAAAACTATATACTTTAGCCTTTACATAACCTATTTTTTCTGTAATATTCTTAGTTTTATGTATTTACTTATATATTTTGATATGTTAACTGGTTGAGTGCTAGAAGTCACTTTAAAAAAAATGAGGGTACCAGAACAAAAGCCAACATTTTTCTTGCCCATGTTCCCTATTCATTCAAACACAAACACCCATATATGTACTGGAATACCTTGTTCAGTTGGCTACCCCCAAAAAGATGAGCGTGTGTCTGAACCAGCATCTTAACTTATAGTTAGGGAGCCAGGAGGGTTTTAATTACACTATCGTGCAAGGAATGTTTGATGCCTCGAATTTGTTGGCGGGAATAGAACATGACGGAAAACCCATTTCTTAAGTTGCGCAATTCTGGCGTTTTGGGGCCGCGGGACTCCCAAAAAACAAAAAAATGACTTTTAATTACACTATCGCTCAAGTCGACGATTTTTATATGGAATAGTCTATTACATTCACTGACCATAAAAACACAACTTCAGAATGAAATTTTCCTGGTGTTTTAAAATCAGAAGGGGTCTTTTGGGGGGGTACACCAAAATGTACGTTTTTCACTTTTAATTACACTATCACACAAGTCCAGCATTTTTATATAGAATACTCTACCATATCCATTGATCATAAAAACATGCCTTCAGAACAAAAATGTTCTGGCGTTTTCAAATCAGAAGGGGTCTTTTGGGAGGTATCGCAGAATGTTAAAAAGCGCGTTTATTTATACAATTGCGCACGCCAATCAGTTTTATGCGGAAAAATTTACAACTTTTACTGATAATAAACAACTTATACATAAGAAAAGATATTTCCTGTTGTTTTAAAATAAAAAGCGGTTCTTTAAACGGGTCCAAAATGTCAAATTGTAATTTTGAATTACACTCCCGTACACCCTACAATTTTGTTGAAAGGGGATGGCTGTTATTATTTACATCCGTCATAACTTCTAGCATAATTTAGAACTCATGTTTATGGTTTATTTATAATGTCATGTTTTACTACCTCAACCTCCAATGTGTTTAAAGGGATTGGGGTTACGGTAGTGAAGCATAGCGTTATAAATAATCCTGCCAGAAGTTATAATGTGTGGAAATAATTTCATATTCCCTTTAATGCGGGTAGTCCACATTCACAACCCATAGGCCTACAATTTGTTTGCTTCTGCACTGAAATCAAACACTGGCAGGTGCCTTCAGCTAGGTGCATTGTCAAAACCTCAGACTAGAACTTCCCGAAAAAATATGGTTTCCAAGACAAAGAGGCTCGGATTTTCTCAGGTGTAATAAATCGCCAGGTTGTGAATGTGAATCACCCACTTTAAAAATAATCCATAAGTTTACTGGTCTCAAAATAGTGAAGCGCAACAAATAGTCGCAGTTTCAAACTATAGGAGATGTTTATCTTTGACATCAACAATGTGGATAATTATTCGGCAATTTTGTCATCAGAATCATCAAGAAAGCCAGGTTGATCTTCATCATCATTATCTTCACATTCTGGCGTTTCTGGAATGACAGATTCCAGCATCTGTGGGCCATTAAACCATATGATTCTATAGGAGCCATCGACAAGTTCCCATCCATTTCCAGGATCCATCGGTAGATTTTTACATGCAGCAGAATGCCACATAGAAGTCACATATTTTGGCCTGTCAATTTTCAGACGGACAACAGACTTGCAAGGTGGAATACTACTACCGTCCAAACCCTTCAGTTTAGATAATGGTCTACTTTCATCCTTAGGCCCGAAAGCTTTCTCAAACACTTTGAATCTGTACTCATTAATTGAAATTAATTTGCGAGCACCATATAATGCACATGTATAATCCTCCAGTGCCTGATACGTTTCCTCTGAAACAGATCCCGAGCCCAAATCTGCAAATTCACCAGGATATTGATTGTCGCGATCAAGGAGAGCAAATGGGCGTTTCTTGCCCTTTCGCGCGAAAGCTGCCATGTAATCGCAGCCGCTGTATGCGTGGAATGCCAGCAGTGCAGAACAGATCTTTTCTCAAATTTTCTCCAATTTCATCCGCTATAGCTGACACGTTGACGTATCGCCTGTTGCCATGTCCAGATGTACCAACATCCATCCAAATAATAGATCCAACTTTCTGTATATGATGTAATAAAATCACCAGTACGTCCGTATCACCAGCTCGGACTGCAATGTTACCACCTGGTTTTTCACGATCAGCATTGATCATGTGTAGACATACCCGTGTATCTGCTTTAGGATGGTCACAATACAGGCTTTCTATAGCCTGCTTCTCGATTCTGCCATCGACCACAACAAACCTCACACACTCTTCATCAAAACTGAGGTAAACTTCCCTGTCGGCCAAAACATGTGTGTGGTGCAACGAAGACCAATCTTTTGCAAAGAATCTTGGGAGTTGCTTTTTAAAAGATGAAGATTTTAGTGCAATCTTTGATAGAAGGTTCGACGTAGGTGTAAAAAACAACATCGATGCGTTTAGATTTCAGGTTCAAGAGGGTGTGCAATACAACACGGGAAAGTCCACCATATGTTGCGGTAACGTCAGTGGCAGGCAGTGAAGAAGGAAATTGCCGTCCACAACATGGGCGTTTATTATATTTGGACTAGCGTGGTCGATTACCTTCTCCTCGAGCAGTGAACTTTTGTTGGTATGAGTCATTGTACCGTCAGTCTTTTAGATAGATAGCTGGACAGATGTTAATGGAAATTACATTAGGAAGTCGACTTCACGTTTAGTAGCAAGGATAGCTATTCTCCCCGACATATCTCTTGTGCAACGGAGCTCTTTAACAACAGGGTTTTGTGCCTTCCGATTTGTTGTGCCCTGGTTCGAGAAAGGTTTCAGTTTGTTTTTGGAGATCGGCCTCTCGAAACGAACAGGATCATCAGTGCATTCGTTGACGAAATCGTCATGCTTCTGTTTACCGATTTGTTTCAATGCTAGCAGAGAATCACTTATTTCCGTACTGGCACATTTTCCAGTATGAATGTTCAATAGGGAATCCGTTTCTAAAGCAAATGGATTGGCATTAGCTTGGATACAGTTAAGTATCTTCTTGAGGTCATCCTTGTCGCGTTTGAGTCGGCTATCGGTTAATTCAGCCCTTACGTCGATAGTAGTTTGCACACCAGATAGCTCAAATGCAGTGCTGCCCTACTGCCCTTTGTCACGCTCCAGCGCAAGCGCGCATTGTAGTTGTTGGTAGAAGCAGTGTAACCTGTCATCCGCGAAGTTGAGTCAGCATTCACTGTTTGCTCCAAGGTGAGATCTACAGGTTTTCTACTGAAGTCGTTGTTGGTACGACGAACGCTGAAAAGTCCAGACGCAAGCATCTCCTTCAGGCCAGGGTGGGTGGTAGGGAGATTGATCAAGTCGATCTGGTGCTTAGATATCCATCTGGCATAGTTGAGTCGGTCGGTTGCGAAGAAAAGATCTATAACAGGAGACAGAGCTTCACAATATAAGTCAATGCCCTATTCACGCACCGACCTATCTATAATATGAAATATACCAACGCGCTCAACATACTCCATGCAGAACTGTGCAGTTTGTCCAAGCTTTCCATCAAATGTTAGCTGTGGGAAGGATTCGTATTCACAAAACAACTTCTCAAACATAGGGGTCTGCACGAGTGTATTAACACTATCTTTACTTGTCAGCACTGCTTCGCAAATGGCATCTCTAATTCGATCTCCATGTTTATATCCTTCTAAAAACTTCTTGAAATGTAGTATCTCGAACGCAAGAGCGAGCATCGGATGTAATCGTTTACAGCGATTAAAATTGGTGCAACGAATAAAACCTCCAAGTGAACCACTTGCAAGCACCCCTGACTCCGTGAGCATTTCAGGAAGTCCTGATTCATCTATAACTTTCCCGATAGCCCCAAAAAACCACATCTCCAGATGAAAACTCCCAAACAAAATAAAAATGTTGTCAAACCTCGGTTTCTCGGTGATCTGAATACGAACTGCATTCCTTGCAACATCGAGATCGTATGTTACAACACCGTACTTCTGGTCGCATTCAGCTGCACATTTCTGTGTTATCTTCATGGTCTCAATTATCACATCGCTAGATGTTATGGGACATCGCATATTCAGCATATAGGAAACAATTTGCTTTGGTAAGTTGTCGACATAAATCCGAGAATTGAAACCTGCCCACATTGGAATATTTTCCACTTCCAAAGCTTTGGCTGCAAGAAACAATAGGTCGATACTCCGAGCTCTTTTCGACGACGAGCATGATGAGACACGAAAATCAGTGATCCGGTAAGAGAATAGAGTCATTCGTGGTTTTTTTTGATAAGGTTCTAGTTCCTTAATAGGTAAGTCGAGCGATCTCCACTTTCTTTTAGACCTGGCCTTAATGACGTCATGTTCATGTGTAGAATGTTTATCGAAGTCAGTGGGCTTGACTGTAGTATCAGCTAATATGGGTCCTGTGCTGGCCTGGGATTGGTAAAAGATACCTTGTGTATCGTGCAGAGTATCTGCACCAGAAAGAGTGTGTGTCAATTCATCGTAATTGTCAAATGCTAATCCGCAAGGTACTCCTGGCATGAAACCTGATGGAGAGCATTGTTGTTTTTCCATGATTGCTTAAGCTAACTCTATCTCAAGCTCTTTGGTGGCATTGTAAGTTAGACATGAACCCAATTTGTTGAACATGGTGATGTCCTTTTTACTACCGGTCAAGGATTTTAATGCCATTACGGTAAGGATGTGCTTTTCTGGCTTTAGATTACCACCCTTCGCAATGAATAGAGCATCTTGGCTCATGGAATCGATGCGTTTAGCCATAGAGTCACTTATTTGTTTGGAACTTGGTCCACATAACAAAGCACTAAAACATGTGCATGCTAACTCCAGCGGATTCCCTTCGCCGATTTTCAGTGAATCGATTGTCAGAGGGTCCGCGAGGGGTTCTTTTCTAACATCCCTAAGAGCTTTCCTGAGCAGGAGTGCAGCTTGAGTCAGCTGTCCTTCCGGCGAAGACTTGAAGTCAAAAACAGCCTGTAATGAAGCATAGTCCATATCAGTACAATGGACTATTACTCCAGACTTTTTGCAATCTGGCGAACGGAAACTCAGGTCATCTGGGAAATGCTTCTGTAAGACCGTCCCGAAATATTGCACCTTTGTAATGGGTGGTTCAATTTCATAGTCAGAGTAGAAAATGCAATACCGAGCATATATCGAATTAAGATGCTCGGGACGCTTTTGGTCAATGATATGGTCCTGCACATACAATATGATGCTTTCTAAAGGGAGAGAATTATCACCGCATTCTTCCGGAATTGTCGCCAGTGATTTTTGCTTTTTTATTCGGTCTGCTTTTTTGCTAAACTGTGCGCGACAACTTTGATGAACCTTTGCCTCTTTCGAGATTAAATCGATGCCGGCTATCTTGACCAGAACGTGAGTTAAACTTAGAATCCGTACCGTCTCGATGATAGTTTTTTCACCCTGTTTAGTCACTGTTTCACTGAGGTGCCATCAGCACGAGTCTTGACGTTCTTGTCACAAAACAGACATCGTTCGGGAAATATATCACCTGTTGGGTGTGTGGGCGTATTTGGACAAGGGGTACTTGTACATGTAGAACTTCGCAGTGTTGTTTCGATAGTTCCTGGTGCAACCGTTGGTTTATCCTGATACATTTTCGGGAGCGCTGTAAAATTTTTGTAACACATGGTATGGTAACCATCATTCTCAGCTGGATTATCAGGTAGCGACTCAGTTATTTCTCGATACTTCGAGGTAGAATAATTTTTGCTAGTAATTCGCGTTTGAGCTGCTTTTTGATCTGTTGCCCACGAAATGTCTGACCATCGCTGCAACTTTGATGATCCAATATTGTTACCACGTTGATGTACCAAGCATCTTGTTGGAACCGAAGGTTGGGTCTTGTCATCATCTCCATGTAACTCTAAAATAAAAGAAATATTTTGATATCAATATCGGCGTTGACGGCGAACATACATAACTATCATAGCGGGGGAGGAATTCGCTAGAATTGTGCACTTGGTGATACCTTCCTGAAATTTGGCATGATGTAAGGGTAGGCATCAGAGATTTCAAAATCGATCGGCTACAAGTTGGCACCATCCTCTAGCCACCACTAGCAGCGAAATCCAAAATGGCCGCCAAGCGGATCGAAAAAAAGCTATTTTCGCCGATCGCACAACTGAAGCTCCAAACCTAACACCATACATGTGCTGTAATTGATGTGAATGATGGAGTGAAGCCCTTGGAACAAGTTGGGGGGAAGATTAATGGATAATGGGATCAGAATTTCCGTCGATGTGTGCGTCTGTGTGTCTGACTGTCAGTATGATCGTCCGTCCGTAGATAAATTAGTGTTGAATGTTTCTCGGGAATGCAATGGTCAAATGAACATGGTATGAGAGATTCCTGTCAACACATGAACAAGGGTACTCGATAGTATGCAGCAGTGGGGATACTTGGACATTTGATAATCCAATTAAAGTGACAGTCTATTCTCAACTTCCGGCATTTTCGATAGATTTATTTTCTAAGAAAATAAAACTATCAAATTTCTAGAGGAGTTCTGGTTCAATCTCAACACCATAGCGACACGTCTGCCAGCAAGGGCAGTGCTGGAATGAACTCGGGATGCATTAGTTCCCGTTGTTAATTATACAATGTTATCTTGCCAGTATAGAACATTGGCAAAATGGGACTAGAAGGGGTGAGTGTATGTTTGCAGTCATTCGAGGTACAGGAATATTTTTTGACTACAAGTAGTATTCTTCATTTTCGGCCAGTTAAGATGTGGTGTGTTCCAAGTCAGGATTAATGTTGCCGACACTTAATGCCCATCCCTCATGGTATGCTACTTTACCAGGGATATAGAGATATAGCCACCACTGGGAGCCAAAACATGACCTTTGATGTCGATGAGTGGTCGAAATGTTTTAGCGAATAACTTATCGAAATATGATCCGGTATGGCAATTTGATACCTTACGTTAGATTTATTAGATCAACTCAGGTATGGATTCATTGAGACATGAGTGCGCTACAAGATGAAGGATTTCCAAGTTGATTTGCTATGGAGTAGGAACTGACTAGTCACATGTGGCCTATGGCCAGAGAAAGACAAGGATACCATAGATGAACACACGGGTGAACGAAGGTATCAACTGTTGTACAGAGGCAAAATAGTTGGGGATATTGTATCATGCTATGCATGAATTAACACCGTCTTGTGCAGTAAATAACAGACTATTTTCCGAAATCTAAAACTGTATTCCTATACCCCGGACAATGTAGCAAGCCACATGGGATGAACATTTGTTAGCAAAATCAACTCAACTAGAAACATGACATGTGTTAACTGGCCGAAAATGGAAAAAAAAATACCAGAATAGGAGATGACTGGTCCTAACATGACAGTATACTACTCAATATTGTTACAACAGCCACCTTCACACTTACACAAAGGTGTGCACCTTAATCCAGCTTTCAAGCATTTGCAATTGCCCTTGCAGGCCTTGGCACAACTACAGTGGAGCATCAGTGCACATGCAGCACTTGCGTCTCCTAGGTGAGTCCAAAATGGGACCAGAATATTGAGACGTGGATTCCACTCCCATCCGTACTGTGATGGGTCTGGCACACATAAGTGTTTCTGCAGAGCACGATGCCAAATGAAAGATGACACAAGAATTACCCTTTTTACATGTTGATACAGAGCTGCTTTGGTGGGCGGGATGTTTTCCATAGACTTAAGGCCATGTGTGAACATATGCCGTCTCGCATCATTGACACGTGTACTGACACAACTGTTACTGTACATCTGTATGGTGAGTTTTTCGATATGCTGCATATGAGGGGAATCCTCTGAAAAGACTTGCGGATTCTCAGTCAATTCTATCATCATTTCAGTTGATGCGGGAAAATTCATCCATGCATTCCATCCTGTCTTCTTCCCAATGCCGAGCATGCTGGATGTTACATCACAACCTGTGAAGGCGTGGAAGAAAGTCAGGGCCTTACAGTAATCAGGTCCAAGTTGTGAAGCTATCTCATGAATTGGCATATCTTTATATGCCTTTCCAATTCCAAACCCAATCCACAGCTCACTGAGTCCAAGGTCACGGAATGTTGCGAAATGGTGCAAAGACAGAATGACGACATCAGAATCAACCGTGCGAAGAAAAGCTATTTTGTGACCTTGTGAGACTGCATGGTTGAGATGAAGCATCATGCGCGTGTCTGCTTCCTCGTGGTTCGATGGAGATATGTCACATAAGCTAACATCCTTATTGCATAGTACATATTCTCCTGATGTCGTTAACAACTGGTACTCGGATGTTGATGTTAATTTCAGCAGTTCAGCAGACAGGAACTTGAAAAATTCGTCTTTATTCTCACTAACTTTCAAGAATGCCTGCCAATTCTTCCCTTTAGGTAAAGGGACGTTCTCGGACACCCGTATCAACCTAACTGCTGTCTCACCGAGGCGTTTTGCTCGCGTCTGATTCTTCAAACTGCCTTCGGGGTAACAGTCATAGATCGCATCAACCCTTGTGGTGTTCGTGTTAATCAGAGATTCGATGTATGGCAATAATTGCAATCGAGCATATTCTCCAAACAGATCCGCTTTCTGTGGTTTGATTACATGGACTACAGCAGGCATATCCAAGATGACAACTGAAGCTTGTCTAGCTGCTGAATTCTTCCCTTGTGCAGGAATAGCTGGTAAACAATTGAGAATTTGAGATTTTGTCCCACTCCGTAGCTTACCTCTATCGGATAATGCTGGCGGATCACGTGCATTCTCGTGCATGAAAAACTCATCCATGTTTGAATCAGGCCGGGCTTGCAGTGAAACGAACATCTGGGTAACTATTGCGGCAGTTGCTTTACTTGACATGAGTTTGTCTCGGCCTTTGTCCAGGTTGGCTGGGGGTGGGTTAAGGAAGGTATATATATTTGCCTTGGGAATAACATCATTCAGGGGTACGGTGCATTCCACAAGCCTTTCCTTCAAGAAAGTGGAATATAAATGCTTGCCCCTTTCGGGTAATGACCGTAAACTCTTACTAACTTCGGGGTCCATATATTCACCAGTATCTAATGTCACCAGCTGACCACTAGTTTCATCATAAGGGTTGATAATGAGTCCCTGATTCACCAGATCGAGGAGAGATTTCAATTGATTCAGAAATTTTTTCTGCTCTGATACCGAACTTTCCGGGTGTTCCGTGTTATCTGATGATGTTGTGTGGAAACTTGCATATTCATACTCATCTATAACACGCAGAACTTCTGACCTTGAAAGCTCAATAACGACTTTCTCTTCAGCCTGGCCATAGAGACCTTTTGGACCACTGTCTTCTTTGAGTAGTTGGATACTATGTTCTTGGCTCTGATCTAAACCCATCATACTGAACTTCCTCTCACTACGCTGGACCACAAAATGGCCTTCCATGAATTTGTTGTGGATTGAAGGATGCCGCCTGGGTAGCTGAGACATGTCTCTCAGAAATACGGGGACCCACCGACAATAATTTGTATGTCCTAGGGCAAAAAAGTAACTGCACAACTCATCGATAGAACACAGTGTACCAGGCCAGTTACCGATTCGTTGGTTCCGAACGAATTGACAGCTTGTCAAGAGAAAGTTCCGAACGATTTCACCCCAATAGCGCGCAGTTGGAGATTGTGAAAGAATCCTCTGTTCCCACATTTCAAATGACTCATGGGGCCCAGTCTGCTGACAGTAAATCTCATAAGCATTCTTTCTGAGGATCTCAAGCCAAGCTAGAGTGAGAAGATATGCCTGTCGCGTCCTCTTGACATGTTTCCCACCAAGTAGGGATGATGCTACACCGGGTGTGAATATCTTTGCGAGGTGAAACATTCGCTCCCAACCAGAACCACCCATAAGCTTACCACCAGCTTCTTGGGTGCACATTTCAAGATGCAGGAATCCAATCATACACACCATTCGATCCTCACCTATCTCCTCTGGGAACAGCCATTGACATTTTTTCTGCCTGGCATACAACGGACAGTCACCTTCAATGACAGGTATCTGGCCGGGGTTTACGAAAGCAGTAGCTTCCCTGACCACATACATAGCATGCTTCTGCATACTGAGTGAGTCCGCTTTCTGCTCACTGAAAACAGGGAATACCCCAATAACTGCACGAGGTTTGACATTGTCTTGATCTTCATGTTTTGAAAAGAAGCCTGAAAAGGTCACAGGGACTTCATCAAGCTGCCAGCTGCCATCAACCTTCCCTTTATTGCTGATCTGTGACACATGAGACAACCAGTCATTCTCTCCCACGTTCAAATCTGCATATTCATTGGGCCGTACATTACATTCATCTGGAGATTCAAGCCTGATGTCCCCACCAAAGTCTTCAACGAAAGGAACAAATGCATAGTCGTCTGGGAGTTCAATTTGTGTGTCTTCTGGAACATCTAAACTCAGTGGTGGGGGATCAGTACCCACATTGTCCCTGCTCAGTTGACCAATGAGTGTGATGGACGTACCATGCATATCAGATCTACCAGATACATCAATGTTATCAGTGGTTCCTATCGAGAAAACATTACGTTTGCAGTTAGCTGGGACTACAACACCTTCGTTCTTGAACCGCAGTGAAACAGCTCTCGCGAAACTCCTGCGAACATCCATTACGCGATCATAAGAGACAGAGAGTCCCATTTGATGAAAATCTCTGATAAGATTTTTCATACGATCATGGGCATGCAACTTCAAACCCACATAAAGAGGCATTGGAGTTTCTCTGTCACGTCTCTGGTGAACATTTTGTGCATGTTCGGAGCGTTTCGCTGAATTGCTGATCAACATCTGTGAAATAGTACAAGCCACTCGAGTCTTGGCATTAACAGTCTCATCATCGCCTAAGTTCTGTATACTACATGTGCCCTCAAGTAGAACTCTAAGAAGAGTCAGGAGTGAGTTGGGTACAGGCTCGCTCAAGCAATAAGATGAAAATGATCCCGTGAAAGGAGCTTGAGATATGAGTATGTGTTTACGCAGAAGAAGACCCACATCAACTATCTTTTTTGCCTCTTCCTCAGACACTATACGAGTTAAAGATTCGGACAACAAGGAGCCAACTCGAAACCTACTTGAAATAAACACATCTCTACCCTGTGTGAAGGCGTCCCAGCCATCGCCCAATTTCTGCAACAAATGTTCTTTGAATCGAGTGGAATGTATTTCTTCACTAAGCCAATCAGAACCGACTTGCTTCAACCTCCGACTGTACAGATTCTTGAGATCGACAAGCTTCATCGCGGAATCGTTGTGTTCAACAAATGTTATGAGCTCTGCCATAACGAGAGGGTCATAGGGCAGGCCTGACGCGGAATGTTCGGCGTTCTTCGACTTTTTAGATTTAGCCACTCGTGCTTCATTGGCAAGCTTACAATAACAGGTTTTGTGATAGTAAAGATCACTAGCAGCGGAATCAAATGCTGCATTGACCCGAGAAAAAACAACCCAGTTCTCGGCTTCCTTTGCCATAATTTTGAGTTTATTGTTATCAGACATTGATCTGCAAATAGGCTCACTGCTGTCACCTTCGCGTTTGTGACAATAAACACACTGGGGCAGTTTCCTGTCACAGCCAGATTCAAAACTTGTCCGTGTTCTTTTAGGACTCAGCGTGGAGCAGGATGCCACTGCCTCATTTCGCTCTCGCTTGTGTAGCACGCGCTGTACGATGTGAGTCCGAATACTGTCACGGCATGTCTTATGATATATTGCCTTATTCGTCAACAGTGACATCGACATACACTCATCACTCTCTCTCATCAAACAATCAATGGTCAAATTATATGGAAGCTCAACGCCATTATCTAGGAAGCGCGTTATGTCTTCCTCAATAGCTTTATAGGCGTCATGAAAACGAGATTCTCTATACGGACGCATCAATTTCTTGGAACTGTCTTGCTGGCAAAAGCAACAACGTTCCCAGTCAGTACTAGTCCGTACACGAAGAGGATTCTCACTCATTCTGTGAATGATTTTTGTGAACAATCGCGTTCTCGAATTAATTTCGACAGACAAATCAGAATTGCTTGCGGAATTACGCCAAACAAGAGATTGTATGGCAAAGAGACTGCTTCATAAAGAGCGTTGTTTCTCCGGGATCAGCGTCATTCAGGTTTGCCTGAATGACGCTGATCCCGGAGAAACAACGCTCTTTTCAAGTTCCAAGAAATTGATGCGTCCGTATAGAGAATCTCGTTTTATTCTACATCATCTCCCACGTCTGTTTCCAACACGTGCGTGGATCAGAGTTCACTTTCGCGCCCTTACAATCGGATGTATAGTCGGTAGACCGTCGAAAAGGAGGTTCCCTTCAGCCGCTGGCGGCCATTTTGGATTGTGCCGCTACTGGTCGCCACCGGTCGGTGTCAACTTGTAGCCGATCGTTTTTGAGAACCTCATAGCCTACACTAACAGTGTGCCAAATTTCAAGAAGGTATCACCAAGTGCACAATTCACCTGTATGTGACGAATTCCTCCCCCGCTATCAGGTATTCTGTGAAAATTGAATGGGTTCTCAGTTAAGGTCGTGGAATGAACAAACTCAAGGTCTGAAGACAAATTCAACTTCACACTAGGGCCCTGCGAACCGGTCGAGATTCGGTTCAATTCGAAACCAACCATGATGGTTCGATTCGGTTAGATACCTTTCTCCAGGATTCGGAAAATCGAACCTTCGGAGTGGGTCCAGCCGAGTAAGCGAATATGATTTACCGAGTGATCATTACTATCGTAATATAATGGCAGAATCCACACAGATGCGCACTTTATAAAACTGTCGGCAATACTTTATGTTAAATTACATTGCCGACCTGTTTCCGTATTGAGTTTTCAACTGTTCATGTTGTCGGGTAGTCCAAACTTGGACCCGCAGTCCGAAATATATTTTTTGGTTTGTGGACGTACCAAACCAAAAAATTATATTACGGACTATGGGACTAGGTGTGGGGAGTAGTACCGCGCATGTATGTGGAGTAATCACGCTTGTGTCATTACATTACAATTTTGATGTTATGATAATCTGCCGACTGCTATAAAAACAGCTACTGTTATCGACGGGTATCTTATTGCTGGATAAATAATATGACACTGATAGATGAGGTAGGCTCGCTTTCAATCGGGTACATGCGCTGGGAGGTGGGAAAGGGGCTTTTTCTTTAGAAAATAGTGCGTTTTCAAGCATGAACACCGGTGGTTTGTCGTAGTTTTGTGAACGGAACTTTCTTCCAAACATCTACCAAACAAAAATGTTTTATCCAAATATAAGCTGTGGTTATCTCACAACACACTCGGTTTCTGGATTCGAAATTTGGTTCGATTCGAAACCGCGATGCTGATTCGGTTCGAGATTTGGTTCAACCCTAAAATTAGGATTCTCAGGGCCCTACTTCACACAAACAAGTGTTATGGAAAATTTCTTCAAACCAAAGGTGTACAATTCTAACCCTCATTGATCTAACTGCATATTGAAATTCCTTCTAGTGTAATAGAGCTATATGAGAGTATGGTACCATGCTAGCGTTGACATTAAACAGTTAATAATAATATATTGGTCTTTTGGGAACAGTCAAAACTGTTGTCTCTCGGTATCAGGAATGACTATCGAACTGTTGCCCGAGACAACAAATGGTAATGCAATGAAAAAACAATGAAACTTATGCGTGTTTGTGAGAAGAATTACAAGATAAATGTATCATCATGACTCTGTACAGATCTGGATGCTGGTATCAACCCCCGACAGTGTTTTTGACACGCATCACGACTCGCCTTGCGGGCTCGTCGCGATGCTATTAGAAACACTGCCTTGCCCGGACACAAGTCATTACGTGTACACTCCATATAAAAACGCACTTCGCGTACCCCACTTTTTGTGTAGAAAAGTGGGGTACCCAAGTGCGGTTAGGAGAGAAGCATTACATAATCAATTAGTGCTCGACGAGAAATTTCTTCCAGAGTCTGAACCTGATTACCAATATTAGTCTTCAGTCAGTGAATTTCTAAAACCTGCATTTCATAAAATAATGACATAAAAATATTATATCTGTCTTTTCCAGATCATTGTACACCGGAATAATGTCCGCTTTTAAACAATTCGCCCAATATTTTTCGAGATATTTAACTTGTTTCCGTATTAAAATAAAATGTTTTGCCGATATGTCATTTGGATTCCCCCCTGTATAATTAAAGGTAAGTTTATCGCCATCGAACATGATCTTGTCCACCTTCATTCTCGAAACATTTCATCGAGACATTTTTAGCTCACCTGACTTTCAGTCAGGAGAGCTATAGTGATCACTCACCGTCCGTCGTCCTGCGTCCGTCGTCCGTCGTCCGTGAACATGGTGTTTGCGTCTTCTCCTCCCAAACCGCTGAACCAATTTAATTGATATTTGAGATAATAGTTTGTTATGACATCGCAATTTGATTTTGTTCAAATCAAGTTGCCCCGCCCGTGGGTAGGGCCACACCCAAAAAGTGTGCTGAAATCTTAAAAAATCTTCTTCTCATGAACCAGCAGTAGCAGAGACTTGATATTTGGTGTGCAGCTTCCTTTTGAGGTGTAGACTCAGATTTGTTCAAGAGAAGTTTGTGGGGCTATACTTGGCGTCGTTATGGGAGGGGCAAAATTTTTGGCCCCGCCCAAAATTTCTATTTTCCAAACCGAGAGGCTGATTTGAACCAAATTTTATGTGAGGGCTTATTGGGTCATAAGTAACTAATTTATGCTGATTTTTTTTTTCCCGTAGCCCCATGGGAACTGCAGGAGCTAAAAATAGAAAAAAATTAAAACGCCCATATCTCCAAAACTGCACGGCACCGAGAATTTTTATTTGGTGTGAAGCTTCCTTAGGACCAACAGAAAGAATTGGTAAAAAAAAATTGCTATCGGTTTTATCATAGGGTACAGTTTCGGGACATTGAAAAAGTGCTGAGTCAGCACTTTTTAACACTGTAGGCAATGGGAAAAACATTAAAAAATCTTCTTCTCCAGATCCAGCAGGCAGAATCTTTTGATATTTGGTATGCAACATTGGAGGGTGGATCTGATTCAGGTTTGTTCAAACCGGCCCCCTGGGTTCATATTTGGGCTCAGTATAGGAGCCCGATTTCGAACTTAGTGCATTTCAGGCAAATTTCTTAAAAAATCTTCTTCTCCAGATCCAGCAGGCAGAATCTTTTGATATTTGGTATGCAACATTGTGGGGTGGATCTGATTCAAGTTTGTTCAAATCGGCCCCCTGGGTTTATATTTGGGCTCAGTATAGGAGCCCAAATTTGAACTTACTGCATTTCAGGCAAATTTCTTTGAAAATCTTCTTTTCCAGATCCAGCAGGCAGAATATTTTGATATTTGGTATGCAACATTGTGGGGTGGATCTGATTCAAGTTTGTTCAAATCGGCCCCTTGGGTTTATATTTGGGCTCTGTATAGGAGCCCAAATTTGAACTTAGTGCATTTCAGGCAAATTGCTTTGAAAATCTTCTTCTCAAGATCCAGCAGGCAGAATCTTTTGATATTGGGTATGCAACATTGTGGGGTGGATCTGATTCAAGTTTGTTCAAATTGGCCCCTTGGGTTTATATTTGGGCTCAGTATAGGAGCCAAAATTTGAACTTAGTGCATTTCAGGCAAATTTCTTAAAAAATCTTCTTCTCCAGATCCAGCAGACAGAATCTTTTGATATTTGGTATGCAACATTGTGGGGTGGATCTGATTCTATTTTGTTCAAATCGGCTCCCTAGATTCATATTTGGGCTCACTATAGAAGCTCGAATTTGAACTTAGTGCATTTCAGGCAAATTTCTTCAAAAATCTTCTTCTCCAGATCCTGCAGGCAGAATCTTTTGATATTTGGTATGCAACATTGTGGGGTGGATCTGATTCCAGTTTGTTCAAATCGGCCACCTGGATTCATATTTGGGCTCACTTTAGAAGCCCAAATTCGAACTTAGTGCATTTCAGGCAAATTTCTTTGAAAATCTTCTTCTCAAGATCCAGCAGGCAGAATCTTGTGATATTTGGTATGCAGCATCCTTAGGGGGGTGAGATTCAAGTTTGTTCAAGCCATGTCCCTAGGTCCATATTTGGGCTCAATGTGGGAGCTTGAATTGTAACTTTGTTCAAAATGAGGAATTTTCTTAAAAAATCTTCTTCTTCAGATCCAGCAGTCGGAATGGTTTGATATGTGGTGAGTAGCATCCTTGGGGGGGGGGGATTCAAGTGTGTTAAAGCCAAGTCCATGGGTCCATGGACTTGGCTCAATATGAGGGGATAACTTAGTCAATATGAGGGGATTCAAGTGTGTTAAAGCCAAGTCCATGGGTCCATATTTGGGCTCCCTGTGGGAGCCCAAATTATAACTTAGTCAATATGAGGAATTTTTCTTTAAAAATCTTCTTTTTCAGATTCAGCAGTTGGAATGTTTTGATATTTGGCATGGAGCACCCTTAGGGGGCTGAGATTCAAGTTTGTTCAAGCCAAGTCCCTTGGTTCATATTTAGGCTCACTATGGGAGCCTGAATGACAACTTAGTTCAAAATGAGGAATTTTATTTAAAAATCTTCAGATCCAGCAGATGAATGCTTTTGATATTTTTTATGCAGCATCCTTAGGGGGGTAAGATTCAAGTTTGTTCAAGCCATGTCCCTAGGTCCATATTTGGGCTGATTGTGGGAGCTCGAATTGTAACTTGGTTCAAAATGAGGAATTTTCTTTAAAAATCTTCTTCTTCAGATCCAGCAGTCGGAATGTTTTGATATTTGGTGTGCAGAATCTTTAGGGGTGTGAGATTCAGGTTTGTTAAAGCCAAGTCCCTGGGTTCATATATGGGCTTCCTGTGGGAGCCCGAATTATGACTTAGTTCAGTATGAGGAATATTCTTTAAAAATCTTTTTTTAGATCCACTGGTCAGAATATTTGGATATTTGGTTTCAGCTTTTCTTAGGAGGAGCAGATGCAACTTGTGGAAATCAATTCTCTGGGTTGCTATTTAGGCTACCATGTCAGGTGAGCGCCCTCAGGCCCCCTGGGGCCTCTTGTTAAATAAAATTACCAAATAGAGGAAGTATTTTAAAATAAAACAAATTCTGTGCGTTGCTATGTTTTTTAGAACAATAATGTGACAGTCTCGGCGATACATCCTGTCTTTACGAAGTGCGGCCCCTATTTTTCAGACTCGGGATCATTACGAACTCGGCATATGATTTAATATCATTGCAGATAAGCTGCTTCATGTTTACCTCAGTAATTCTTTTTGACGAACTAAATTGAGAATGAAACAGAATTAATAAATAAATCCATCTACTCCTTCCGGTCATTTTCGTAACAACTCGGGTGGATTTTTCAAATTAAGTTCAGTCTTCGGAATCATGAAATTTTAGAAGCAAGAGACATACGAATCATGGTCTACGGTAAACAAATTTATAGTGCAGTTTAGGAAATGGAAGGCACCCACAATGGGATTTTCTTGTCAACTTCCAATATCTGAAAAAGGCATGAAAAATTGGTGGCGTCACTGGGGGCCGGGGGAGGGGTAGGTATTTGCCCCTTAAACGTAGATTTTGCCCACACTTGCTTCCCACATCCATAACACACACACACACAAACTCTCTCTCTCTGGCTCTGCCCCACCCCCCCCCACCCCACCCCCATAACCATGGCATATTCACGCCTCCCGTGAGTCAACGATCGACAGTAATGAGGGGCCATAAACTATGTGACTGAAACAAAATATGGAAATTCACTAAATTCACAACACCAATGGCCGAATTTGGCCAGCACTCAGGCTATACAAAAATCTGCATTCAAATTTTATTATGTTTAAAGTTTTTGTTTCAAAAACATAGCTTATGACCCTTCATTGGAACGAGCTAGTGGATTTTGAGTCTTTCCATTGAGGGGTCCCAAGCTCTGTTTTGAGACAAACAAATTCAAATTTTTAGTTGTTATTAAAGAATTTATCTTGCAAGTGCCACCTGGTCCTGTAGGCGGGTGGAGACTATTGGATCACCGGATTTATCTTCCTAGCATTTGGTACGTTTTTTCTTGGAAATAGTATGTTTATTTTCGTGGCTGGAAACTGGGTAGACTGATAACATTTTGGCCAGACGCTGTCGTCTGTATGTTGGTGTTTTGGTAATAATAATTCTCCCCAGCCAGCATGGGTTTCTTTTCAATAGATGCTTCAAATGCTTCGGCCCTGTGACAGATTAATAAGTAAATTAGCCTTAGAAAAGGTGTTGAACATATGACATACCAGTATACAATTATGCTCAATTAGTTACTTCTGTTCAGTGGCGTGTTAAATTAAATCCTTTGTTTGTTGTTAATCCCCAAGAAAATGTTAAAAGAAACGAAACACTTGCTATGTTTCATCATATCACATCCTCCAAATATAAAAATATTCACAGGAAACATTTTTAAAATCTCTTGAAATTTAGTGCTTGTGCGGTCTCGAGTCCAATGATATTAGCCACAAATAAGAGACTTCATTAGTTGAAACTTTGGATATTTAGTGCTTAACACGATGTCTTGATCAAGTAGTCCAATAATATTAGCTATGAACGCGCGTCTCATCAAGCTTTATTTATTTTTTATTATTTGTTGCTAATATTATTGCCGGGTGGACTGTTTCATTATCCACATCATAGTATGATGCCGCAACACTACCACCGAGTTAGGGTGAGAACGGTTTGAGTTCCTCCGAATTGAATAGAGCATGCGTTTTGGCCCTAATCTTTTCAAAATCAGCCCCCCTCCCCCTCCCAAAAAAAAAAAAAAAAAGAATGGGAGCCAAAACTCGTTTTATCACCAATATCAGTCACCGCTGATATGACCGATTCTCCAGGTTGAATAAGATGTCACGACGTTGTTCTCATGACCATAAACTCAAGTAATGTATTCCTGGGTGGCGTCATTTCGTTCCCGTGGGGACACACTTCATCGATCGGAATGGTCCTGAGTTGAATTATGATACCGTGTTTTGAAGTAGCTCCAGGAAAAAGATGAGAGAAGCACGGATCGGGTTTACCCAAATTGGATCTGATTCATGTTTTGAAGATAATCTCCCCCATGTCTGGGGTTCCATAGCAGCTGTCAGATAGAATAAAAAATGTGTTTTAATTTAACATTTGGGCGGATTATGATGTTATATCCCAGGCGAAAAGCCGATAAATTGCCAGTATGTTCAAAAAGAAAAATGTGTAGTTATCTGTACCCGTCCATTTCGGTTGAGAATCAGAATGTTTTTTTCAACAACAATGACCTCGATTAAGCGAGTTCAGACTATTTTATATCATGTAAATCCAATAGATGGAAGAGCCACACTGCTTCACGGGATCGTCAAAATTCACATTTTTTTAAAGATTTATTAGAACACAAAACGTGAATTATTGAATCGATTTTCACATTTAAAGGATTCTTTTGATCCAGAAAATTCTCTCCAAAAATATTTCAGGCACAGAGAAAGGATTTAGTGAAGAAAACTTATTATGTAAATTGCGAGGTGTTTTCCCAATCAACACTGATTAATGAGTAAATACCTGCTGTTATATAATCATACATAACGCACTCAGTCGACATTGGAATAATTTTTTTACATGGAGTGTACACGTAATGGTGTCCATATAATGTCACATAGTGGCGTTATTGTTAGTAATCTCCCAGCTCAATGACTTGGTTGTAAGTTTGCTGAGAGCCATTCGTGATAGTGAAACAAAACACCAATTCTGTACAAAGCTAACATCAACCGATCAACTGGCATGTTCTCAACATCGCGCTTATATGGGTGTGAACTTTTTCTATAATGCGGTGGAATGTATTATCAACGCACACATAGTACGATAAGAAAGAGCGGTAAGAAAGAGCGGCTATGCGTGAAGGCATATTATAACGTATCATGCAAATGAAATTAATATTTGTCCATTGATATCAGGTAGACCTGCTGACCAGTGCACTCTACAGGCATAAAAAAGGACAACAGCTAGTTAGGGAGGGGCTTATAATTGTTAAAATATGCCCAGGTTATAATGTTAGACTTATGCCGGTGTTGGCATTGATTAGGGCAAGGCTGGTATGAATACGAAACTATATGAATGGTTGTTCTGTCATTTTCCAACACAATCACTCCCATTAATAATTGTTAATAATTAACACTGGCGATAGTAAGCCAACAGCTAAAATGTATACTGGGATTGGGGATGAGAGAACAAACGAATCACACATTATTATTTTTTATCAACTAAAATAAACGTAATTGGGAACGAATCGGCTTTCTGTAGTTTTTGCAGCAAACCGACGTGTGTTCTCTTTTAGACATTCTCTGATTGCCCCCATGGTTTTCATGAATTACTGGAGCGATTGCAATAAAATATATTATTCGATATGAAAAATGAATAATGTGTTTGTGTGGCGGTGAAATAATTACCAGACATGACGTTTTGTGCATAAAATAAATTGAGCAGAGGCTGTTTCATTTAATGGAAGTTGTATTATACAGTATGTCATGTATGGTAAGCCAGATGCGTTACAATTAAGCGAATATGAACCGCCTTTTCCATGGCATGTCATAAAAAAGATTCTATACTTACCACCCATCTGAATCGGCACACATCTTTGCTGTTTGGTATCCCAATCCAGGTTTTTCTAACAATCTCAATCCATTCACCAAACGATTGATCCATGTAATATCTCCAAAGATATAGGCCACAAAGACAGTGCACCCTAACTATTATGTTTTGCTGTAAAGCGGGAAGGCTAGGCCTATAGCCCCCTCCCCCCCGCCCCCCCAACAAAAATAAGACCACTTCTCATTTGAAAATCTCATGCAATATCCGTTCTTATGTGTTTTTAACATCAGTAAACTTTTTTCATTGTCCCACATAAAACTGACGGAAGTGGGCGTTGGCACATGTAATTAAAAAACAAATTTTCGACATTTTAGGGTACTTCCCAAAAGACCCTTTCTGATTTGAAAACGCCAGGAATTTTTTGTTCTGAAGGTGTGATTTTATGATCAGTGGATATGGTAGAGTATTCAGAAAAAAAATGGTGGACTTGCGCGCCAGTGTAATTGAAACTGAAAATTTGACATTTTGGGGTAACGTCTAAAAGACCCCTTCTGATTTGAAAACGCCAGGAAAATTTCGTTCTGAAGTTGTGTTTTTATGGTCAGTGAATGTAATAGATTATTCCATATAAAACTCATGAACTTACGCGATAGTGTAATTAAAAGTCAGTTTTGGGGGTCCTGTGGCCCCAAAACGCCAGGATTGCGCAACTTAAGAAATGGGTTTTCCATCATGGTCTATTCCCGCCAACAAATTCCAGGCATAAAACCTTCCTTGCGCGATAGTGTAATTAAAAACTTCCTGGCTCCCCAACTATTGAGACCTGTCCACCTATCTTTTGGATGATCAGATTTTCTCCTTTGCCATGAATGGAAAGGTATTGGCCAACATGGACTGTAAGGGCATAATTTTATTTTTTTAGTTTGGTACATCCTTTCACCAGAGTTGCGGTCCTTATGGTGTAAATTTTTCATGATTTTTTCTGTCCGTGGCAATATCTCAGCAGTGAATGGATGGATTTCAATGAAATTTGGTACAAGGGATCTGTGGTAAATTTGGTAGATAATTTACCAGTGATCCTTTAAAGAGACTGCAACACTGCATTCAGATTATAGAATTATCAATGTTTAGGAATCTAAAATTACATGTCTGGTCGATATGAAGTAACTTTAACGAATGACAAGAATAGAGTTAATCTCCAGGCTTGTCATTTTGAGGCGGGCGATTGTCCCGGGCTGCAGTTGCCCACCTGAATTCAAAATTCTGTAGATGGTAAATGTCTGCCTAACCCTGACTTCTGCGGCCCATTAATTCAGTTGAAGGCACCTCAAAATCGGCCGCCTCAAAAGGCAGTTTTCGCGGATTGAAGGAGGTACATGTAACAGAAGCGCAATTTCTGAAGTCTGTAGTGTGCCATCAATGCAGTCACCCAGAGAAAGTAAGTAACTTTCCAAATATGAGCGGGAGGTCTACCAATTCCAAAGTTGTAATTAGTTATTACATTGTACATCAGACTGAAACAACTCTTGTGTCACGCGCGATTATGGGATGTATCATTCCCAAGCCAGTTCGGCCCCTGACAATTTGCCTGGGACGTTTCGTCCCCAAATCATAGCCAGGACAATTCGTCCCCCAAATCTGATTGATTCATCCCAAGTTATCGGCATCTGGCGGTGAGCACAGTGCACTGGCTTTTAATGTATAGATATGGGCTTGGTTATTTGGATGCAAGATAACTATAACACTCACTGCTTGTGAGTGTCATGGGTAACCTGGTATCTTGCTTCCAAATATTCAAGCCTGCATCTATACATTACGTGATGACGTACATCATAATTACACAAACTATGTACCTTAAAATGATATTAGTTGTCTACCCATCAGGCTGAAACAAAATGGCCCCCGCAAATCATAAATGACCCTCCTGGGGTCATTTTAGGTGGACCCAAAATGGCTCTCCTGTGGTGATTTGAGGTGAACCATAATGGCCCTCCTGCAATTTTCAAAATGACAAGGGTGAATCTCAAACAAGTGCATTTCATGGGAGATAATCAAACCACTGGAAGTGTTTACCTCAAAAACTGCCCACTTCCAGCAGACATTCTCACTACAGAACCTTATGATAAGCCACTCCTGCACATGTTATAAAAAAGTAGCCCACATATTTTTCACCAGAGTTAAGGTCCTCACTTTGTCAGTTTTTCAATGTATTGGTCCTTTCTTTGTTTTTAATTCTTAAATTAATTTTTATTTTTATGCTTCATCAATCCAGCAGTGTTGTGGGTGTATAATTGCCTCCAGCAATAGCTCTTGTTGTATTTGTAATGGATTGGTGTAAGGATCACAAACATCAGTTTAGAGTAGGTTGAGATATTCATCAAAACTTAACTCTCCCCACTAAAAGTGACTTTTTGGCAGAAATTACCCAGGGAGCATAGGTAGAGATGCAGGCTGCAAGCTGAGAGGTCCTCAGTTTGAATCCCACCTGCAGCAACAACGTTGTGTCCTTGGGCAAGATACTTAATGCCCATTGCCCATTTGGGGGCATGGTGGCGCTGTTTAGTAAGGCGTACTGCATGGCAATGGTGCACTTGTCTTCAACCAATGCTAACCCTGCGTGTGTGGAGGTAGTATGCTGGGGAGTCTAACAGTTGCTCACCATTGCTCATTGGTTCTCTCTGTGTAATCCAGCTTCCTCCACCCATAAAACTGTCCGACACGAGGTGACCCTGGCTGTCGAAAGTGTGGTTAAACCGCAATAAATAATTAGAAATTACCCACCATGCCAGGCAGAAATTTTTTCCAGCTTTTTATGAAACTTTTGATACTCTAACAGTTATTATTTAAGGAATAGTGCATGGCTTGGAGTTGACTACGCCCATATAGTGCCCAGTGAGATGGTGTAGTTCCCGACGCGAAGCGAAGGGAACTACACCACCTCACTGGGCACTATATGGGCGTAGTTAATGACAAGACATGCACTAATCCTTATATTATATCGAACACCCATCAAGAAAAACATCTGTCCGATTTGTTAATCTATTACCAAGGTAGCAGCCCTACCAACCAGTGTTATATAGAAAAAAATACCATGCAGTTTTCAAAAAACATTTTCTTCTTCCAAAACACGGCTTTTGACCCCTCATTGGAAGGAGAATAACACACTCATTGCAATGAGGGAGTTTTAGCTATGTTTTGGAAGAAAATGTTGCTTTTCTGTTTTTTGGACAAAGCGAGCAGTCAAAAAGCAAATTGCACCACATTACTGGTACGAAACGCTAACTTGGATTATTGATATGAGCAAAAGACAAATTTTGAATCGGTCGGCAAGGTTAAACAAAACATTTCCCCCAAACGGAACTGTGTATTCTAGATTCGTGCAACTCGCGAATGAAAGCTAAAATTTTCGAAATTTGACAGCGCAGTTTCATAATTTCCACACATTTGTCTCACATATACATTACCCAATGGGTCAGTACAGGATACAAAACTCCGAAGATTCAAATGAATTCCATTATTTATTCGTTTACTGCCCAAAACATACAATTAAATAGCGAAATAATATGAGCAGCAAAACAAACGATTTTTCATATCCGGACGCATTCTAATGAAAGTTGTACCCAGGTATGGATCATTCTCTTCAAAACGAGATATGGATCATCTTCTCAAGGAATAAAATGAATGCCTCAGAAAATGTGACTTCAGCAATGGAAAAGCGATACATTTTTCCACAATGATTTCTTTCCGGGTCAATTTGTGGATGTGGTGCCTCTGTGAATCGATATTTAAATTTAGCCTGATTAGTTTTATTCGGACAGTATGAAAAGAAAACTGATATAGTAGTGTGCTAAAAATAGAAAACGTGTAGTGCCTGGGTGTGGTGCCTGGTCAGTTTTGTGGATGCAAACTACATGAAATAGGGGTGCAGCATTCATCCAATCAGGAGCCTAGAAGGTCACATGAGATATAATATTAGATCATAATCTAATAGTGTATCACTGGTAGTTTTTATTGCAAAGCAAAGTAACATAAATGTTTGCAAACATTTCTGGAAACTCTATAAAAAATTAGCTGAGTAGTATGTCAGTATCCAGATAACCCTCAGTTTGATGGCCACGGTAGATGACTCTAGAAGTGATGTCATTCTGCATTGCATTGTGGTTATCACATAGGTTGTCATGTACCCTGAATGAGCAACCATGTGAGGTTATTCTTGTGGTGATGTTACCAGTAGTTCGCATGTGCAGTACATGTTATTATGGTGACACATGTTTCTGTCATCCTTTTGTTTACTGGAGGCTGCCATCTATAGGACCCAAAGACCTCTGATATAGTAGAGGTGTGTTCTGAGGGGTTGTTGGGTTGGATAGGAGCATATCTAAATACCAGAACCAACAGGTCAGTGCCAAAATTTACACAAATAGACATAAAATTCCCGCAAACCCCCAGGAATCCTCATTTTTGATTACCCCGACTGCCCATTTGTAACCTAGTCCATCTTTTCCTGGCTACTCAACTACACCAATCAATTTCAGTGATAGACCTGTTACTGACTTTGGCTGAAACCTAGTAGATTCCCTTAGCCTTATCTGCCTATGCCAACTCTTAAGCTGATGTGAGTGTGGTCCTTGCCTTCAAACTTTCTATCCAGCACAACACATTGTCACAGAACAGAAGTGTCAGTAAGTGCTTGTACTAAACTTAACTTTATCTCAATGTTGTGGTCATGATTAGCCATTGTGCAGAAATATGTGACTTTAAACACCAATAGGGTCACATACCTTAAACACCAATGTTGTGGTCACGACTAGCCATTGTGCAGAAATATACGACCTTAAACACAAATAAATAAATAAATAAATAAATAAATAAATAAATAAATAAATAAATGTGGACTTCTGTTCTTGGCTCCTAGAATATGAATATGTGGCCTGTAAGTCATCTCTTGTCATCATGGCTCTTATGTGGCTTCTAGATAATGCTACAGTTTCCTACCACTACTCCTGCCCCTTACCAATACTATTCCCACCAGTCTTATTGGTTTCTATTACAGTTGTCTCCTGTCAATTCCCGACTAACTGATACTACCAGGCGTGTCATCTCTGGTTTACAAGTGCACTAACACTTTCAGCGATCCCTCTTACTGTCGCCTAGTAGTAGTACTACTACCAGTGCCTTCTACCTCTGCTTCTACTACCCTACTACACTATCTCCAATCATTACAACCTTTATGGCTATCATTGTCTCCTATCACTACTCTCAGATCTGCAATGACAAGATGGTCCTAGGTTCTTAGTTCTATCAGTACTGCTGATGCCCTATAACTACTAACATACTATACACCTGGAACTTAATTAAGCACCCCCTGAAATGTTTCATGGCAGTGAAGTTGCTGTTACTGATTATTATGTTTTAACTGGTAGAGTGCTAAGTTACTTTTCAATGGTCATTTGTAACATGACTATTTTTTTTCAAAGATATCGCTCTACTTGCAAATGGGAAATTAGTTTAGCAACATATTGCTCATAAATAAATGTTTTGTTGCAATTTATTAGAGAGTGCCAGTTGGCACTCTCCAATAAATTGTAACAAAACAATTGTATATAAATATTTTTCTTTTTCTGAGCCAACAACAAAACAAACTAGTGCAAACAGAGTAAAGCCACTATAGTGGCTTTCAGCACTTTTCAGTAGAGCCCTGATAGTGGCTTCTAGCACTCATGCTATGTCTTGTGAAACATGATGTTTCTGGTTGATAGCATACCCCAAACACATCCCCTCATCCATGTGAAGCATGCTACCTATGAATGTCACAAAAAAACACTATCTTCCACATGCAATATCTGGGTTTAAAACAAGAAAATTTGTCACTTCTTTTATCAGTAAATGCTGACATGGCAAGGAGGAGACTGCCATGTATGTATGCAACAGCCATGTCATTCAAATCTATTGGAAGGCAACTTGGCTATAGTCATTCTGTCATCAGCAGACTTGTCCAAAAAAATCAACAAACCAACGATGGCACAACTTGGCAGGTTTCTAGAAGTTTTAGGGGTCCATTTGCATAATTTTGGCTTGTTATTGGGTTGTTCTTGGTAATTACTCCCATCCACTTGAACACAACCTCAGAACACCTACTAGTAAACTAAAATAGAAGCCCTTTGGTCCAAGAGTAATCACATGCCACCATAGAAAACAAGATTGTGGCATCCAGTAAACAAAATGGATGACAGAAACATGCATCACCATAACAACAGCTGCTGCACATATGCACTGTCATCAAATATCATGAAAGTAGTGACATGACAACATAGCTGCTCATGTGGGCCACCATGACAACCTGCATGACACCCAGAATGCACTGGCCACTGGGGTATGATTCTTGCAGAGTCATCCACCATGGTCATCCAAATGAGTGGTCTGAACCCAGACATACTACTCTGAGCTAATTTTTGTGAGTTTCCGAAAAAGTCTGCAAAACATTATATATTATTCAAAAATAGTAGGGGATATCCAAACTGATGTTGATATTTTTGGAAAATGGTATTGGATACGCATGATTGGACACATCAATATGTTACCAAGTTTAGTGTGGATCATGAATGTCACTGGCCCACGAAAACTCTGTGCAGGTTTTTCGCATGAGTGCCGCCTGTGGGGTACGTTTTGAAATTTTCATTTGTAAAGGATGGGCTTTTTCGGAGGTCTCTTCATTCTTTTCTTGGTATAATCTCATTCATCAATAGTTTCTCATTGAAAATGAACTTTTGAGGTATGCGAAGACTGACACGTGATGAGCGTTTACGTGCTGTTGGAAGCTGGCAACAGACAGACTGCAGTGGCTCAAATTCTCAATGTTACTCAATCGGTAATTAGCAGGTTGTGGTCACGCTACCATCAGACAGGCAATGTTGATGACAGACATCGGTCAGGTCGTCCAAGGGTGACAACTGCTAACCAGGATCATTTCATCCGAATCACAGCATTACGTAACCACCATCAACGTGCCTCAGAAATTGGACAGCAGTTGCACCAAGCAACAGATGTGTGAGTCAGTTTTCGGACTATCCGAAATCGCGTACTCAGCTGGAATTTGTATGCCCGATGGCCGCAAATAATTCCATGTTTGACTGAACATCATATTGCAGCAAGGCATAATTGGTGTGGAGCACGACAGTACTGGGACAATTGTCGGTGGAGCAACGTCATGTTTGCCGACTAATCGAGGTTCACTCTCGACTTCCACGACAGGCGAAACACAGTGTGGTGACGGAACGAATGATACCATGACGTAACCGTTAGGCAGCACGATCATTTTGGTGATGGATTGGTTATGGTGTGGGGAGGCATAACCATGACAAGCAGAACAGCATTACATGTCATCCAAGGGCGTGTCACAGGGCTGTACTACTGTGACACCATATTAGCAGCTCATGTGGTGCCATTTGCACGATGTCACGGCAGTCGATTCATTTTCCAAGATGACAATGCAAGAGCACACAGGGCCCATGTCGCTACAGAAGTTCCTTCAGGAGCAGAACATCACTACACTGCCTTGACCAGCACTAAGTCCAGACCACCAATCGAGCACGTCTGAGAAATGCTTGGCAGGTGCCTACGACAATGCCAACAGCCCACCACCAATGACCTGAAACTTGCCTCTGCACTGCAGGAAGAATGGAATAACATCAGTCAAGCTGATATTGGACGTTTGGTGAAGAGTATGCCCTGTTGGATCTGCACTTGTCTCACAAACTGAGGAGGATTTACAAGGTATTGAGATCTTGGACTGAATGTGGTAAATTCTCTGACTGACCGTCCATGTCTTCTGCAGCTCAGTGCGTGGAATGTGTGCTTGTCAGACACCCAACTATCGCTGAAATCATTCACCAGATGTTACAGTGCAATGGCCCAACTGTCTTTTTCATGAAAATATAAATATATTTCTTCATATATCTCACTTTTATCAAATATCCCCTACTTTTTTTGAATAGTATATTACTTCACAATACAAACCACTAGAGATACAGTATGAACTAATAATAACTGTTGGAGTATCCAACGTTTCATAAAAAGCTGGAAAAACATTCCCACTGACCAATTATCTTTCAGCTCAGTAGTATCGATTGGTCAACCTACACTTTTTAAAACACCAAAAACCCAGCACCCCTAATTGGGCCTTCCACCAACTATTAAGTTCAGTTCTATTTATTTTTATTATTAGCTCACCTGAAGTTAGGGGAGCTTAAGTGATCACTTTCTGTCTGTCATCGGGTGTCCGCCGTCAATCCAGCATGAACTTTACATTATCGACTTCTCCTCCTAAACCATTGGGCAGAATTTAACCAAATTTGATATGCATGGTCCTTATCATATGTCAATTCAAATCGGTTCAAATAAAGTTTCCTCGCTCCATAGGGAGGGGGTGGGGGAAAATGCCCCCAAATTTTTTAAAATCTTCTTCTCATGAACCAGTGGGTACAATGACTTGATATATGGTATGGAGCTACCTTCTGAGGTGTAGAATCAAGTTTGTTCAAAGTTCTTGTAGCAATATTTGCAAGAGTCAAGATTTTTTACCCCACCCAAAATTTTTATTTTCTGAACCAATGGTCTGATTTGAACCAAATTTGGTATGAGGTATTACTGAGTCATAAGCACTTGATCCATGCAAAAAAAAAAAAAAAATTCTGTGTCCCTGTGGGAACCCCAGGAGTTAAAAATAGAAATACCTATAAATGCCCATGGGGGCGTGGTGGCTCAATAGGTAGAGGTGCAGGCTGCAAGCCGAGAGGTCCTCGGTTCGAATCCCACCTGCGGCAATTGCGTTGTGTCCTTCAGCAAGACACTTCACCCCCATTGCCCACGTGGGGGCACGGTGGCATTGTGTACTAAGGCGTACTGCACATCAGTAGTGCACCTGTCTTCAACCAGTGCTAACCCTGCTTGTGTGTAGTTGGTATGTTGGGGAGCTGACAGTTGCTCGACATTGCTCGGTGGTTCTCTCAGGGTACTCCGGCTTCCTCCACCCGTATAAACGCCCATATTTCCCAAACCACATGTAACAGAGAACTGTTATTTGGCATGAACCATCCTTAGGGCCAGTAGAATGGAACAATAAAAAAAATATTGCCATCAGTCGTGTCAGTATCTTCTGTAGGGTGGGGGGGGGGTGGGGGGTGGGCATCGAAAAAATGCTGAGTCAGCATATTTGCAAAAAAAATTTAAAATTGCATATTCAGAATCACTGATCACTATCTTTTGATATTTGATATACAGCATCCATGGGGGGGGGGGGGGGGGGTCAAATACAAGAGTGTTCAAATTAAGCCCCTTGACTTAAGATTTAGGCTCGATACAGGATCCGAAACGTAACTTAGGGTAATATGGGGAATAAGCTTTAAAAATCTTCTTCTTCAGAACCACTAATTAGAATCTTTTAATATTTGGTATACATCATTATTACGAGGGTCAGATTAAAGTTTGTTGAAATCAAGTCCCTCAGTTAATATTTGGGCTTCCTATGGGGCCCAAATTTCAGATTAGTGCAATATGGGGAATAATCTTTAAAAATCTTCTTCTTCAGATCCACCAGTCAGAATCTTTTGGGATTTGGTATACAACATTCCTAGGGAGTCAGAGTCAGGTTTGTTCAAATTGAGTCTGTGTGCTAAAATTGGACTCCCTAATGGAGCCCAAATTTGAACTTAGTGCTATATGAGGAAATTTCTTTAAAAATCTCCTTCTTCAGATCCACCAGTCAGAATGCTTTCATATTTCGTATACAACATCTCTAGGTGGGTCAGATTTAAATTTGTTCACATCGGGTCCCAGGATTAATATTTGGGCTCTCTATTGGAGCCCAGAGTTTAATTTTGTGCAATATGAGGAAATTTCTTTAAAAATCTTCTTTTTCAGATTTTTCAGATCAACCACTAAAAATTCTTTGATATTTGGTATATAACATCTCTAGGGGTATCAGATTCAAGTTTTTTTTTAATTCGAGTCCCTGGCGTAATATTTGGGCTGTCTGGGTGGAGGGGGAGGATAGGTTCAGGTTTGTTCAAATCTATTCCTTAGTGTTTTTCCTCAAAATTTGCCTTTTAAACTGTAGTGACATAACAACCCTTGGAGGTTTGGCAGTGTTTGTCTATAGCTGATAGAATTGGAAGCAGTCAGGAAGACCTTTGATAATAATCATCTGACATGGTTATCAGAGTTATGAATAATTTCATGACTTCATTCCTCTATAGTGTTGATGAACCATGACTAACTAAATGTGACCCAAAATACTTCTTTGAACCACTTTATCAGGTGAGTGATTAAGGCCCCTTGGGGACTCTTGTTGGAGTTGTCTTTTACCTCTGAAACATAGCTTATGACATTGCTTAGAAAATTGTGCCGTGTTCATCTACTAGTAACACCTAGAGATTAATCAGAACTGTGAAGTTTTCTGATGTGCTGTATCGCATTGAGTTCAGACCTTCAACCAAGAAGTAGCGCATGAGTCAGCTATGCTGTTTGTTGTAAGTCCTCACCGAGATGCGATAGAGCACACCAGAAAATGTCACTGTGCTGATGAATTTTTTTATTATATACCTGTCCTTAAGTAATAATTAAATAGTATGTTCATTGTCTGTCAAATCCTTTTTGAACGAAAGCGGACAACAAACTTTTTGTTATCCGTCCGTCTGTCCAGTGTGAACTTTACATTATCTACTTCTCTTCATAAACCACTGGGCCGAATTGAACCAAATTTAATACTCACGTTCCTTATCATATTTTAATTAAAGTTTGTTCAAATAAAGTTGCCACGCCCACAGGGGGGCACCAGAAGGGGCATTTCTCTGATAGCACTAATAGGGAGCAGGTTAGGTTCAAGATTGTTCAAATCCATTCCGTAGTGTTTTTCCATAAAATTTGCTCTTCAAACTGCAGTGATATAACAACCCTTGGAAGTTTGGCAGTGCTTGTCTACAGTTGATAGAATTGGAAGCATTCATGAGGACCTATGATGATCATCTGACATGGACACTAGAGTTATGAATAATTTCATGACTTTATTCCTCTGTAGTGTTGATGAACCATGACTAACTGAATGTTACCCAAAATACTTCTTTGAACCACTTTATCAGGTGATCAATCAAGGCCCCTTGGGTTAAATCATAATTTTTATTTTTGATATAGTCTGAAACCTTTATTCTCATTACAGAGTATAACTGTTTTGTTTCAGTTGATGTGCTGTAATACAGACCAATGTCCAGATTCAACTAAATGCATTTCACAAACTTGCTATGGAAAGTTTCTGCACACTGTTATTTCTGGTTGGGATGACTCTGAATGTCAAAGGGTATATGAATGCATATGCCAGCATACATGCATTTTGAAGCAGCTCAAAATAATTTTGAACTCCGAAAATGGTATGATTATTTTTTGATAAGCATTTCAATGTGTAGAATATTTCTACTTGTATATTTTCAGGAAAAAAGGTACTTTTTAATTTGCCTGCCTGAAAATCAGAGCCTGTGCCATCACTTTGGATTCAGTGTACCAGTATATCTACCCCATGTACCTTAACCACCAGGGGAGAAGATAACCCCTAAGGGAGATTCCCCCAACCCTGTATATCTTAACACCTCCACCACCTGATTTTTTACATTTTCTTTTAAAAACAGAATGTTTTAAAGAAAGGAATTCACTTTAGTATTGCTCTGTGATATTTTGAAAATAGCTAGCACACATTGCTAAATTGATCAGTCAGTGTCAGAGAGGGGCTGCAAATCCACATAGAAAAAAAGTGGGTTTTTTTAATGTTGAGTTTGTTCTCCACCCAACTTACACATATGAGCCTTGAAATGGAAAGTATGGATCAAATTCTCTTCAAAATAATAATTTGAGCAGAGAAAAAATTTGGTGACTTGAAGTCACAGATCATGTCTCCACAACCTGAGACTCTTTGTTCTAAAAATTTTTTTTTTTGTTTTTCATATTTTTATTTCAGATATACATTTGTGTACATTAATATTTTATATATATAACAATATACAGAGTTGAACTGAGTAATACTGAGAAAATCATAGTACAGCAAATATGTTGCATAAATAGTGAAGTCTTTTGTATAACTTTAAAATGTCACCTTTATTTACTGTATAGGGATTGGGAGGGAGGGGGAGTGCTTACGAATCATTATGAATGTTAATTTTGAGTACATCTGTAAGGGGTTTTCCTTCTTTCTTACGATTGCTATTAACGCAATGCCACAAAATGGACGGAATTTACCCTTTCTTGGTTTTGATATTTCTTGATTGAATCATAAAGAAGAAATTTGATATATATAAAATATCTTCTTTATAATTCGATCAAGAAATATCAAAACCAGTGATGCAACCCAAAAAACCCAAAATTGGTTTTTCAATCAATCCCAAATTAAGCCACCCAATGTAGTTCACCTTGCTTGTATTGCAATTGATTTTTTTTCCGTGTAGGAAAGGGTGGACAACAGCTCAAGGCTGCAATAGTATTTCAATGGATCGATATAATTTTAATGCTGGTAGACATTTTCTCAATTTACAAGAATAAATAAATTTTTGTAGAGAAGTGCACATAAGTAACCTGTGTCAACAGAGATATCAGACTCATTATCTTTGAAACACAGGCCTAGAAGTATGTATTCTGGGGTTACTGGAAACGATATATCACATTTATCTTTCAGAATTTGAGACAGATTCTGTAAAATTGTTTTTGAAATTGGACAGTCAAAAAGAGATGCTTGACGGTCTCTTTTGTCTTGCTGCAGAACGTGCAGAGCTCCTCTTTAAAATTTTACACTGTGGAGTTTGTAGATATGTGTCATCAGTGGTGTTGAAAGCCTGCTTTTATATCAATCTCCAATCTTCAGGTTGGAGATGGATATCTAAAATGTCATTTTATTTATTTTGGGTATGTGTTTGTACATTTGCTGCCATCTCCAGGAAAGTTGGGGAAAAGGCTCTGCAGGGTTTTTGACAATACTTAAGTTTCTCAACCTTCTTATTGGTAATTGTTTGCACCTTTTAGTATTTTTTTTATTATATCCTTCCATTCTCTTGGAATTGAGTTTATTACTCCTTGGTAGACAGCAAATGGGGTTTTAATATCATATTTTGTGGAGAATTTGTTAAATGTTAAAAAACATTTGTTCTCAAAATTCTGATGTGGGCAAAGAACATTTTTTTCATGACTTGAAGTCTTGGATGAGTGGCAGAAGAACATTTTCTTCACCCAACTTATGCATTTGAGCCCTGAAAATGGAAAATATGAATCAAATTCCCTTCAAAATAATAGTTTGATCCAAAAAACAAATTCATGACTTTAAGAGGGTGTTAAGATATGCAGGTCAAAATATCTTGCCTATGAATGAAACATGTACACTCGGCAGGGAAATTATAACTTGAAAAGAGAGACACTCTCAGTAAGAGGCAAAGTCAAATTATATTACACCCAATTTTAAAAGTGTCTTGTAATTATCCAGGCAAGTGGTGTAGCACATGTTAATCATACTTGTTCCTATAGACCTGGAACTTAATTAAGCATCCCCTGAAATGTTTCATGACAGTGAAGTTGCTGTTATTGATTTTTATGTTTTAATGATTGCTTTGTCTTGCAGTACATTTCATCTAGTGAAACATGATGTTTCTGGTTGATAGCATACCCCAAACACATCCCCTCGTCCACATGAAGCATGCTTCCTATGAATGTCACAATAAACACTATTATCCACATGCAATATCTGGGTATACACAAAGAAAATTTGTCGCTTCTTTTATCAATAAATGTTGACATGACAGGAGGAGACTGTCAGAGGCACTAAGATGGTAAATAGTTGGCATACATGCAACAGGCATGTCATTCAAAGCTATTGGAAGGCAACTTGGTTATAGTAATTCTGTCATCAGCAGACTTGTCCGAAAACATCAACAAACCAACGATGTTAAGGACCAGCCACGGCCTGGACAACCCCAAAAGACCTCTCCTTGGGAAGATTGGAGTCTGGCATGCCTTGTTAGGCATGAACCCTTTTCTTCAAGTGGGGATTTGAAATGCCTTTGGCTCCCCAACAGGCGTTTCTGCAACAGAACTGTCTGAAACTGTCTCAAAGCACTGGGTATGAGGTCCAGAAGGGTTATCAAGCATCCAGCTCTGTCCGATCAGCATCAAAGATGATGTTTGGTGTGGTGTATGATACGACAACATTGGAATCTCAGGATGTGGAGGAGAGTCCATTGGTCAGATGCGAGTAGATTCCTGCTTCACATCACAGATGGTTGCATGAGAGTGTGGAGGCACAGAAATACTGCTTATGTACCCAGGAACATCAGACCTACTGTTCCTTATGGTGGAGGTTCAGTAATGATCTGGGGATGCCTCTCGCATGATTGTGAACTTGATATGGTGACAATACGTGGGAATCTCAGTGGTCATCAGTTCATCCGTGACAGTCTCAATCTGGTTGTCATGCCTCATTTTGACAACCACCTGTTGTCTACTCGCCCTGTATTCATGGACGACAATGCAAGGCCACACCGTTCCCATTCTGTGAGAGCATTCCTTCAGAACAATTCTATTACAACACCACCTTGGCCTGCAGTGAGCCCTGATTTGAATCCCTTAGAACACATCTGGGACTTTCTTGGACGTCATGTGTAAGCAAGGGATCTGCCTGTACAGAATTTGGCCGATTTGGAAGCTGCATTGCATGAGGAGTGGCAGTAGTTGCCTCTGGACCATAGAAGGCTGACTGGTAGCATTAGGAGGACGGTTCAGGCTGTCATCCGGGCACGTGGTGGATACACTCACTACTGACGTCAGACACTGCTATTTTGTTCAGGAGATCACAAGTTATATTTATACCACCCACTTGAAAAGTGGGTGGTATATAGTGTTCACTGTGTCCATCTGTACGTCCATCCATCTGTCCGTCCGTCCATTCGTCTGTTATGCTTTGGGGGGGGGGGGGGGGGGGGTACACATCTGCTATCCGCAACTCCTCCTAAAACAGTGAACGGATTTCATTGAAACTCTCAGACCTTCTTTTACATACATTGAAGATGTGTACCTCCTATTTTCTTTTCAGATATTTTCATTTTTACAGTTTCCCATATTGAAAAATGAACTTTGTCAAATTCAATTGACATTCTGTACAGTTCCCCATATTCAAAAATGGTCTTTGTCAATTCAGGTTTTAGTAGGGAGGGGTATAGATCTGCTATCCACTACTCCTCTTAAACCATTGAACAAACTCCATTGGAACTCTCAGACCTTCTTTTACATATATTGAAGATGTGCACCTCCTATTTTTCTTTCAGATATTTTCATATTTCGATGTCCGTCCATCCATCCGTTATGCTTTAGGGGGTACACATCTGCTATCCACAACTCCTCTTAAACCATTGAACAGATTTCATTGAAACTTTCAGACCTTCTTTTAAATACATTGCAGATGTGCACCTCCTATTTTCTTTTCAGATATTTTCATATTTACAGTTCCCCATATTCAAAAATGGTCTTTGTCAATTCAGGTTTTAGTAGGGAGGGGTATAGATCTGCTATCCGCTACTCCTCTTAAACCATTGAACAAACTCCATTGGAACTCTCAGACCTTCTTTTACATATATTGAAGATGTGCACCTCCTATTTTTCTTTCAGATATTTTCATATTTCGATGTCCGTCCATCCATCCATTATGCTTTAGGGGGGTACACATCTGCTATCCGCAACTCCTCCTAAAACAGTGAACAGATTCCATTGAAACTCTCAGACCTTCTTTTACATACACTGAAGATGTGCACCTCCTATTTTGTTTTCAGATATTTTCATGTCTACAGTTTCCCATATTGAAAAATGAACTTTGTCAAATTCACTTGACTTTCTGTACAGATCTGCTATCCACAACTCCTCTTAAACCATTGAACAGATTTCATTGAAACTTTCAGACCTTCTTTTACATACATTGAAGATGTGCATCTGCTATTTTCTCTTCAGATATTTTCATATTTACAGTTCCCCATATTCAAAAATGGTCTCTGGCAATTTCAGGTTTTAGTAGGGAGGGGTATAGATCTGTTATCCGCTACTCCTCTTAAACCATTGAACAAACTCCATTGAAACTCTCAGATGTTCTTTTACGTACACTGAAGATGTGCACCTCCTATTTTTCTTTCAGATATTTTCATATTCCGACATTCGTCCATTCATCCATCTGTCCATCTGTTCATCCGTCCATTATGCTATAGGGGTGTTACGCTTATGGGGGGGGGGGGGGGGGGGTGGAGGGTACACATCTGCTATCTGCAACTCCTCTTAAACCAGTGAACGGATTTCATTGAAACTTTCAGACATTCTGACATTCTTTTACACATATTTAAGATGTGCACCTCCTGTTTTGTTTTCAGATATTGTTATTTTTAGGGTTTTCCATATTTAAAAATGGGCTTTGTCAATTCAAGCTTGCGGGGGGGGGGGGGGGGGGGGGGGGTGTTGACATTTGCTATCCGCGACCTCTTTTAAACTAGTGAATGGATTTCAATGAACCCTTCAAACATTCTTTTACATACAGTGAAGATGTGTACCTTCTATTTTGTTTTCAGATATTTTCATTTTTACAGTTTCACATATTGAAAAATGGGCTTTGTCAATTCAAGCTTTGGGGTGGAGGTGTGGGGTGCTGGGGGGGGGGGGGGAAGTCAGTGTTTGTGCTCTCTACATTAAACACACTTTTACTGTTGTAAAATGTTTCTTGGTGGGAGTGGGTGGTATCATTTAGTGAGCAGTGCTCACAGTTCTTCTAGTTTTAATAGTAATTACCAGCATTGTTTCATCATGGACTGTTCCAGCACCATACTTGCCGAGAGAACAGTTTTCCATCAAAAACTTTAGTGACAGATATGTGTAATTAGTGCCATTAAAATACTGCATATATTCATCATTGTGATGTGTTTCATTTGTCAATAGACTATTCCTTCCACAAACAATCACTTTTGGCCATCTGAAAGGTAGCATGAAAGTAATGACAGTTTCTATTAACTTCACTGCGAAAAAAACAGAGTGCTTAATTAAGTTCCAGGTGTATATATATCTTTGGCACTGTCAGTCACTGGAGTTTTCTATGTAAGAGGTGCAACTAATACAACAGTCAAGTCTGAACATTTCTGCATATATAGTCACAGACAAATACTTTCAAAGTTCCAATCACCTGATCATCTACACTGTAAACAGTAAAGTGGCTTTAGTTTTTTTAATTGTGACAGTGGGAGAATAGTTGTTAATCTGTAAACATCATAAGTGAATTCTGCTAATATAATAATTGTTTTGTTTGTAAATTCACATTTGCAACACTGCATTTTTGCAGAGAAAATTTATGATGCATCACCAAAGATGCAAGGATTGTGGTGAGTTCAGAAATGGGTGGTGAGAGATGAAAACCAAATAAAAGGCCCACCTGGGGTCTGAAGGGCACTCACCTTATACTAATAGAAAAGTCATATCCATTATCAAAGATAGATAGATAGATAGATATTTATTTCAACAGTATAAACAGAAACATTACAAGTATGATTCAAAGTTGTTGTACAAACATCACTTATCTGTTTACACCGTAGGGAGATTACATAACCAGATTGATTGTCTACCCGTAATCCCCCAAATATACAATTCTACATCCAGCATCGCATGGTGTTTACAACTTGTATTGGTATTACCAATTAGGCCCCAGAGTAGAGTTCACAACTTGGTGACCGAATCATATTTTCCCAATATGACGAGGGTACCAGAACGAAGTTATGTCATACATGTTTATAATATCACTAATTATTTTGTTTTGGCCTATGGGTCCTAATATCGTTGCGGCAGTCGGGACAGTAGGGATTGTCGCACTGCACATCTTCATTATAATTAGATAATAATTTGTCCGTTAAGGCCTTTTTAAACTGATTTCTATTGGTTATTTGCCTAATGGAATCATCCAGCTTATTCCAAATTTTTGGAAATGCGTATATGGGTAGCTTGTCCAAAGTTTTTATTCGAGACCTACTAACATGTAGCATGTCCGACTGTCTTGTTGTCATGTGTTGATGATCTGCGCGCACAGTAAAGAAATCAGCGAAAGATTCGGGAAGTAGGCCATTTTTCCAGTCGAAAACAAAGAGACATGCGTGCAGCATGAATAAGTCTGTGACTTTCAAAATCTTGTTCCCGGAAAATAATGGATCCGTATGAGAATTATATTTTTTATTGTTGATAGAGCGCTTCTGTACTTTCAGAAGTTTGTTAACCCCTCTAGAATTTCCCCATATGTGGATACCATAGAGGAGATGACACTGAACAAGTTTGTGATACAGAGTTTTCAGAACAGAGTGAGGCAAGGTTTTTTTTACTCTGTTCAACAAGTAATTCGCCCAAGATATTTTAGAACAAATTTTTGAAATATGACTGTCATAGGATAGATTTTCGTCGATATAGATGCCAAGAAACTTTAGGGATTTTTCTTCTTCGAGGGGTCCGTCACGAGAGATATTTTTATCAATACAGACATTCATCTGTTTATGGGAGTTTCTCCGTGTAGAAGGGTTAATTATCATATATTTTGTTTTATTGGTGTTAAGTGCAAGCTGATTAGCTGAACACCAATCATATAATTATTCATCAGATAGTTGCATCTAAGCACTTAATTCTACGAACTGCACCTCAGAAGAAATCAGCGACAGTACTTGTCTTTTTCAGATTTCTCGGATGCCATAGAATTAAGAAAGGACGCTGGTTTCATCTTTCATCTGGTGCTTAGATGCAACTATCTGATGAATAATTAAATAATTGAGTATTCCGTGTGTTCTGTACTGGCCTCGTATATACTTGGTTAACTAGCATTCCCTTTTGGGGTCTGTCGGTGGCCGAGTGGTGTGCGTGGTTCAGTATAGTTTCGCTAGGCGGTTAGTGCCGAAGGACACTCTCTCGGCGTGGGTTCGAACCCCCGCCATGCCAATGTAAACACAACCAGCGTCCTTTCTTAATTCTATGGCATCCGAGAAATTTGAAAAAGACAAGTACTGTCGCTGATTTCTTCTGAGGTGCAGTTCGTAGAATTAAGTGCTTAGATGCAACTATCTGATGAATAATTAAATAATTGAGTATTCCGTGTGTTCTGTACTGGCCTCGTATATACTTTGTTAACTAGCATTCCCTTTTGGGGTCTGTCGGTGGCCGAGTGGTGTGCGTGGTTCAGTATAGTTTCGCTAGGCAGTTAGTGCCGAAGGACACTCTCTCGGCGTGGGTTCGAACCCCCGCCATGCCAATGTAAACACAACCAGCGTCCTTTCTTAATTCTATGGCATCCGAGAAATTTGAAAAAGACAAGTACTGTCGCTGATTTCTTTTGAGGTGCAGTTCGTAGAATTAAGTGCTTAGATGCAACTATCTGATGAATAATTAAATAATTGAGTATTCCGTGTGTTCTGTACTGGCCTCGTATATACTTTGTTAACTAGCATTCCCTTTTGGGGTCTGTCGGTGGCCGAGTGGTGTGCGTGGTTCAGTATAGTTTCGCTAGGCGGTTGGTGCCGAAGGAAACTCTCTCGGCGTGGGTTCGAACCCACGCCATGCCAATGTAAACCAATCATATAGTTTTGTTAGTTCATTATTGAAATACTCTTCTGGATACTCATGGGATATCGAGTCATGTGCCATCGTATCATCAGCAAACGAAAGAACCTTCAACAACGTTGACTCAACTATATCGTTTATGTATAACAGGAATAGAACAGGACCGAGTATCGAACCCTGAGGAACGCCACAGGTGACAGATGCAGCATCAGACTTTTGTTTACCATAAGTCACGTATTGTGATCGCCCCGTCAGGTAATTTCTAAACCAATTGTTACATATTCCCCTGAAGCCGTATTTTTCCAGTTTGGTCAACAAGATTTCGTGGTTTATTGTGTCGAATGCTTTAGATAAATCAAGAAAGGCTGCTAAGGTTATGTTCTTACTATCTCTGTTGCTTTCGAGTCCAATGCTTTTTAGTAGTTGCAATACAGTGTGTACAGTTGAGTGTTTTTTCCTAAAACCGTATTGGTTTTGATACAAAATATCGAACTCATTTAGGAATTTCACAATCCTATTACACATAAGTTTTTCCAATACTTTGGAAAATACGGGTAAAATACTTATGGGTCTGTAATTGTTGAAACAGTGTTCGTTGCCAGCTTTAAAGATGGGGATTACTTTTGCTACTTTCATTTTATCTGGAATTATGCCTTTGGTAAATGAGTTGTTGATAACATGAGTTAACGGTGAGGCTACACAGTCTATGGTCAAATTGAATAGATTGGTGGAAATTTCATCGCAATCTTCACTATTTTTAGATTTAAATGAATTCGAAACATTTATAATTTCCTGCTCGCTTATTGGAGTGATGAAGAAATTTTGTTCGACACTGTTGCGCATGTATTCAAGGAAATGTTTAGATGGTGTTGCTATAGTCTCACTAGTATGTTTGCCGATATTGGAAAAAAAGGTATTAAATGTCTGGGCGATTTCGGAGGAAGAATCAATTTTCATGTTGTCTTCTGTGACAAAGAATGTCGGCAGTGTCGCCGTTCGTTTAGTTTTGTTTATGGATTCATTTAATATTTGCCAACACTTCCGTAAGCTGTTCTGGTTTTCCATCAGTATTTTTCTATAATAGCTTGTTTTACATTGCTTTTTGATCTTATTAAATATTCGACAATAATTTTTGTAATTTTTTATGTTTTGTTCAGTTGGAGACCTCAATTCTTTGCAGTAAAATTTGTGTTTATTATTGGAAGACACAAGGAGGCCTTTAGTCATCCATGGATTTCGTTTCACTAGTCTTTTCGGTGGCAAACTACGCAGGATGGGAAATGCCTTATTGTATGCGAGCTTGTACATTTCGATAAACTTATCATATGCTAGATTTGGGCAATCAGTTTCGTAAACGCCTGAGAAGTTGCATTGCGCAAGGTACGTTTTGAAAAGTTCAATTGTGCCGCGATTAATTTTACGTTTCTTTGATACGGGCGCTTCCCATTTTTGTTTGGAGAGGGAATCTATAACGAAAGTCCCGAAGTGATCTGAAACATCTGTAATAATTATGCCTGAGCTGGATTTGGGTGATGTACTATTCGAGAAAATGTGATCGATCAGTGTCGCCGAATGGCTTGTTACCCTGGTGGGCTTAGTGATGTGCGGCAAGAAACCATGACTTGTTAGTGTGTTCAGATATTCACTAGTTTTTGTGTGTATGCCACATTTTAACAAATCAATGTTGAAATCTCCGAAAAGGTATGTCCGCTTGTTTTCATCATTCAATTTGTCTGTGATCTCACTCAGTTTTTCGAGGAATACATCAATATCAGCTTTGGGCTGCGTGTTAGGTCTGTAAATTACTCCTACTAATTTCGGAGACTTTTTTGTCAGGACTTCAATAAAAAGAGATTCAATTACATGGGGGACAAATACGGATAAATCCTGTCGCACCCTGTACTCAAGGCCCTCCCTGATGTATAATCCTACCCCTCCATGACCATCATCGCCATCAGGTCTTGAGTGTTTCAGTAGCTGCTGATAGCCATCTAGATGGAAGGAGCACCCAGGAGGAATATGGAAAAGCTCAGAAAGACCGATGATGTCGAAACTATTTTTAAGACTTTGGATATCGCATAATAACTCTTGCAGTGGTTCCCAGTGTGCTTTAAGACTTTGACAGTTCAAATGGAATAATGAAAAATTTTCATGATTATTATCGAGGATTGGGGTATCTCTTGGGGTAAAAAATATTTGCAGTCACCACTAACAACTTCGAGTCGGAAGTCATCCGGGTTTGAGGAGTCATTTCCACATATCATATAACGAAAATCGTAGTCCACGTTGTTCTGGATCTCGTCTAATGAAATGTTACCCGCCATTATCCCAAATCTGGTCACCAAGTTGGCTCATCATGGAAACGTTTCGAGACCCGTAATAGCGAAATGCGACAAGCAGATCGATATACCCAGGGCTACATACTAGTGGTGTACGCTTTGAAGGGAGCTCACTTGTTGGGGAGTCAACTATGTCTATTTTATTGGTTTTTCTGTTAGATTTTACCGACCTATGCGATGCTGAAATCAAAGGATTCTGCTTGGTGGTTAATTAAGATTTTTGAACTCATTTTTTTTTATTCATTTTGCACTGTTTGTCCTCCTCGCATTCAAATATGTTTTCTCCATTGCCCACAGTCTTAAAAATTTGGTGGGCCAATGTGACCCCTGAATATGCTCCATGGCGTTTGATATGAATAAACCTAAGAATAACCCTTACAAATATGTTATATGTCAAACACACGTCTTCAAACTTTTTGGTGCAGTGGTTTGATAAAAGTGTTAAAATCCAGGGGCCAGTAAAACCCCTAAATATGACCCCAGGGTCTGGACTTGAATAAATTGATAACACATAATTGATAAATCTTCATTATAAAGATTGTATATTTCAGCAATAAAGGATTCTGGACCAGTGATTTGTGAGATGATTTCTTAATGTTTCCCCCATTACGCTCTGTGTTAAAAATTAGGAAGCCCTGTATCACCTCTAAATCCGACTCCAGGTTTTTTTAACAAACCTTATAAGGATGTAATAGATAAAATTTTGCACAGTGTTAAAAAGCTGTACTTTCATATGGTCCCCCTGATAAAACCACTTCAGATTTTTTTTTAGCTCACGGAAGGGAGCTTAGCTTATCACTTGCCATCCGTTGTCCATCATCATCGTCGTCTGTCGTCGTCCATCGTGAGCTTTACCTTATCAACTTCTACTCACAAACTACTGGACCAAATTAAACCAAATTTGGTGTGCATGTTCCCTATCATATGTCAATTCAAGTTTGTTCAAATAAACTTGCCATGCCCACAGGGGGCACCACAAGGGGCATAAATCTGATAGTACCAATAAATTTGTTTCCAAAATTAAAAAAAATCTTCTGTTCCACAAGTTAGAATCGTTTTATATTTGGTATACAACTTCTCTGTTTAAATTGTGTCCCTGGGTTCAGATTTGGGCTCTCTATTGGAGCCCGAATTTTAACTTAGTGCAATATGAGGAAATTTCTTTAAAAATTTTCTTCTTCAGATCCACCACTCAGAATCCTTTCATATTTGGTATACATCATCTCTAGTGGAGTCAGATTCAAGTTTGTTCAAATCGAGTTCCTCGGTTAATATTTGGGCTTCCTATGGGACCCCGAATTTTAACTTAGAGCAATATGATGAAATGTCTTTAAAAATCTTCTTCAGATCCACCAGTCAGAATCCTTTAATATTTAGTATACATCATCTCGGGAAAGGAGGGGTGGGGGGAAGATTCAAGTTTGTTCAAATTGAGTTCCTGGGTTAATATTTGGGCTCTCTATTGGAGGCCAAAGTTTTAACTTCATGCATTGTATGGAGTATTCTTTAAAAATCTTTTTTGGATCCTTGGGTCAGAATCCTTTCATATTTGATAAAGAACATCTCTAGGGGGTCTGATTCAAGTTTGTTCAAACCGGATCCCTGGGTTAAGATTTGGGCTCTCTATTGGAGCCACAATTTTAACTTAGTACAATATGAGGAAATTTCTTTAATAATCTTCTACTTCAGATCCACCAGTCAGAATCCTTTCACAGGGTTCCCACGCCTCCTTGAATTCCTTGAAAGTCCTTGAATTTCAAAACCCCCTCCCAAGGACCTGGAAACTCCTTGAATTTTGAAGCACCTCCTGGAATCTCCTGGAATTTTGGAAAAATCGAGTCTGTTCCTCACTGGATTAATTCAACTCCTAACATTTTTCCTTCTTCCCTACACATGGTCGCTTTATACTCCTTGAAAACCCTTGAATTTCACCCAGCTGACTCCTGGAAACTCCTTAAAAAATTGATCTGAACCTCCTGGAAACTCCTGGAATTCACTTCTCAATTTGGTGCAGGAACCCTGTTTCATATTTGGTATACATCATCTCTAGGCGGGTCAGATTCAAGTTTGTTCAAATTGAGTTCCTCGGTTAATATTTGGGCTTCCTATGGGAGCCCAAATTTTAACTTAGTGCAATATGATGAAATTTCTTTAAAAATCTTCCTCTTCAGATCCACCAGTCAGAATCCTTTAATATTTAGTATACATCATCTCTAGGGGTGGGGGGGGGGGGGGGGGGTGGGGTGGGGGGGGGGGGGGGGTGGCAGATTCAAGTTTGTTTAAATCGAGTTCCTGTACTTGGTGCATTATGAGGAATATTCTTTAAAAATCTTCTTCTTCGGATCCACCAGTTAGAATCCTTTCAGATTTGGTATTCAACATCTTCAGGAGGGTCAGATTCAAGTTTCTTCAAATTGAGCCCCTGGGTTAATATTTGGGCTCTCTATTGGAGCCCAAATTTTAACTTAGTATATTATGAGGAATATTCTTTAAAAATCTTCTTCTTCAGATCCACCAGTCAGAATCCTTTCATATTTGGGATACAATATCTCTAGGGAGGTCAGATTGAAGTTTGTTCAAATCAGGTCCCTGGATTAATATTTGGGCTCACTATTGGTGCCCAAAGTTTAACTTAGTGCATTATGAGGAATATTCTTTAAAAATCTTCTTCTTCAGATCCACCAGTCAGAATCTTTTCATATTTGGTATACAACATCTCCATGGGGGGGTGGGGGGGGGGGGGGGGGGGGGTCAAATTCAAGTTTGTTCAAATTGGGCCGCTGGATTAATACCTGGGCTCTCTATTGGAGCCTGAATTTTAACTTAGTGCAATATGAGGAAATATCTTTTAAAAATCTTCTTCTTCAGATCCACCAGTCAGAATCCTTTCATGTTTGGTATACAACATCTCTAGGGGGCTCAGATCCATGTTTGTTCAAATCTAGTCCCTGGGTTTATATTTGAGCTTCCTAGGGGAGCCTGAATTTTAAGTTAGTGCAATATGAAGAAATTTCTTGAAAAATCTTCTTTGGATCTATCAGTCAGAATTCTTTCATATTTGGTTTTCAGCATCTCTTGGCAGGTCAGATTCACCTTTATTCAAATCGAGTCCCTGGGTTTATATTTGGGCTCCCTATGGGAACCCGAATTTTAACATAGTGCAATATGAGGATATTTCTTTAAAAATCTTCTTCAGATCTACCAGTCAAAATCTCTTGATATGTGGTATACAACATCTTTAGGCGGCAGCTTGCAGTTTGTTCAAATCAAGTCCCAGGAGTCATATTTGGGCTCCCCTCCCTTAGGGGTCCTGAAATTAAACTTAGTGAAATATGAGCTTGCTTTTCATCACTTCATTCCTTTGTAGTGTTGATGAACCATGTCTAACTGAATGTGACCCCAAATACTTCTTTGGACCACTTTGTCAGGTGAGTGATTAAGGCTCCTTGGGGCCTCTTGTTTATCATTCTGATTATGCTCCTGCTAAGGATGTTTCAATCAGGTGAGCTAAAAATCACTGCTCATATTGTTTGTTCAATTTGAGTCCCTGGCTTAATATTTGGGTTCTCTGGGGGGGGGGGGGGGGGGGGGCATGGGAGGGGAGGGGAGCAGGCTGGGTTCAAGTTGGTCAAAATCCATTTCTTAGTGTTTTTCCATAAAATTTGCTTTTCATCACTTCATTCCTTTGTAGTGTTGATGAACCATGTCTAACTGAATGTGACCCCAAATACTTCTTTGGACCACTTTGTCAGGTGAGTGATTAAGGCTCCTTGGGGCCTCTTGTTTATCATTCTGATTATGCTCCTGCTAAGGATGTTTCAATCAGGTGAGCTAAAAATCACTGCTCATATTTTGAGGGATCTGGCTTGCATTATATATTTTCATCTGGAAGTGTGCTGTTTGTATGTGTTTTGGGTATCATGATACAAACATTTCAATGCATATGAGCCACAAGCTCGACTTCAGCAAAGGTTCTGGTTAACTGTCAGGAGACTATTACAAATAATATTATCATATAAATGCTTTTGAGTTTGATATTTTTATGATGTCTTGAACTTATCTTGGAAGTGTATCCTGTGAAAGAATTTTTTCTCCAACATATATATTGACAGTCAGTCAGAGCATGTTAACTATTTAGCATGTGACTTATGAAATTCCTGCTCTTGAATATTACAGTTGATATTGTTGCACATTCTCTGAACATATTAACATATTGAAGTATTTTATGTGCTGCTGTTCACAGATAATACCAATAGAAATTGTATAGAATTCTCTCCCTATACTCCCATTGTTTGGCTGCATTTATTACTTTTGTTTTTTGGACTACTCTTGTAACTGTAGCAGTCAGGGTATGAAGGCCTTTTACCAACCAATATGGTTGCCCTTTGTTGGTCCAGAGCTCTTATTAGTTTCGTGGTAAATAAGTCACTTTGTATACTAGAGTACATGGGTTTGAACTTCGACTCCTGCACTTCTTTCTCAATCTGTAACACAACGATCTTCATATTTTGTGAGGGTGTAGGGTTGGAGGTAAACTCCATCTCTGATGTAGCCATCTTCAGTTAATAAGGGGAAGGACTATGTTTGCCCAAACATAACATGAAGTTGCCCAACTGTTCTTAATGTACACATACCTACAATTTTTGGTGAGCTACAATTACCAAATTAGCAATCAGCAATGCTGTGGTAAAACTCATTGCAGACTTTCATGGCTTTTACCACATGATATCGTTATTGGTTGCCATAGGTAATTTCAAGGGCTAATATGACTCGCGTATCACTAAATTACCAACAACCTGTGACAGAGGTCTTTGAACAAGTCAAGGTGCCATGCGCATTTAACACTTTACCTGCTGCTGGGAGTTATTTCTTCCCTGCACAGCAAATCTTGTGCTGCTAGAATAAGTATAATTTGGGCATTTTTAATTAAATTTACCCCCACCCCCCTAAAAATTGAATCAAGGTTTTGACCAATGATTTCTTGAGTTAAATTTCCAAAAGATTTTTATCAAATTTAGTCATGGCTACTTTACAGCAGCCATGACTAGATTTGATAAAATATTTTTAAAAATACTCAGCGGGCTAAGAGTTAATGTATTTAAATACCCCTGGGCAATTTGACTTTCCATGTAGTGATCTGAGACCATGTATTCTAACTTTGAGTCTGTGTGAAACATTTCCTATTAAGGAAAGTCTGGCACTTAAGCTGAGTATTATCAGGCACTGGCGCTTTGCCTGATAAGACAAAGAATTGGGAGGGGGGACTTCTCCCAGGAATTATGCTCCTGGAGCCAAAACAGTGACTTATTACAAGAGATGTTCCTGTATCTAACACTGAAGTGTTGGAGGAATTCATGTATTACAGAAGCATTTTAATTTTTTAGGTGTTCATATGAAAAGGGAATATGAAACAAGGATATTCTTTCGAAGGGTTTTTCTTGACCAATGTTCAACAATTCAGGACAAAGCATTTTGGTTATCAAGAATTCTAAAGCCTTGGGCTATGGTACAACAAGCAAGAATTCTATATATATTATATGGGCCTACATTAGATGGTAATTAATTTTTATATATGTGAGCTTTACTTTACAAAAGACCAATTTACATATCTTCATGACAACTTAAATGAAAATATATTCAGGTGCAATTGAAACTCCATCTGTGTCATGTTATTATTTTTGTAACTAAGAGCAATAAATTAAAGATCTATGGAAAAGCAATCTGGAATTCTGTATAAGGGAAGATTATTACTACTAAACACTATGGGATGGATTTTTTAGCTGACAGATATTTGTGAGAACCAAAGCATAACAAGCACTCTGCAATCTGGTGTCCATGAGCTGAAAGTTTGTAATGTTAGTACTTCCAAAGTTTGTGCACTTTCTGCTCTCTACACTGTCTTATTAATTAACTCTCCATCCACAGTAGGGATAAAAATGGAATAAGTGTGTCATAATAACTTTTTTATCTCACGTTTGGGTTGATTATTTAACCTTTTACCCAATGCACGTGATATCAAAATTGTTTATTTTAATTTTTTATCTTCAAATTTCACAAAACATTTTAACAATAAGTATATCATGATACCCATCCTTGCTCGACTTGCTCGATTTGGAGTCACATGATATGGTGTTGTCAAAATTTTCCAAAAATGTTTTCGTTTGCTGCTCAGTTTTTAAATTACATGGGTGAATGCAGATGGTTTATTAGGTAAAAGGTTATCCAATGAGACTCAGATCCACCTGTCAGAATCTTTTGATATTTAGAGTACAGCTTTCTTATGAGGGTCAGATCGAAGTTTGTTCAAATTTTCCAAAATTTTAAAAAAATCTTCTTGTGATCTAATGAATGTAATACCGGTAAGTAGATATGTAGTAATCAGCTGTGTTTGGAGATGTACACTAATGCTTGTTTAAAGGGAGTTTGAGGGGTAAATATTTCCAATATTTTAGTATACAGCATCCTTGGGGAAGGAAGGGGAAGGGGGAGGGGGAGATTCAGATTTGTTCAAATTTTAATGGTGCAATATGAGGAATATTCTTTGAAAACCTTCTTCTTCGGATGCCCCAGTCAGAATCTTTTGATACTTGGTCAGATTCAAGTTTGTTCAAATCAAGTCCCGTTTTTTTGGGGCTCCTGTGGGAGGGTGAGTTTCAACTGAAACATGAGGATAATGGATTATTCTTTAAAAATCTTCTTCTGATTCCCCTAGTGAGAATAATTTGATATTTAGGCTTTTCCCTCTGGAAAAGACTATTGTTTTTCTACGGATTATTATTTTTTTTTTTTTTTTTGGGGGGGGGGGGGGTTTGGGTTTTTTTTTTTTTTTTTTCCACACATTTTGTCCGTACGATTCAGAAGCCATTTTCGAACCGATTTTCACGAAATTTTGCACACGCATAGAGGGTCACAAAATCTAAAAATGTACCGAAGCGGAATTTTCGATTTAACCCTTATTTCGTCAGAATTGGCAAAAAATGGCCAAAATTGGGGTTTATCGGCACTTTCTCAAAACACGTCTTGTAGATTTTTTTTATACATTCGTCATTGCTAGACCTGTCTGTGATACGTCCTTTGATACACACGACATATCAGGCGATGCATATGGTAACCCTCCACAGGCTGCCAAACATTGAAATTTTGATGAAATAGGCCGGTTTCAGGCCCCCACCACACCCAAACAATACACGAGAGATAAATATAACTTCCTTTACTGGGAGTGGAATTCACCGAGGATCATTTTTGTCAGTAATAAGGGTGTTCAAAAAACCAAGCGTTACCCCGTTTTGGGCTGGTTAAACAGCAATACCCCCATAAAGCTCAAAAATTTGTATTTTCCGTGGATTTCTCTATGCGAGTCTTGTAGATTTTCAAGAAAAATTTGTCACTCCCAGGCCTTGGTGTGACAATAGAAGTTGCATGGACAAAATACTGCGGTGAGCATTTGTTAACCCTCCACGGGCTGCTAAAAGTCAAAATTGTGATAAAATGGGCTGTTTTTGGATGCCAACAGCACCCAATGGGTACGCCTCAAAGAAACGTGCCTTCTTTTATCGAGTGCACAATCTATACGCAAACATTTTTGTAAGTAGTAAGGGTATTCAAAAGTCGAAGTCTTAACCCATTTTGGACAGGCTAAAGAGAGAGACCCCTTAAAATCTTAAAATTCCCATTTTCTGTGGATTTCTCTAAAAACATCCTGTAGGTTTTCAAGAAAAATTGACTACTCGCAGGTCTTTGTGTGATATTACAAGTTGCATGGACAAAATATTCCGGTGAGCGTTTATTAACCCTCTAGAGGCTGCCAAGCATCGTAATTTTGTTGAAGTGGGCTGTTTTCAGGCACGCACATCACCCAACGTGTACCTGAGAAATAAACATAATCTCCTTTGTTGGAAATGGAATTCACCAAAGACCATTTTTGTAAGTAATAAGGGTATTCAAAAAACCAAGCGTTAACCCATTTTGTGGTTGTTAATAGTGATACCCATCAAAGGCTTAAAAATTTATGTTTTCCCTGGATTTCTTTACAAACATCTGGTAGGATTTTCTAGAGAAAATGGCCATTGATAGGTCATGGTGTCACATTACCAGTTGATTGGATAAATTATTCCGGTAAGCATTTGTTAACCCTCCATGGGCTGCTAAATGTCAAAATTTTGAAAAAATAGTCTGTTTTTGAACAACAACAACATCAAATGGGAATACAACAGAGAAACGTAACTTCTTTTACCGGGCGCAAAACTGACAGGGAAACATTTTTGTAAGTAGTAAATGTATTCAAAAATCGAGGTCTTAACCCATTTTTAACTGGTTAAGGAGATGTACCCCTTAAAAGCTTAAAATTCCAGTTTTCTGTGGATTTCTCAAAAAAAAAAATTCAAGAGCATTTAACCATTCGCAGGTCTTCGAGTGACATTACAAGTTGCATGAACAAAATGTTTCGGTAACCATTTGTTAACCCCCCAAAGGCTGCCAAGCATTGACATTTGGAGAAAATGGGCTGTTCTTGGACAACCATAACACCAAATCTGTACCTACGAGATAAACATAACCTCCTTCATTGGAAGTGGAATTCACCGTCGATCATTTTTGTAAGTAATGAAGATATTCACAAAACCAAGCATTAACCCTTTAGAGCTGGTTAAAGAGAGATACCCCTCAAAAGGTTAAAAATTCATGTTATCTGAGGATTTCTTTAAAAACATCCCGTAGATTTTCAGGAAAAAATGGCCATTCTCATATCTTAGTGTGACATTACAAGTTGCGTGTACAAAATATTCCTGTAAGCATTTGTTAACCCTATGCAGGTTCTCAAACATCAAAATGTTGATAAAATAGGCTGTGTTTGCGTAGCCACAGCACCTGAAGTTGGGAGGAGAGATCAAAATAAGTGGAAGTAGAATTCACTGAGAATTATTTTTGGAAGTAATAAGAGTATTCCAAAAACAACACTTAACCCGTTTTGGGCTGGAAAAACAATGATACCCATCAAAAGCTTAAAATTCCTGTTCACCCTGGATTTCTCTGAAAACATCTTGTAGATTTTAAAGAAGAAAATGGCCATTCACAGTTCTTGGTGTGACATTACAAGTTGCATGAATAAATATTCCTGTTGGCACTTGTTAACCCTCTACTAGCTGCCAGACATCAATATTTTGGATACATTTGAGATAAAATGGACCATTTTTAAATTGATACAGCACTCAGTGAGTATGTGTCAAACAAACATAACTCCTTTTGTCGGTCATTGACTTGTTTGACGACGAAATTGACATTAACCCACTCCACCGTTAATGATGGTTTTTACCTAAACAATTTTTTATCAAACTGTGTCATTTGAGACTACTATCATCACCTTTCTCATAACATCAATGAAGGAACTTCAGTGAGACAGTTAAAAACAATTCATCAGACACTGTGGAGTCATGAAAAATCATGGAATCTCATCGGGAAAAGCCATGATTCTCCAGAATCATAAAGTCTAGTTAGTATTAAGCATTCTTATGTGGGGCAGATTCAAGTTTGTTCAAGTCAAATCCCTGGGTTTATAATTGGGTTCCCCATTGGAGCTCAACTTTTAACTTGGTGCAATGCGAGGAAACATTTTTTAAAATCATCTTCTTCAGATCCACCGTCCCCGCTGAAACCCCGGGAAGTGAAGCAGTGCCTGTTCACTGCAGTAAACAGGCTCTGTTTTATTGGTAAAATAGGACCCAGTCACCAATAATTGGGAGGTGCAAACCCTCTCTAAAATGGGCAACATGTCTTATTCATAGGGATGAGCCGATCTATCGGTAAGCAATTGGCTATCGGCCGATAAAAGCCTATTGGCAATCGGTATGAATAGCACAAAAAATATCGGCTCTTGCCGATTGTTGAAAAAAATTATTGGGTACCTATTCTAACTCTATTTCACAGCCATTTTAATGTTCTGCTAATAACTAACAAATGTGCAGTGCATTACACTGTGTAGATCAGACCCCCGACGTAACATTTAATTTCTGCCAGCGATAACCAAAAATAGAATCGCTTGTCCCGGGCGACAAGTGCTATTTTTGGCTTGAGTTTCATATTAAACTTGAGAAGCTACGTGCTGTTAAAATCATTAAATAGTTGCCTTATGTATTGAAACATCTATTATACGGTCTATCAAAAACGATACTATGACATTTTATACCACAAGGGCGAATCCAGGCATCGGTGCACTTGGTGTGCTCCCCTACCCTCCCCTCCCCCACTAGTTTTTCCCGGAGATGGGTTGTGCATTGTGGATATCTGCATTGGGTGCGAGGTAATCACATCTTTTCGGATTAAATTTCAAAATTTGGTTGACAGTACACGTCGGTAAACTTGAGCCTAGGTGCACCTCCCCTGCCCTGCCCCCACTTCATGAAGTCCTTCATTCGCCACTCAACCAACTCTGAACCTGTATTGGGATGTAACGACTGCGCGAATGAACTCACCAAAAGCATAAAAATGTCTGTAATGAAGAAAGGTAATTCTAGTCTAAGGGAGGTAATTAAATCAGCTATCAAAGAACTCAGCTATTTTCGAAATTGCTGACAGGACTTTCGCCATATTTGATGCCCCATATCTCTCACCAAATTTAATTTGCTTCATTCCATGGCTGATTTTAAATAATATAAGTGATCTCAGACTTTGATATCACAAACCTTTTCAATTTTTTATTGAGTTTTGGTCATTAAAGCCTTTTAAGGTCACGCTGGTCACCATTGCAGTGTCATTAAGCTGACAAGTCACAACAACAGAACAAACCTTTTCACCTCAAGCGAAGTTTAAGACACCAGTATTGCAGTCTCTCTGGAAGATTGCTAGTTTGGGGTTCCAGCAGGCCTGGAAATAAGTGGTCGGTCACGGTAAGTGACCACCATGAAACGTCGATGTGACTGGCGCTAACTGTATCCAACCGGTCATGAATGACCGGCGCATTTTTCTCCCAAGTATATTAATTTTTCACATGAGACCTTGTGTTCTGAATCATTAATTATGGCTGTTGATGGTGAATAATTTCCACATTCGAATATATTCTCTAAAATAAATACAAATACAAAATCGCAAAACACAAGACAAATTTATAAATGAGAGACACTCCTTTTGCAAATGAAACTGAAACTCATTTGTACTCTATTTTTTCCATGTATGTTCTTCGCAAATCGAACCAGATGATCCCCTCCTCTTTCCTTTCCTTTGTGTAATATACTTTCTTTGAAGACTGTGAGCAGAATTTGTCATAATTTCCGGAAAGCTTCACAGTAATTCAGTAATACTTCCAGAAAAATATAACCAGTTTTAACTCAGTTGACAGATGTGCAAGTGCTGATTTTATTTGGTGCCGAGGTTACCTGGTGCTGAAAATGATGGGGTTGGTTTTGACCAGGTGCCAGATTTCCCAGTGGTGAGACATCCAGGGTCCAGGTGCAGAGATGTTCAGCATTCAATTTAAAAAAAATTGTTGCATTGGAGTCCAGTTGTTACATTTTAAAAAAAAAAAAGTGATTTGCGGACTGAAGACATCCCCGTCATGCAGTTTAATGTTATAAAAGTTAAGTGTCATTTCAATAAAATTAAACGCAGGTAGGCCCTAATATTTTGTATATCGTTACGACGTTAGCCCAACATAATTTACATGGGTTTTTCCCTAGTTAATGTTTGATTTGGAAGCCAAAAAATATCACCAACCGGGTTACCGGGTACTGTATGACCGATCCTATCACTATGGAGCCGGTCATTATGACCGATGCACCAAAAAAAATTATTTCCAGGACAGGAGTTCCAGCCTTAAAACTTCCCCCACGCAGTCACTTAACTGTGGCTTAATTTATTCTTTTTTCAGACGAAAGAAATATACCTGAAATTGTATCGAGTAGCAAAAGCAAGTGAATCGCCAATTTATTCTATCATTTAACAGAAAATACCCATCAAACAACTAGTCGACTACTGATTTTCTTGTCAACTACTGCATAAAAAATAACCGGTAACGATTAGTCGACTAGTCATCCCAACACTACTCAATACTTGTTGGGATCATGATGTGACAGGTTTGTTTACCGTTTAGCTATCATAATTTATTTTTTTTATTTATTTTATTACTTGCATCGAAAGTATATTCAATATTGTTACCGCACTTTTTTCGACCATTTTTACAGAAATAATATGGGTGAACAAAACTATTTGGTATCGGTATCGGCCGATAGTAAATCAAAACTATTTGGTTTCAGATGAATAGGCAAATCTCTTATTGGCTCATCACTATTTATTAATGCTCACCCCTGGTCTTGAGTTGATACTCATGTTGTGGTCATGATTAGCCCTTGTGCAAAAATATGTGACCTTAAACACCAATAAATAAATAATAATTCAGATCCACCAGTCAGAATCTTGTGGTATGTGTACTGTATCCTTAAGGGAGTCAGATTCAAGTTTGTTCAAATCAGGTCCCTGTGTTCATTTTAACTCCCTCTGTAGTCCAGTCATTGAATGATAAAATATGGACTTACCCAGAACAAATTATTAACAACAAGCTAGATTTAGTATCACTAGAAGAAGAGGAGAATTCACTCAATAACATCCACTGAAATCCATGGACCAACCCATAACAAACTGGTAACAACAAGCTAGATTTAATATCGCTAGAAAGAGGAAAATTCTCTCAATGACATCCACTGAAATCCATTTTGTCAAAATTTGTTATTGAGATTTAAAATTGGGCGGTATTTCATTCCCATTTTAAGCAAATATTAGTCTGGTTATTGAAGATTTCAACCCAGAACAAGTTGGTAACAAGCTGATTTTGATCTCATTTGAAGCAGAAATAATCATAGGACAACATATCCAGAATTAACAGAAATCGGCTGACAAGATTTTTTTTAATCCAAGATGGTGTCTCTTATGGCTGCCAGTTCAACGACTTTAGCACCAGTCCATTTCGTTTCCCTTGTTTGCCACTGGAATGAATGATTCCCAACCCAGTGTTTATAATTCATGTTCATGAGGTCCCAGTAATCCATTTGATAACAGATTACCACCTGAGTCCAGGATGGGAGCTGAAACGTGATCTGCACTAGAATAAAGGAAGTTTTTTCTTAAACTTTCACCATACTTTCTTTCATAAAGCATAATACAGGATGAACTCACAAAATGCTATTATTCATAGTCGGAGTGGCTTCATGTGAACTTTTAGAACTTGGAACATATTTCTTAAAATCTTCTTTTTAAGACCAGATGAACAGAATATTGAGATATATGGCACACAGCATCACTGGGAGCTGAAGTTTCCAGTTCAAATGATGCCTTTTGGTCCACATTCATGACTTGTTGCTATATGAGCAAATGTCTTCAAAAATCTTACTTAGAACTCATGCACTGAATCTTTTCATATTTAATATGTAACTTGTTTAGGAGCATATGATTAGCATTTGTTCAAATCAAGTTTCCACATTTCCATGTTTATACTTTGGGCTCATTGTGGGTGCTCACATTTCTCAGAAATTAGTATTTTTTTCCAATATCTTCTTTCCAAAACACAATGGATAGAATGTTTTGGAATGGAATGTTTTGATATTTGATGTGAGCATTATTGGAGGTTGGCATTTCAAATTTGTTCAAGTTAAATCCTGGGTCAAGTTTGGGTTATAGCTTAGTGCTATAAGAGCAAATTTCATAAAGAATTATCTCCCAAAGAACCACTTTAGCATACTTTGTGGCATAAGATTCTAGTTTGTTCAAATCATGTTCCTGGGTTTACATAGGGGCTCATTGTGAAAAATAAGTACCTCTCTTTTAAAAATCTCAAGTCAAAATATTTTGATGCTTTATATGAAGCGTTATTAGGAAAGATTAACAGTTGTTCACATAAAGTCCCGAGGTTTATGTTTTGGGTCACTATGAAAGTCCAAAGTTTAATGTGGTGTTCTGTGAGGCATCTTTTGACATTTGCACTTTCATGAAACCATTGTGGTATTTGAACTTGACAAAATCAATAAAAAAGCAACACATCATAATGTACTAAAATCTGATAAATAGAATGTCAAACAAAATTCAACCAAAAAAAGGCAATAACCCACTTAATTATCATCAAATAGTGGTGGCTTTCAAACTTGTGCAGATGTTGTTAATATGAAATACCAAATGAGACTGACATTTCTTTCCCATGTGCAAGTGGGATCTAATGTGACTTTCAATTCCACATCTGACTTAATTCATATCCACTTGGTATTAATTTTTTATGTTATCAAGAGTGGACTTTTCTCAGTCTAATTAATATATCTTTGAAGTAAGCCTTTCTTGTGAATACAAACTGAATCGAGAATGAATGAGTTCATAGGACACTATAAGCCCCCCCCCCCCCCCCCCCCCCCCCCCTCTCCAAACCTTGTGTGGAATCTCCAAAATAATTCTTCAAGCTTTGACTAACCATGGCCATAAGTGCTGCCTTACTCACATGGACATTTCTAAATGGTGTTGTGTGGAAACCTCAAAATAACACAGTTTTTCCATCAATGTCCATGACTTCCATTTGTCTAGAACGAAAAAGCGGAAAAAAAAACTTTGGCCTCCTTTTGTAATCATAAGGGAAATTTTAAAATTTCAAATCATTATTCCAAATAATCCCAATGTGTTACCATGCAGGAACTTAAAATATCAAACGTTTTTCCACAATCAAGGTGATGACTGTGGAATTGATAGCACATGCAATCTGAAAATCAAGCTTTACATTCAAATTGTGATCATAACAAAAAACGTCAAATAATGAGGGAAGTAAAATTATCAAGTGTGTGAATTAAAAAATTAAACTTTTTGCACAATCAAGGGTCATAATTATGCAACTACAAGCACAACACACCTAAAAACTGAACATAGCATTCAGTTTCTGGTCACAAAAAACCCTGTCAAATTTCAAATTAATCTCTCAGAGTAAAGTTATGCAGACCTGCCTTTATTTGGGATCATAAGGAACATGTCAACATTTTTGTTTGTTCAAATCATGTTCCTGGGTTTGCATAAGGGCTCATTGTGAGAAATGAGGACCTCTCTTTTAAAAATCTCAAATCAAAATATTTGATGTTTTATATGAAGCATTATTAAGGAACATTAACAGTTGTTTACATAAAGTCCCCAGATTTATGTTTGGGTTCGCTATGAAAGTCCAAACTTTAATATGGTGTTTTCTGGGGGAATCTTTTGATTTTTAGCTCAACTTTGGCGAAGCCAAATTTGAGCTTATGCCATGGTCAGTCATCCATCGCCTGTCTGTCCGTCTGTCCAGTCTGTCCGTCTGTCCAGTCTGTCCATCAACAATTCAATACGGCTCGGGCTAGAGGCCGTATTTATGAACCGATCTTTACAAAACTTTTTGGGTACCTTTGTTATGACCGTGGGACAAGAACGAGTGTTTTTGGGTCCGGTCCAAAATTCAAGATGGCTGCCAGTCGCCAATTTGTACCAACGATGCAGAAATCTGTTTTTTGCACAGAACTTCCATATGAAAGCGCTGATTTGAATAATTTTTTGTATGAATGTTTAGTACCATGGGATACATCACATATAATATGGGGGTTTTTTCTCGTCCGTAAATTATGCAAATTAGACTAACTTTGATGTATTTAGTGTTACTTTCAGCACTGTCAGTGCAAATGCCAATACGGCTCAGGCTAGAGGCCGCGTTTATGAACCGATCTTTACGAAACTTCTTGGGTACCTTTGGTATCACCGTGGGATGAGAATGAGTGTTTTTGGGTGCGGTCCGAAATTCAAGATGGCCGCTGGCAGCCATTTTGTTCAAAATTAGGGGCAATCAGATTTTTGCGCAGAACTTCCACATGAAAGCTCTGATTTGAATAATTTTTTGTGTGAATGTTTAGTACCATGGGATACATCACATATAATACGGGTTTTTTTCTCGTGCAGAAATTATGCAAATTAGATGAACTTTGAATTTTTCAGTGCTACTTACACACAGTAAGTACACATGTCAATACGGCTCGGGCTAGAGGCTGTATTTATCAACCGATCTTCCCGAAACTTCTTGGGTACCTCTGCTATCACCTTGGGACGAGAACGAGTGTTTCTGAGTGCGGTCCGAAATTCAAGATGGCTGCCAGTGGCCATTTTGTACCAAAATTAGGTCTAATCAGTTTTTTGTACACAACTTCTATACGTCTCAGGCTAGAGGCCGTATTTATGAACTGATCTTTACGAAACGTCTTGGGTACCTTTGTTATCACCGTGGGATGAGAACGGGTGTTTTAGGGTGTGGTCCAAAATTCAAGATGGCCACCAGCAGCCATTTTGTACCAAAATTAGTGCAATCAGTCTTTTGTACAGAACTTCTGTATGAAAGTTCTGATTTGAATAAATTTTTGTATGAATGTTTAGTAAAATGGAATACATCACATACAATATGGGTTTTTTTCTCGTGCAGAAATTATGCAAATTAGATGAATTTTGATTAATTTAGTGCTACTTATACACTGTATGTGCACATGTCAATACGGCTCGGGCTAGAGGCTGTATTTATCAACTGATCTTCACGAAACTTCTTGGGTACTTTTGTTATCACCTTGGGACGAGAACGAGTGTTTCTGAGTGCGGTCCAAAATTCAAGATGGCTGCCAGTGGCCATTTTGTACAGAAATTAGGTCCAATCAGTTTTTTGTCACAACTTCTATACAGCTCGTATTTATGAACTGATCTTCACAAAAACTTTATATGTACCTTTGTTATCAGGTCATTACCTAGATGTTTGTCATTGCTGTGTCACATACTATACATGTACATGTCTTGACAAGTTGAGCTACAGTGGCCACCAGCAGCCATTTTGTACCAAAATTAGTGCAATCAGTCTTTTGTACAGAACTTCTGTATGAAAGTTCTGATTTGAATAAATTTTTGTATGAATGTTTAGTAACATGGAATACATCACATACATAAAAGGAATGGTCAGAGGACAATGTGATAAGTGTTATTGATGAATTAACATGTAAGTACAAACAAGAAAATAATTTTACCTTGTTATTTGTAGTAACAAAGCATGCTTTACCAATCAGAAAGTTTGGAAATTTTTTTATTTTTGTTAGAAAACATGAGTCTTTCAAGCTTGGACTGTTTTTTTGGCGTGAGATTTAAAATCACTTAACTTGAAATAAAATGTTTTGACACATGAAAAATGAAGAGCCTAAATTTGCTAGAATTGTAATTCACACTGTTTTTATGGGTGAGTTTGAATACAGAATAAAACATGTTTTTGTTATTGGTATTAGTTCATTGGATTTATGCTGATTACAGAAGTTGGGTCAATTGGTGTAATAGATATATCTTGTTCTGGTAATGGTAAGTCTAAATCTCATTTGGTAAAAGAAACAGTATCATTAACCTGATGAACTCAGCACTGAACCACTGTGTTTCCTTTTTTCTTTACTAAAGCTGCATCTATATACAATGTGGGGCCAGACATGTGAACTCCACAGAATTCAGTGTAGTTCCTTGTCTCCCAGAAGGGAATCAGTTTTGGTCCAAAATCCCAGAAAATAACCAGTCAAATATTTTTAGCTCAACTTTGGCGTAGCCAAATTTTAGCTTTTGTCATGGCCCATTGTCTGTCTGTCCGTCTGTCCAGTCTGTCCGTCAACAATTCAATACGGCTCGGGCTAGAGGCCGTATTTATGAACCGATCTTTACGAAACTTCTTGGGTACCTTTGTTATGACCGTGGGACGAGAACGAGTGTTTTTGGGTGCGGTCCAAAATTCAAGATGGCTGCCAGCCGCCATTTTGTACCGACGATGCAGACATTTGTTTTTTGTACAGAACTTCCATATGAAACCTCTGATTTGAATAATTTTTTGTATGCCTGTTTAGTACCATGGGATACATCACATATAATACGGGTTTTTTTCTCGTGCGTAAATTGTGCAAATTAGACTAATTTTAATGTTTTTTGGTGTTACTTTCAGCACTGTAAGTGCAAATGCCAATACGGCTCGGGCTAGAGGCTGTATTTATGAACCGATCTTTCCAAAATCCCAGAAAATAACCAGTCAAATATTTTTAGCTCAACTTTGGCGAAGCCAAATTTTAGCTTTTGTCATGGCCCATTGTCTGTCTGTCCGTCTGTCCAGTCTGTCCGTCAACAATTCAATACGGCTCGGGCTAGAGCCCGTATTTATGAACCAATCTTTACGAAACTTCTTGGGTACCTTTGGTATCACCGTGGGACGAGAATGAGTGTTTTTGGGTCCGGTCCGAAATTCAAGATGGCCGATGGCAGCCATTTTGTACAAAATTAGGTGCAATCAGATTTTTGCACAGAACTTCCCTATGAAAGCACTGATTTGAATAATTTTTTGTGTGAATGTTTAGTACCATGGGATACATCACATATAATACGGGTTTTTTTCTCGTGCAGAAATTATGCAAATTAGATGAACTTTGATTTTTTCAGTGCGACTTACACACAGTAAGTACACATGTCAATACGGCTCGGGCTAGAGTCTGTATTTATGAACTGATCTTCACGAAATGTCTTGGGTACCTTTGTTATCACCTTGGAACGAGAACGAGTGTTTCTGGGTGCAGTCTAAAATTCAAGATGGCTGCCAGTGGCCATTTTGTACCGAAATTAGGTCTAATCAGTTTTTTGTACACAACTTCTATACGGCTCAGACTAGAGGCCATATTTATGAACCAATCTTTACGAAACTTCTTGGGTACCTTTGTTATCACCGTGGGATGAGAGCGAGTGTTTTGGTTTGTGGTCCGAAATTCAAGATGGCCACCAGCAGCCATTTTGTACCAAAATTAGTGCAATCAGTCTTTTGTACAGAACTTCTGTATGAAAGTTCTGATTTGAATAAATTTTTGTATGAATGTTTAGTAACATGGAATACATCACATATTGTAAGGGGTTTTTTTCATGCAGAAATTATGCAAATTAGATGAACTTTTGATTTATTCAGTGTAACACAATGTAAGCACACATGTCAATACGGCTCAGGGTAGAGGCTGTATTTATGAACCGATCTTCACAAAACTTCTTGGGTACCTTTGTTATCACCTTGGGATGAGAATGAGTGTTTCTAGGTGCGGTCTAAAATTCAAGATGGCTGCCAGTGGCCATTTTGTACCGAAATTAGGTCCAATCAGTTTTTTGTCACAACTTCTATACAGCTCGTATTTATGAACTGATCTTCACAAAACTTCTTGGGTACCTTTGTTTTCACCTTGGGACAGGAATGAGTGTGTTTTGGGGTGCCTTTGTTATCACTGTGCTATGAGAACAAATATTTTGGGGTTCAGTCAGACCCACTCTGGGACTCCAAGATTTCTTTTCTAGTTTAGCATCTGACTGTCACCCACCTTTACAATACTTTACCTATACATTTGTTACTGGCTACGGTCAGTATTTATGTACAGGCCGTTACAATACTTTATATGTACCTTTGTTATCAGGTCATTACCTAGATGTTTGTCATTGCTGTGTCACATACTATACATGTACATGTCTTGACAAGTTGAGCTACAGTGTCATTGACACTTTCATTGGTATACAATGTCCTTGGGTAGTGGAGGGGGGGGGGGGCAGATTTTAATTGTTCAAATCAAATCCCTGGGATCATATGTGGCTTCTTAAGAGGGCCTAAATTTGCACTTTGTGCAATATGAGGAAGATTCTTTAAACCATTTCTTTTTCTGATCCACTAGTCAGAATCCTTTGATATTTGGTATTCAGTATCCTCAGTGGGGTCTGATTCAAGTTTGTTTAAATCAGGTCCTTGGATTCATATTTGAGCTCCCTATGGGATCCCAGATTTGAACTTAGTGCAATATAAGGAATGAAAATGTTATAAATACTAGTTGCATGATTAATAAATTCTTTGCAGGATATATTTTATGGTATGAAATGTGTGAAAATACACCAACAACTACAGATCAGATTTCAAAATACTTTGGAGAATTAACAAATGCTATTCAGACTTTATACCAGTATAAAAAGGAATGGTCAGAGGACAATGTGATAAGTGTTATTGATGAATTAACATGTAAGTACAAACAAGAAAATAATTTTACCTTGTTATTTGTAGTAACAAAGCATGCTTTACCAATCAGAAAGTTTGGAAATTTTTTTTTTTTTGTTAGAAAACATGAGTCTTTCAAGCTTGGACTGTTTTTTTGGCGTGAGATTTAAAATCACTTAACTTAAAATAAAATGTTTTGACACATGAAAAATGAAGAGCCTAAATTTGCTAGAATTGTAATTCACACTGTTTTTATGGGTGAGTTTGAATACAGAATAAAACATGTTTTTGTTATTGGTATTAGTTCATTGGATTTATGCTGATTACAAAAGTTGGGTCAACTGGTGTAATAGATATATCTTGTTCTGGTAATGGTAAGTCTAAATCTCATTTGGTAAAAGAAACAGTATCATTAACCTGATGAACTCAGCACTGAACTACTGTGTTTCCTTTTTTCTTTACTAAAGCTGCATCTATATACAATGTGGGGCCAAACATGTGAACTCCACAGAATTCAGTGTAGTTCCTTGTCTCCCGGAAGGGAATCAGTTTTGGTCCAAAATCCCAGAAAATAACCAGTCAAATATTTTTAGCTCAACTTTGGCGAAGCCAAATTTTAGCTTTTGTCATGGCCCATTGTCTGTCTGTCCGTCTGTCCAGTCTGTCCGTCAACAATTCAATACGGCTCGGGCTAGAGGCCGTATTTATGAACCGATCTTTACGAAACTTCTTGGGTACCTTTGTTATGACCGTGGGACGAGAACGAGTGTTTTTGGGTGCGGTCCAAAATTCAAGATGGCTGCCAGCCGCCATTTTGTACCGACGATGCAGAAATTTGTTTTTTGTACAGAACTTCCATATGAAAGCTCTGATTTGAATAATTTTTTGTATGCCTGTTTAGTACCATGGGATACATCACATATAATACAGGTTTTTTTCTCGTGCGTAAATTGTGCAAATTAGACTAATTTTAATGTTTTTTGGTGTTACTTTCAGCACTGTAAGTGCAAATGCCAATACGGCTCGGGCTAGAGGCTGTATTTATGAACCGATCTTTCCAAAATCCCAGAAAATAACCAGTCAAATATTTTTAGCTCAACTTTGGCGAAGCCAAATTTTAGCTTTTGTCATGGCCCATTGTCTGTCTGTCCGTCTGTCCAGTCTGTCCGTCAACAATTCAATACGGCTCGGGCTAGAGGCCGTATTTATGAACCGATCTTTACGAAACTTCTTGGGTACCTTTGGTATCACCGTGGGACGAGAATGAGTGTTTTTGGGTCCGGTCCGAAATTCAAGATGGCCGATGGCAGCCATTTTGTACAAAATTAGGTGCAATCAGATTTTTGCACAGAACTTCCCTATGAAAGCACTGATTTGAATAATTTTTTGTGTGAATGTTTAGTACCATGGGATACATCACATATAATACGGGGTTTTTTCTCGTGCAGAAATTATGCAAATTAGATGAACTTTGATTTTTTCAGTGCGACTTACACACAGTAAGTACACATGTCAATACGGCTCGGGCTAGAGTCTGTATTTATGAACTGATCTTCACGAAATGTCTTGGGTACCTTTGTTATCACCTTGGAACGAGAACGAGTGTTTCTGGGTGCGGTCTAAAATTCAAGATGGCTGCCAGTGGCCATTTTGTACCGAAATTAGGTCTAATCAGTTTTTTGTACACAACTTCTATACGGCTCAGACTAGAGGCCATATTTATGAACCAATCTTTACGAAACTTCTTGGGTACCTTTGTTATCACCGTGGGATGAGAGCGAGTGTTTTGGGTTGTGGTCCGAAATTCAAGATGGCCACCAGCAGCCATTTTGTACCAAAATTAGTGCAATCAGTCTTTTGTACAGAACTTCTGTATGAAAGTTCTGATTTGAATAAATTTTTGTATGAATGTTTAGTAACATGGAATACATCACATATTGTAAGGGGTTTTTTTTCATGCAGAAATTATGCAAATTAGATGAACTTTTGATTTATTCAGTGCTACCCGGTACTTACACAATGTAAGCACACATGTCAATACGGCTCAGGGTAGAGGCTGTATTTATGAACCGATCTTCACAAAACTTCTTGGGTACCTTTGTTATCACCTTGGGATGAGAATGAGTGTTTCTAGGTGCGGTCTAAAATTCAAGATGGCTGCCAGTGGCCATTTTGTACCGAAATTAGGTCCAATCAGTTTTTTGTCACAACTTCTATACAGCTCGTATTTATGAACTGATCTTCACAAAACTTCTTGGGTACCTTTGTTTTCACCTTGGGACAGGAATGAGTGTGTTTTGGGGTGCCTTTGTTATCACTGTGCTATGAGAACAAATATTTTGGGGTTCAGTCAGACCCACTCTGGGACTCCAAGATTTCTTTTCTAGTTTAGCATCTGACTGTCACCCACCTTTACAATACTTTACCTATACATTTGTTACAGGCAACAGTCAGTATTTATGTACAGGCCGTTACAATACTTTATATGTACCTTTGTTATCAGGGCATTACCCAGATGTTTGTCATTGCTGTGTCACGTACTATACATGTACATGTCTTTGTCTTGACAAGTTGAGCTACAGTGTCACTGACACTTTCATTCCTTATTTCATTCAGGCCTTTGAAGGTCTAATCATAACAAATGAAACAAAAAATATGCATACAGGTGATGTATATTTAACTCTTAACCCGCTGAGTATTTTCACGATTTTTTTCATCAGATCTAGTCATGGCTGCTGTAATGCTGCCATAACTAGATTTGATGAAAAATTTATCTAAATTTAACTCTATAAATCATTGTTGAAAAAATATATTTAAATTACAGGGGGAAAATTTAAATAAATGTCCCTAATTGTACTTATTGCAGTAACAAGAGAAATCTTGTCCTGGGTAGGAATATCCACAAATAGCATGCAAGGAGTTAATAAAAGCGTCTTTTATTATATATATACTATTCAAAAAAATAGGGGATATCCAAACTGATGTTGATATTTTTGGAAGATGGTAATGGATACGCGTGATTGGACACATCAATATGTTACCAAGTTTAGTGTGGATCATGAATGTCACCGCGCCATGAAAACTTTGTGCAGGTTTTTCACACAAACGCCGTGTTAATGTCTGTGGGTAATGTTTATGAAATTTTCATTTGTGCTGGACAGGCTTTCTCAGAGGCCTCATTCTTTTCTTGGTATAAACACATTCATCAATAGTTTCTGGTCGGTAACTTTTGAGGTATGCAAAGACTGACACGTGACGAATGTTTACGTGCCATTGGCATGTTAGAAGCTGGCAACAGACAGACTGCAATGGCTCAAATTCTCAGTGTTACTCAATTGGTGATTAGCAAGTTGTGGTCAAGCTACTGTCAGACAGGCAATGTTGATGACAGACGTCGGTCAGGTCGTCCAAGGGCAACAACTGCTAACCAGGATCATTTCATCTGAACCACAGCATTACGTAACCACCATCAACGTGCCTCAGAAATTGGACAGCAGTTGCACCAAGCAACAGATGTGTGAGTCAGTTTTCAGACTATCCGAAATCGCCTACTCAGCTGGAATTTGTACCCCCGATGGCCGCAAATAATTCCATGTTTGACTGGACGTCACATCGCAGCAAGGCGTAATTGGTGTGGAGCACGGCAGCACTGGGACAATTGTCGGTGGTGCAACATCATGTTTGCCGACTAATTGAGGTTCACTCTCAACTTCCACGACAGACAAAACACAGTGTGGTGACGGTGGAACGAATGATACCATGACGTAACCATTAGGCAGCACGATCGTTTTGGTGGTGGATCGGTTATGGTGTGGGGAGGCATAACCATGACAAGAAGAACAGCATTACATGTCATCCAAGGGCGTGTCACAGGGCAGTACTACTGTGACAACATGTTAGCAGCTCCTGTGGTGCCATTTGCAAGATGTCACGGCAGTCGATTCATTTTCAAAGATGACAGTGCAAGAGCACACAGGGCCCATGTCGCTACAGAAGTTCCTTCAGAAGCAGAACATCACTACACTGCCTTGACCAGCACTAAGTCCAGACCTTTCACCAATCGAGCACGTCTGGGAAATGCTTGGCAGGTGCCTACGACAATGTCCTGGAACTTGCCGCTGCACTGCAGGAAGAATGGAATAACATCAATGAAGCTGATATTGGACGTTTGATGAGGAGTATACCACATTGGATCTGCACTTGTCTCACAAACCGAGGAGGATTTACAAGGTATTGAGGTCTTGGACTGAATGTGGTAAATTCTCTGACTTACCGTCCTTGTCTTCTGCAGCTCAGTGCATGGAATGTGTGCTTGTCAGACACCCAACTATCGCATTACGTAACCGCATTACATAACTGCCATCAAAGTGTCTCGGAAATTGGACAGCAGCTGCACTGAGCGACAGATGTGCGAGTCAGTGGTCAGACTATCCAAAATCGCCTACACAGCTGGAATTTGTATGCTCGACAACCTCGAATAATTCCACGTTTGACTGAATGTGACATCGCAGCAAGGCGTAATTGGTGTGGAGAATGACAGTGCTTGGACAATTGTCGGTGGAGCAACATCAGGTTTTTCAGTGAATCGGCATTGTTGGGGTTCACTCTCGACTTTCATGACAGGCGAAACAGAGTGTGGTGGCGGTGGAACGAACGATACCATGACATAACCGTTAGGCAACACGATCGTTTTGGTGGTGGATCGGTTATGGTGTGGGGAGGCATAACCATGACAAGCAGAACAGCATTACATGTTATCCAAGGGTGTGTCACAGGGCAGTACTACAGTGACAACATGTTAGCAACTCATGTGGTGCCATTTGCGCAACATCACAGCCGTCGATTCATTTTCCAAGATGACAATGCAAGAGCACACTGATCCCGTGTCGCTACAGAGTTCTTCCAGGAGCAGAACATCACTACACTGCCTTGGCCAGCACTAAGCCCAGACCTTTCACCAATCGAGCATGTCTGGGATATGGTTGGCAGGTGCCTACGACAATGTCAACAGCCCCCTACCAATGTCCAGGAACTCGCCGCGGCACTGCAGGAAGAATGATGGAATAACATCAGTCAAGCTGATATTGGACATTTGGTGAGGCGTATGCCACATCAGATCTGCACTTGTTTCACGAACCGAAGAGGATTTACAAGGTATTGAGGTCTTGAACTAAATGTGGTAAATTCTCTGACTGACCGTCCATGTCTTCTACAGCGCAGTGCGTGGAATATGTGCTTGTCAGACACCCAGCTATCGCTGAAATCATTCACCAGATGTCACAGTGCAATGCCTCAACTGCCTTTTTGATGAAAATATAAATATATTTCTTCAGATATCTCACTTTTATCAAATATCCCCTACTTTTTTTTAATAGTATATTTGACTGATATCCATATGTTTTCTGTTTTATTCATTTCAGTTGGATTCTCGTCCAATTTATGAGTGGCAAAGTGAAAATAGGTAACTTAAGCACATCATCTCTAGAAATCTACCTTCACTTAAATAGTGTTTCCTAGAGAATAAAATATACAAGAAGGAATTAAACAGTATATATCTATTTATTAAGTTCAAATGTCCACTTTTTGTTCATTCAGTTCTCCAGTCGAGCTGTAATCCACTACAGCTAAGCATAAGAATACAGTTTAAAAATTGGTGTACACAGAAATTCACCATGGTTCTGTGATATGCCGAAAAAGATATGGCTGAAAATCGTTATACAACAGATGTATTTTTGAATTGTTGATAACTGATTTTTGTTCTGTTATGGCAATTCATAGGTGATGCGTATATTTCCAGAAAGTTCTGAATGGTATTTAAACAGGTGAAAAAAAAATTATGAATCACCAATGATGAGGAAAAAAATCAACCCCAAAGGCCAAAACGTCCCCTCGCTGTAATTTGTGCGTGTAAGGAAATGCCACCATCTAGAGAAAAAGGAAGGTTGGATTAAATTCCATGCATCATGTAAATTGGAATTACACTTTATTGCCCATTATAGAAGGGAATTATATGCTTGGTGCGCTTTGGTCAAATGGCAACCACAAGTGCTGGTTGGGGGAGAGGAGGGGGAGGGGGTTGATGAAAAGAGGAGGTGGAGGATATTCAAACCAACAATTTTTCATGATTTTTGAACATGGCATAAAGGGCAGCAGCAAATTTTTAGCTCAAGAACCCCTGGGTGCAATTGTGCCAGTGGTGGTCCAAGAGCTTAAAATTTGCCAGTCCTTCTCGTGTATTGTTCTGGCGTGAACTTTACCCTGAAATCCATTCAGTCTCCCTGAAAATTGTCCACAAGTTCCCTGAAAAATGTTTTCTGAAGTTAACATGTCTGTGTTGGGTGCATTATATGTATTTATATATGTGTGTATGCAGGTAGTGCATGCAATTGCAGTTTAGTATAAAAATAGCTTCATTATTCACTGTAAATTCTGTATGGTAAAGGGTTCAGCATCTTCCAATGAGTTCATAATGTCATCAGAAACTTGATCTTTTTCTGTGTTTCAATAACTTCAGGTTCTCCTGATGAGTGGTTGGCAGAGAATGTTGCCCATCTATTAATTCTCTCTGGAGATGTTATTTCCAGTAAACTATTGATCAGCAAGGCGATTAATGGAAGGATGATTGAACTGTCTAGTATTACCACTTCATTTTGTTTGGTGAGCAATGTTTCTTGCTAACTCTATCTAATCTTTACATTATATCAAGATCAGTCAGAAAAAGATGGACATGCCAAAGATACACAGACATAAATTGTGCAATTGGTGCAAGAAATTTAAGGTCATTTCAGGTCTCGTGGAATCCATATTTTTAATATCTACTACACCAAGAAGTATGGGACAAATTTCCACATGCCTATTTTTGTCTCATCTGCTTTTGCTGAGTTGAGACATAGTTGTCACTAATTCCGATGACCGATGGCTGTCAACAATGGATTTTAACTTTTGAACTGTTCAAGATATTTATGTGAAAGTTTACAGGGTGATACCTTTCATGAACTGATATGTCACAGTCAAAGCCATGCCGCTAGATTTAAGGTCAAGGTAATTTACTGAAAATACATTTCATGTCAAAGTTAAGTTTTCAGGTTCAAGGTCAAGATTGCTGTTACTGAAAATAGAATTTCACATCAAGGTCAAGTTTTCAGGTCGAGTTTTACAATTGGTTATAACTTTTTAACCACTAAAGATAATTCCATGAAACTTTGATGTGTTATTCAACATCGTTAGATGATATGTCACAGTCACAGTCATACCATTAGGTTCAAGGCCAAGGTCAATTACTAAAAATACAAGGTTGAGTTTGGTGGTAAAGTTTTTCAACTGGCTATAACTTTTTAACTTGAGGGTAATTCTCTGAAACTCTATTGGGTTATTTTACACCATAAGATGAGAGGAATTTTTTTTTTCTTGGGGTGGGGTGAAGAGGAGTTGAGGGAGGATTTTTAAAAAAATAATAAGTATTGAAGGATTTCAGGTGCTTTATGGCAAAAAAATGTTTTCATCCAAATATACCCAGGGGAGGGGGGTGGGAGGGTCAGTCAGTCAGGTTGTTAAAAGATAAAAATCACCAAATTTACTTATGCTGGGGTGGGGATTTTTTGGAGCAGGGGTGGTGCTTAAAATCCTTCAAAACCCTTTTTTTAATAACCCACCAATTCACCTAATTCACACACCTGCCCAGGGGTCTGCCATGGTTGGCTGATGCTTAAAACAGATGAGACCCCGCTGTGGTGGTTGTCTTGTTATTTTACTGTCTAGCAATGTGGTATACTATATGAAAATAAGAAAAAGTGTTTGATTTATATATTTCTAAAGTTATTAGCTCACCCGAGTGCAGCTCAACGGGAGCTTAAGTGATCACTTTCTGTCCGTCTGCTGTCCAGCCTTCCATCTGTCCGGCGAGAACTTTACATTATCAACTTCTCCTCATAAACCACTTGACCAAATGTAATCAAATTTGATATGCGTGTTCCATATCATATGTCAATTCAAGTGTGTTCAAATAAATTTGCGACACCCACAAAGTTCATAATTCTTTTGGCACCCCACAAATTTTTATTCCCCCCAAATTTTTTCAGGGGATATAGCCGTGGCGACGTCCGTCTGTCTGTAGATGGAGTTGAATCCACTCTCTAACTAAAATTTGGCTTGGCCGACTGAACCCAAACTTGGCATGTGGGTTAGGCATGATGAGAGGATGAACCCTATTTATTTTGGGATAATTGTGCCAAAGGTCAAGGTCAAAGTGACCTTGAACTTTAATTTTTTTCAGTGTTGGTTTCTGCTCTGCAATTAAAGTTTCACTTGGTCAGCTGAAACCCAACTTGGCATGTGGGTTAGGCATGATAAGAGGAAGAATTCTATTTATTTTGATGTCATTGTACCAAAGGTCAATACCACAGTGACCTTGAACTTAAACATTTGCCTGAGTTGGCTTCTCAAATTAAAATTTTGCTTCCTCGATTGATACTTAACTTGGCTTATGGGTTGAGCATGATGAAAGGAAGAATCTTATTTATTTTTGGGTTATTCTGTCAAAGGAAAAGTTCACAATGACCTTGAATTTTAACTTTTCTTGGTCAGAGTTGGTTTCCGCTCTGTAATTAAAATGTTGTTTGCCTGATCGAAACCAAACTTGGCATGTGGATCGGGCATAATGAGAGGAAGAACCCTATGTATTTTTTAGGTCATTATGCCAAAGGTCAATGTCACAGTGACCTTGAAATTAAAATTTTATCAGTCAGAGCTGGTTTCGGCTCTCTTAATTATTAAAAATATGCATGTTCCATATCATATCAGTCAAAATCTCTTGATATGTGGTATACAGCATCTTTAGGCGGCAACTTGCAGTTAAACTTAATTAAACTTAGTGTAATATGAGGAATATTCTTTAAAAATCTTCTTCTTCAGAGACATCAGTCATAATCTTTTGTTATTTGGTATGTAGCATTCTTAGTGGGGGGTTGAGTTTCAAGTTTGTTCAAGTCCAGTCCCTAGGTTCATATTTGGGCTCCCTATGGGAACCTGAATTTTAACTCCAATATGACAATTTTAAAAAGAATGTTCTTCTTCAGATCCACCAGTCAGAATCTTTTAATGATTGGTACAGAAATTCCTTGGGGGTGAGGTGGGGGGAGGGGGGGGGGGGCAAAAATCCTCATAGAGCTCTTGGTGTTTACAAGAGAAAAAAAAGAAAAAATTCTGCATTTCAATTTCATTGCCAGTGTTTCAAGTGACGAATCACCAGTCAGCAGCCTTCATTGGAAGATGGTATACCCGCTGGGACAAATGTGTTTTGAGAGCCGATCTGAAAGATAGAAAACTCTGGGGTGATCTAGCTCACTCGGAAGCTGGTTCCAAAGAAATGGAGCAGCATCCGAAAAGGTTTGATCACCAGCTGTTGTGAACAACAGTACATGAACAAGGTTGTTTGGCACTCCTGAATGCTGTCATCTTCCGGGGTCGTAATGTGAAACCAAAGTGGCCAGATACTATGGGTCCTTGCTGTTTAAGCATTTCCAAGTTAATGTAAGAATTCTAAATTCAATTCATTCCCTGGGAGGCAGCCAGTGGAGATTTTTGAGAATAGGTGTAATGTGGTAAGATCGTTTACTCCCAGTGATTACATGTGCTGAACATTTTTGTATTATTTCAATTTTGTCAATGATGCTCTGTTTACAACCAAATAGGAAAGAGTTGCAATAGTCTATGTGACTTGTAACGAAGGCATGGACAAGTTGTTTGGCCATCACCTCATTAATCACTCCCGCACCCTACTGATATTCCGGAGATGATAGTACAAACCCCTGCAAACATTCAAGACATGTTTTCCTGACGACAAGTTCTCATCCATGAAATATCCGAAAATACTGCCTTCATTGTTAAGATCAGGTCTTGAAACATTTGGATAATTGATGACTCAGCCCAATATAATTGATGACTCAACCTAATATAAACTTATGACAGTATAAAGACATTTTAAAAAATCTTTTTCACTCCATGAGTCAGATTCTTTTGCTCCCTGTGGCAGTCTGAATTTTAACTTAGTGCAGTATGAGAACTATTCTTAAAAAATTTTCTTCTTCAGACCCACCAGGCAGAATCTAATGATATTTGGTAGATAGCATTATTACTATGACTTCTAGATTAAAGTTTGTTAAAAGTGTTTGACTGATTTTAGTAGACACCAGAGGGGTTTGAAATTTAACAGAGAACCCAATGGAGAATATTCTATTTGTTTAAATGAATTGTGCTCATGTGTGACAGATCTGATTATGGAAAACTTTAGTAAGATGTAAATGTGAGTACATAATACTGTCTGCACACTAATTTTATCCATTTTGGGCAAAATTATTTTTATACCCTCCATGACTAAAAGATGGGGAAGCATATCATTTTACCCCTGTCCATCTGTCCATTCGTCAATTTGTCCATCTGCATATAGGGTACAAGGTTTGTCCACCAAACTCCTCTCACAGTTTTCAAGCTAGAACCTTTTTATTTTACAGGGTATTTGTACATATACCAAAGGTGTGCATATTGCCAGGAATTTGCTTTTGTTCAATTTTTCACAAAATTATGGGTTGTCAAACTTAGTGAATTTTTGTGAAATTTTGAATATAGGGCACAAGGTTTGTTCACCAAACTCCTCCCACAATACATATGTAAATTAAAGTACATGGTAGAACTTGCATCGTATGTGTCTTACAGACACAACACATGTATGAGTAACAAATCACTGTTTGCTCTTCAACCTCCTGTGTCCATTCCATGTGCTATGCAGGGGCATGCTTCAGTCTAGTTTTAGATTGAAAACAAGATTTGGAAAATTGGATGCAAAAAAAAGAACTTTCACCCTGTTGAGCGTTTTTTTTTAGAGATTTTAAGCAAAATAAACCAAACAACACACCCATAGCTAAATTAGATTAATTATATTAACATGTAAATGCTGAATTTGACCATAAAGCCTAATACAGCATCCTTAAAGGTATCAGATTAAACTTTGTTCAAATCAAGTTCCTTGTTTAGTATTTGGGCTCCTTATTGGAGCCTGAATTTTAACTTGGTTCAATATGAGGAATATTCTTTAAAAATCTTCTCTTGAACCCTCCATCAGAATCTTTTGATATATGGTTTCCACTATCCTTAGGAGAGTCAGATTCAAGTTTGTTCAAACTAAGTCCCTAGGTTAATATTTCGGCTTCTAATTTAACCTAGTCTGATATGAGGAATAATCTTTAAAACTCTTCTTCTCCAGACCCACCAGTCAGAATCTTTTAATATATGGTGGTATACAGAATCCTTACAGGGGTAGGATTAAAGTTTGTTCAAAACAAGCCCATTGGTTAATCGTGGTAGTGCTTAGTTAGTTTAAGTTTGTTCAAATTAAGTCCCTAGTTTGATATTTGGGCTCCCTATTTTCCATTACTGGAAATCTGGGCATTATTTGTGTGATTGTGTCTCAATACCAGAAAAAAATCATCTCACTGGACAACAGAGTGATGAATAGTTACATGACTTCAGTCCTCCTCTGTAGTGTTGACTGGCCATAGATGTTAAATAAATCCTTCTGTAAACAACTTTATCAGGTGAGCACCTCAGACCCCATGGCGCTTCATGTGTTTAAGAACAGTTGATGTAACTGGTAGAGTTCTAAATTATTTTTCAAAGGCAATTTGTAACACAAGAATTTTTTGTTCAAAGATATGATACCATTCTGCCAGAGAAGGGAGCCTTAGTTCATCATCTTTTTGCTTACATATACATGTAATTATCTTGTTACCATTTAAAGGAGAGTTCCAACAAGCACTTGCCAATAAATTTAAACAAAGCAATTTTATATAAGCATTTTTTTCTACTCCAAGCTAATGCATACTGTGGAAAGCCCCCTACCATGGCTTTCAGCTCTCTTTAGTAGAGCTATGACAGTGGCTTTCAGCACTCAAGCAGATAAATGCTGTTTTATTTTTTTTTGTGACTTATGTTACTGATGTATTGAATGTCAGGATTGCAATTCCTTTCCATTATAAGTTAAGTTTTGGTAGAAGCAGGGCTCGAAATATTTGCCTGTCTACCTGTCGCCGACAGTCAGAAATTGAGCATTGACAGGTGAAAATAAAACATACCTGTCACATGCAACAGGTCACTTAATTGTAAGTGAATAATTTGACTCTGAAATTAAAGCATTAAGATTGTGGAAATGTTTAAAAGTATTCAAATCCATCATTTCTTTATTTATTATTCCTCAGAAAGAATACATTGATTGTGATGAACATACATTTAACATCAACTGACGGAAGCATTACCTGCTTCCCCCACATTGATGTCAAATGACTCATAAATAGAACCAATCAAATGCTTCAGTACATAAAAGTACAGGGAATTCAGGGGAACTCCAAACTGTATTTACATGTATGTTACTGAGCAATGCGGCAGTGCTATTGGTTAAGAACCCAGACAGAGTGTGCAAGACAGAGTGTGCACGTCAACTCTTGACACTTCTGTTGGCAGTTCTTTTATTGCCTATGTGGACAAACGAAACTGAAAAACAGTCCCCTCATGCAGTAAATATAAATGCATCAAATCTCTCAAACATACAAATCGAGCTGATTTACAACCTGAGCCGAAAAACTTTCTAAAGAAATTCAACTAATTGTTTATCTATTATGAGTCCACACGACGTGGGTCACCATCAAATCAAGTTGGGCCTTATGGAAAATTTGAGTGTCTGTTGAAACACGCAAATATGAAATACTTGTCTATAATTTACTGAACAGCTGAGTAGTTAGTCTATTGTTCACTTGGCCTATTGCTTGTTTTCTTGACCACCAGTTAACACCAGAGATGTGCTGGTCCACACGTCCTTAATCCCCTGCACTCTGATGTCGGATTTACTCACTTTTTCATCTGTGGTTACCCATGGTTATCTCTCCTGCAGTTGTCAAAGGTTCAATAATTTTAATTTTGATTGACAGAACTCTGAGCTCTGTCAATCAAAATATAAATTGTTGAACCTTTGACAACATAAGGAGAAAAAGTCAAGATTTGGAAATTTGAGATTCTAACCTCAGAGTGAAGGGGGTTAAGAAAAAATGTCTCCAAAAGTATGTTTGTACAAACCACCTCAGGCACGGCTCCTTGCTCCTGCAGAGATGGTGAGGAACAATAAAAAACAGCTGCAATTGCAAGATTGGAACGGTTTTAAAAAAAACCCAAATATTTCCATTTTTTTTTATTTGAGGGACATTGTCCAAGGAATATGAAAAACAAATGTCTTTTTTCATATGAGGCCTCTTTGATGATGTAATAAGTTAATATTTCTTTCCATTGGGGAAGTTTTGACATTTGGGAGGGGACATTTGACTAATATGGGTGTTGTTTTGACCCAAGTTGGGGGACATTTTGACTGGGACCCAATTTAAAAGTGCCATGGTAGTCATCAATTTTTTTACCAATATGTAGGTCATTTTAACCAAATTTAGGAGATGTTTAGACCAGAACCCAATTTAAAAGTGTCATGGCAGTCATAAATTTGTCAGCATAATATCAATTAGCGGTGGATAATTCAAAGTTCTGCTACACACTTCAACACCAAAATATTTCTGGTGATTAAAATAACAGTTTGCACTTGGAGTGGGGTTCCAAAAATAATTTCATAAATGGCCAACAGCATTGTTCATCAGTGAGTGGTATAGTCAAGTTATAGATTTTAAATACAATTATACACAGTATATTAAACAATTTGTCATATTATTCACTTGAGCATCCAGTGTTCAGGTGATAATTTGGAGGTGACAGGTGAGAAAAATATTTCGAGGCCTGGGTAGAAGAGAGGATGGATGACTGGGCAGAAGAAATATTTTTTGTGGAATGTTTTCCAATCCATTGATCACAATGACATTCGGCTTTTAACCATATTTATTTGGAGTGCATCATTATTCATTGACTTGTAAGATACTCTGTTGAAAAAAAACCTTCAAATATACATTTTCTCTGGTGTGCACTATGCAGTACACTTGTATTTGATGTAGAGCATCCTTGAGGGTAAGAGAATCTAACAGGGCAAAAAATGTTTTATCACTGGGCCCTGCAAATCTCAAATTTCGAATCGAATCAAATCTAAAAATCTAATCAGTCAGGGGATTTAAAATCAAATCAAATTTTCAATCAAATCACATCGATCTCTATGTTGTTGATATTGAAGCTTGTACAACTGTAAATATTGACCGTCTCCACTCAATTATAGTATGTATCGCTGACTCATCTGTTTGGGCAAACAAATCGAAAAAGCAGAATATTCCAACAGAATCAAAGAAGTTTCATACTGATAAGCCAAACCTCCTTGATCTCTTCTTCTGTCAAGACTCCTGTACAGGAGATCTGTTGGTAGAAGAAGAGTTCAAGAGGAGAAACCTGGTAGGATTTTGAGAACATCTTGATGATTCGAAAATTTTTGAATCAGCGTGACATGAATCTTCAGTATACTTTCAAATGAAATTGAATTTCGAAGTTTCATAGGACCATAGTTTTCACAGGAATCTAGTTTCTTTGTGGCTCTCTTTATCACACTGATCAAGTATGTCTGAACTAAATGATACAAATGATACTGGGTAGTCATATTTGATGTGGGCACTCTCCAAGCAAAGTAGAATCCATATTTGTTCATATCAAGCTGTTTTTACTTTATGTATACTCTGTAAGGCCTAAAAAAATAAAAAATCTATTTGTCAGGCCCTCCCACATGGTCCTTTTGGCTGCCGCATGCTCTCTTTTTATAACCATTGTAAACATAAAAAAAATAAAAATTAAATGGTTTATGTCTGATATTATCCAAGTTAAAAAAATTCATAAATTTGTCCCTGGGGTGCAAGAAGGCTTTGCAATGCTTTAGCATTGCAAAGCCTTCTTGCTCTCAAGGGATGAAATACAACACCACCCATGCTATTCTGTAGATTATGAGGCCTAAAACATAAACCAAGAGCATGAACTTTTGATGGCAAAGAAATAATTACAGAACTAAAAAATAAAATAAAAAAACCCTCGCCTACGTGCAATTTTACAAATAATGACCTGAGAAACAGAAGATCTACTTTGTGTAGCCTAAAATGTATTTTATGTTAACTCAAGATTCTGCAACATCTTCACCATCCTGTGTTTCTTTTTAAATACAGCTGCACAAAATGAACTTGCCACATTTGTACCCTTTGTTGATTTATTAATTGATTGCTGTGTTCCACTCCACTAAGAACAAATATGTGATGAAGTTATGGGCTAAATAGTAAGAAATGGTATTAACTTTCTTCTACTATATATTAGTCAGAGAAACCAAAAAAAAAAAAAAAGTTTTAAGCATGAATCTCAAACATCCTTGAATAATCAATGATTAGGGATCATCAAGAGAAAAAAAAATCCATTGCAGCAATAAGCCTGTTATGAAATTCATTTCAAATAAGTGTAGCATATGATTAATTTTGAATGATCATTGGAACCTTCCATGTTTTTTTTCTAGTGAAACACATGCTGTTTTGTTAAACAAAAAAATTATACAATTTATTGGAGAGTGTCAAGAGTACTGTCCCATAGATTGGAAGAAATGATTCTTTGAACAAATATATATCTTTGCAACCATGCAGTGCACAAAATGTTTATTCAGTTAACCTGAACTGGAATGTTTTTTTGGTTTTTTTATACTTTATTTACATTTACAAGAAGATGATATGCCACGATATTTACAGCAACTCCCTACAATTGCCTGTGGCTGGCATCTGGGAGTTTTTTACACAGTTTGGTAGTATTTAAAAGAACAGTATAATTTATCAACTTATTTGATAGTTACCATATATATAATGTTGATTTATGGAGTAAATGATGGAGATATTGGTAATTGGGTGTCGGGGAGAGGGAGGGGGTGCCTGCTCTGATATGCTCAGGAAGAAAATGGTAAGATATATATATTACATATACTGTTGTGCTAGCAATTTATGATTTGTGAGTTGCATCCTGTCCACTGTCGGATTGATAATAATACTGAAGATGATGGGCCTTCAAAGTCAGTATATAAATAGGATTTTTATGTTGACCTACTAGTATCGATCATTATACTTAGAAGATACATGCATATATACTATTAAAAAAAAAGTAGGGGATATTTGATGAAAGTGAGATATATGAAGAAATATATTTCTATTTTCATCAAAAAGACAGTTGAGGCATTGCACTATGACATCTGGTGAATGATTTCAGCGATAGTTGGGTTTCTGACAAGCACACATTCAATGCACTGAGCTGTAGAAGACATGGATGGTCAGTCAGAGAATTTACCACATTCAGTCCAAGACCTCAGTACCTTGTAAATCCTCCTCGGTTCACAAGACTAGCGCAGATCCGATGTGGCATACTCCTCACCAAACATACAATATAAGCTTGACCGATGTTATTCCATTCTTCCTGCAGCACATTGGCAAGTTTCTGGACATTGGTAGGGGGCTGTTGGCATTGTCGTAGGTGCCTGCCAAGCATATCCCAGACATGCTTGATTTGTGAAAGGTCTGGACTTAGTGCTGACCAAGGCAGTGCAGTGATGTTCTGCTCCTGGAGGAACTCTGTAGTGACACAGGCCCTATGTGTTCTTGCATTGTCTTCTTGGAAAATGAATCGACAGCCGTGATGTCATGTAAATGGCACCACATGAGCTGCTAACATGTTGTCATGGTGGTACTGCCCTGTGACATGCCTTTGGATGACATGTAATGCTGTTCTGCTTGTCATGGTTATGCCTCCCCACACCATAACCGATCTACCACCAAAATGATTGTGCTGCCTAACTGTTACATCATGGTATTATTTGTTCCGCCACATAGGGCTGCACAGTATTTCGATATACCAATTGGTACCCATATCAGAATAGTAACAGGTTGAATACCGTCCCTAAAATTTAAGTACCGGAATACCGTCACAAAAGGTATGCAGTTTTGCAAGGCGGTATTAAATTTTCGAGTAAGACATTCTTGAAATAAACAAAATATACTACGCGAAAATAGGGAAAACAGATATTATATTAACAGGATATTATCGATAAAAAAAACTAATATTTTTTGAGCTGCGGACGTATTACTGGTTGCTATTATCCAAGGGAAAGAGTAATTTATGAAAATTATGAAACAAAGTACTTGAGGTGTTGAGTATTTTTTTCAATGATGTCATCTCTTTATTGTTGTATATTGTATTTAAATTGTTTCAAGTGTGTAGTGCTTCTTTTTCGCTACATTTTTGGCACCATTTTAAGCTTTTACCTAACATAGTGCAAAAAATGGCCAGAGAATTAACCAAAATAAGTCTAACTCAACCACTAATATCTCAGAAATTTCTCAATAAAGCTATACTAATATGGATAACATGCGAACCGTCTCATAGAGCAGGTTCTAATGATATCCCCATTTGTATATTTTCATTTAAAAATTGTGAAATTTATCAGATCATCAGATATTTGTATCTAATGTTACCTACGATAGGAATAAACTTTTTGGGATGTAAATGTAATTATAATTCAAAATGTTTCGGTTGTTACTGTAAGTATCATCAGAACGTTTCGGTTCTGTCATTTTCTGTTTGATATTACTTTTACTCAGTGTAAACAGGGCTAGGCTAAAAATACAGAAAGTGCTGTTCACATGGATAGGATATTTTTACATATAGTGCATCTAGAATGGTGTTTAATAAGTGCCCCCACAACATTTTCTTATTGTAAGTATCATCGGATATTCATATCGGATTTTATCTACAACAGGAAGTAACAATGGAATTACTTTTTGCATTGCATATTTTTGTTGTATTTGCCTGGATTTTCTCCACTGTGTCCTGATATACCGGTATACCACAGTCTGTTTTTAATATCGTACCCGGTACTAAAATCTGAATACCATGCAGCCCTACTGCCGCCACACTCTGTTCCAGCTGTGTAGGCCATTTTGGACAGTCTGACCACTGACTCGCACATCTGTCGCTCGGTGCAGCTGCTGTCCAATTTCTGAGGCACTTTGATGGCAGTTACGTAATGCTGTGGTTCGAATGAAATGATCCCGATTAGCAGTTGTCGCCCTTGGACGGCCTGACCAACTTCTGTCATCGACATTGCCTGTCTGGCGGTAGCGTGACCACAACCTGCTAATCACCGATTGAGTAACGTTGAAAATTTGAGCCACTGCAGTCTTCTGTTGCCAGTGTCCAACATGCCAGCGGCATGTAAACATTCGTCATGTGTCAGTCTTTGCATACCTCAAAAGTTACGTTTCGACCAGAACCTATTGTTGAACAAGTTTATACCAAGAAAAGAACGATGAGACCTCCGAAAAAGCCTGTCCAGTACAAATGCAAATTTCAAAACGTACCCCTCAGACATTAATGCGTCGCTTGTGCGAAAAACCTGCACAAACTTTTTGTGGGCTGGTGACATTCATGATCCAAACTAAACTTGGTAACATATTGATGTGTCCAATCATGCGTATCCTATACCATTTTCCGAAAATATCGACATCAGTTTGGATATCCCCTACTTTTTGTGTCGCCTGCCCCATGAAGTGGGGAGCGACATATAGGGATTACTTTTGTCGTCTTGTGTCGTCTGCGTCGTCGTCCGCATCACACTTTCTCTTATCCGCCACTCCTCTTTAACCTATGAATGGATTTTGATGAAACTTTCAGTGATTCTTTATCACATAATGGCATTGTGCACCTCCTATTTTATTTTTTGATCCGCTGTATTTTTTCTAGAGTTATGCCCCTTTTCATCTTAGAATTCTGTCTGAAACGCCTTGGAGTGTATATATCTCAGTCATTGTCAGGCGGGTTTTAATGATATTTGGTATGCACATGAACCAGGATGGGGGAAAGGATATCCACATACAACCGTTATCATCCACACATTTTTTCAGAGTTATGTCCCTTTTTCGACTTGGAATTCCATATAACTTACATAGAAGAACTTGATTAACAAGGTTTGAGGTAAATATTTAAAAACACGCTATTAAAATATAGTGCAGGCGACACACGTCTTCCATGGAAGACTCACATCTAAGTTTGGATCAGTATATATACACACAAACCTGTGCATACGTGCATGCACCTGTATATACACATATTATGCATACATATATATGTATACTGTAGGTTTCTATTCGCTATTTGAATACACTGGAATGGTTGCTAATGTTCTTCAGTCAGAAAGTCACATACCAAAATTCTTTCCGATCAAATAATCCTAACTGGAGTTATCATCCGGAAACCGCAAATCTTGAAATTTCTAATTCGAAAAAGGGGTATAACTCTAATAAAAATAATCTGGCCGAACCTATATTCGAACTTGACCTGTGGTTTGGGCTGAGAAGGTCACATACCAAAATTGGTTCCAATCAAATGATCCAAACTGGAGTTACCATGGGGACACCAAGTGGGATGTCACACAGACGGATGGACGGACGGACAGACAGCGCTGATTTCTATAGTTCCCCGAAAATTTTCGGGGGACAATTAATGTCTGTCCAAAGCTTGAACATAGTCTTCAAGCACTAAATCATTAAATACATTTAAAGTATGGATAGTGCAGAATACTATTGAAACAATAGATTCTGGATAGGGAGATAGATAGGGTGGAGGAGGATTTCTCACTTGACACTAATTTACAAATTATGAGAAAAAGTACAAGATGCAATTGAATATTCAGCTTCTGAACTGCCTGCTTCAACCTGTGTTGACAGTATTTTGGCACTTTTATACTTTTTAAATTTTGAATATCATGTGGGTGGAAGCTGCACCAAATGGTATTTTAGTGCTTTGTTTGTTTTTAAGTTGAAGATATGTCATATGAGTAATATAGTCTCACTTGAGTATCTGGTTCTTTTGTTCTGATGGGAGGTGAAAATTTCAAACTCAGTATTATTGCTCTTGTTATATGTCATTGTAAAGATCATAGCATCCTGAATTCAAAACAGAAAACTTTTTAAAAATATCTTCAATAGCAAAACAGTTATACACATTTGAACATTGCAAACTTCAGAAATTTTCTGCCACTCCACTAGAGTGGCCAAGAGTAAATGACGTATCTGAGACAATGGAGGTTTGGTGGAATTTTATACAAATTTTGTATCATATTATATACCACTACAACAAGATTTCTGTTGGTTGAATAATGAAGCATTTTTTTGGCAAGATACTAAGCAATGAAAATTGGTTAGCATGATTTTAATATCTTAGCTGTCCCAAGGAGAAGTTGTCAGTAATTATCGAAGCACTTTCCGTAGCACTTTCCAGTACACATCAGACTTAGTGACTTAGTTGCTTTCATGTTTATATAACAAATTTAAAGCCAATGGCATTTGTAATATGCCATTTTGAAGGGAATTTCTTTCTTATTGTATAAGAGAGATCTATTCTTTGATATGACTTGCATTAACAAAATTATGAACATTGATTGAAACAATAAAAATATTGAGTTTCATGTTACCGCAACTCTGCATCAAGATGTAGATTTGTGATGTCAATGTTCAGTGTTTCAGATGTCTGATTATTTTTCTGACTTTGTAACTAATTCTTAGTTTTTGTTAATGTATTTCAACCCTTATTAAATTTTGCCTTGTAATGCTTCAGTCAAGAGTATTTATTAATTGATAATTATTTATTACTTCAGTGGGAAGTGCAATTTATATCATAGTAATGAGTACACAATTTTATGATATGAACTCAGAAGTTCATAATGAATCACACAACACTACAGAGCCTATCAATGGCACTCAAGCCTGGAAATCTGTTTCAATGTGAAACAAAACACTTCTTACCCTCATAAAACTCAAGGATTAAACAAACAGATTAAAGTAAACACAACTTCCAGAACACTAAAGTGAGACATACTGCACATTATATATGAAAAATATAATGTGTTGCATATCCCCACAAAACCATCCATGCACAACTCAACAACTGATTGATGGAAAAAACTCACCAGTCTATTCAAAATCGGGGACATAACCAGTCAAATTCCATTCTCCAATCAAGAAGTATTGCACACACAAAGGTGTAATGAAAAACAGCACCTTATTTTAGTGGGTAAATTTGATGTTTTATCTTAACCCTTTACCCAATGAAATGGCCAAAACCCTTCAGCACTATTCACAAAAATTACTACTCAATTTTCTTTATTTTTTCACCTCGAAAACATAGTTTATTACCCCTCATTGAAACAAGCTTGTTGAGACCATTCCAATGTGAGGGTCATAAGCTATGTTTTTGATGAAAAAAAATAGTTATTCAATAATATTGTTTGTTACCAAGTGTCGTCTGCTTTTCTTGTCAGGTAAAGGGTTAAGCACAGAATGTGAAGAAACAAGACTGAGTAATGTTGAATACTGAAACAAATTTTGAAAACTAAACATTTTGAAAAATCATTTTGAATGTCAACTTTGCATATAACATGAAGTGGCATTCAAACTTCAAAGTCAGTATTTACAGTACAGGGAGAGTGGATTACCATAAAAACACGTAGGGAGTGGAGTTTCCACCTAAATAACTGGATTTGCATGGAAACCAACAAAAGAAGCACAATGGAAATTTTCCATCAGGGGACAAAATTTGAGAGTTCATGTAAAATTATGAAAATTCCACTGCATGGGTGTTTTGTAGTAAACCACTCAGTCTGCCCTGTACATAAACTGGAATGCAAATGTGCCAAAAGCAAGGAAGAAAGAAAAAAAATATATTAGAATTTAGAAAATGTCTGCAACCAACACCACTACACCCTTTTCCATCTCTGCATACAGCTGTTCAACATAGATGGCTTCATCCTCTTCATATTTAATATTGAATCACATGGGATAGCCAGGAACTGTTGAGATAATTGATGCTATGTGTTCTACTGGTTCACCATCATCATTTTCCAAAGTGTGCTGAATCTTCTTTCCTATCAGATGTGCAGCTTTATTTTTGTCGTTAGAGGTTTCTGAGATAGATGTAACCATTGTTATTAATTTCTTACAGTTTTCTGCCAGTTCAGAAACACTTAGATTTTGCCGATTGTCACATTCTTTCAGCAAAAATTTGAAAAGACTACTTTCATCTTCCTGGCTTAGTATGGTCTGTTGGAATCGCAGCTGAGCTTTCAATGCATCTTCTCTTCCAGTTTTGCATTTTAGGTTTTTAATGCTTTCATCATCTGGGCTGTTGTCTGATACAATCCAAAATATAATATCTCTTTAGCAATCATCCCTCTCTCTCCTGAAACCTCTTCTTACTCTCAGCTTTGTTATGGTGAGAATAACAACAGCCAGGATTGTTTCTACACAATCATCATACCCGGATGGCTTGATGAGTGCATCATAGACTGCATTGTTTTTGATTGTCCAGGAGGAGATATTTTCAATCTGGAGATTTTCTGTTATGAAGCAACCAGTATTGGTACTGGTCTTTTCCAAGTATTCAATCAGGGTATGATGATATGTGTTAAGTCCTAAATATGAATGCTCTTGTCTTCAATAATTCTCCAGAGGGGCCCTGTCACCAGCTTGTTAATCAATCCAAGAGCTTTGTACCCTGCAACGTAAAATTATGTTTCATGTCTGCAAGTATAGATTTCAGTAGGACGTTTATATTCCCTTTACCCTCTGAATAGTCAATTATCTTCTTGTGGAAAAAGAACACATATGTCCCATTAAAAAATATTATATTAAATCTGTTGCCCTGAAGAGGTACAATTGGAGGATTTGCATACAATTTTCCTTGAGAACCTCTTTGATGAATATCTTTATATCGCCACGACATCATGACTTCTCATCTCCCCCTCTAGCAAATGTCTTGGGTGCTGTGCGGATGAGTCAAATTGTTCCAGGTTCATTGTGATTCATAAACTGTGGTCCTGAGTGACTGAATTAGCTCTCTCAACCTCAAGAATAGCCTGATGGGATATCTCAGCAATCTGTACAAAGCTGTGGAGTCCACAAAAAAAAATAATTTAATGTTTCCAGTGGTAACCGATTCTCGACACTCCAGTTCGATACAATTTCTGGAATGACATTTCGTCTGTAGTTGGCTAGCATTTCGTGGCATTTTAGCTCTGTCACCATATCAGACACAGTGTTGTGAATGTTATTTAGAATCATCTTCCCCCACCTCTGATTCTGTTTTGTCCTTTCTATCATCTATATCTTGTAGCACATCTTTGAATGTTTGCTGTATGTTTTCAGCAGATTTTGTTGCGAGATCACATATGCCAAGTGTCAAGTGTCCAAGTTTGTTGCATGAAAACCTATGTACTTTTCTCCATATTTACTTGGTTTATCAGTATATAAGGTGGTATTCTCTTTCTCACTAAATACACCAGCCAGCTGCATCTGTGAAAGTCCTAGTCTTTCAGTATTCATATTTCTCACAGTTTTGGGTGAGGGTAGTTTTTTAATGGTGTTCTATTCACAAATTTCAAAACTGCTTCAATCACTGGGCCTATATGTTCAGTGCCCACATGGTGGTCCAAAAGCTTATATACTAGCTGTCTGAACTTCACACTGTATGAATAGCTCTCATCATCTGTGGTATTAACTTGAGACTTTGTAAGCTGTCTGACTTTCTCTTCCAATTCTCATATCTCATGTTCTTTTTCAATGTTGTTTTCTTTTAACCTTTTGCACTCTGCTACTGCAGCTTCCAAATCTTCTTCAAGACTTTCACTGTTCACTTGAGGTAGCTCTCCAGTGCTTTCAAGTTTGGCTGCTTTTGTTCTATAGTAGTTTTCTTGAGATGATGTCCTCTTAAGCTCTACCCTAACAGCATGCAGCTTTTCCGCTAAACTCCCACTCTTACCCATCTCTTCAGGTAAATTGTTTTTGACTTTCATGAGTTGGTTGTGACAATCAAGATGTAGACCTCTTGTTAATACAACAGAAACATCACCATTTTCCACATCAATTTTTTCTTCTCTGGTTTGCTGACTTTGACTGGATAAATAAATGTACAGAGCTGATGCTCATTCTTCAAATAATTTCTGTCCAGATTGGGTTGACTTACTCATGTTTCGGGCTTGGTACACTTTCTTCAAATGACTTATAGATGCTTTGACAGCAGGTGTATTTGGTACATCACCATCTGAGTATATTTCATTGAGCCACTTTGTACACTCATCAATGCCTTTCTCTTTATAGACAAGATGTAATATCTAAATTTGACTTTCGAAGGAAAGTGCAAACAAAATAAGAAACCAATGCATAAGTGCAGTACAAGAAGTAGCTGAAAAGAATAAGAGTAGTTCTCAGGCTAAGACAGAATAGATTAGAACTTTTAAGTCAAGAGACAAGCTAATAGTCTCAATCCCCTCCTGGCTCCCACAATCCCCACCCCCCTCCCCCCACATCCCGTTTGCAAAAAACAAATTATAAAATATCAAGAGATATTTTATCCAATAAATTTTGGAATATATAGTAATAGAAAATACCATGTAAAGCAGAACTTTGCAACATCAGTAGACAAGCACTGCTCAAGTTTCATTGAAGAACCCAACCACCCTGTACACCCAAAACACCCCCACCCACACAGAAAATGAATGAAAACAAGAACACTCTCAAAAAAAGAGAAATAAAAAAAATCAAGTGCTGAGCATGTTGCACTTATTTAACAGAAAACATGTGAAGTAGAACTTGGTGACAGTGGTAGACAAACTCTACTCAAGTCTTCACTGAGAAAATAATCACACTGATCAGACTGCCACAGGATTAATGAAAACATCTCCCACCCTAATTAAAAAAAAATTCAGTTAATGAGTTGTCCAACTACTTTTGGATTATATGTTTCACACTTCTAATGGAGACATCATGTACTGTAGAACTTAGCAACACCAGTAGATAAGTACTAATCAAGGGGGTACTGCATTGACCCATCCTGAACACTACAATAGTAAGGATTACCTTCAATGTTAGTTTGTGGACACCACCCAACCAAAAGAAAGATGGAGAAATGGAAGTTTCCTTTGGCCTTCCCAATATTTGATTTTGAAGATAAGTCACAAGAGTTTTGTCAAGTTTTATTCTCCAAAACTATAAACAAATTAGCTTAATGTTCCATATAAAAAGAGAGAATATTTTTTATTATTTTATTTTTTATTTATTATCCAGTAAGTTTATATCTACCTAAAAGTATTTTTTGTATAAGTTCTTTTAGTTTGAAGTTAACCGTTTTTACTACAGAGCAGAATGGGAAAACCCCAATAACGTCACAGTGTTCCGATCACTATCTTTATCCATTCATTCATCAAAATGTTATTCATTTGTCAAAGCTCAGTTTATTCTTAATGGCTCGATGCTATTGTCATCTCAAACTTTCATATTTTGTATTTATTTTTATGCACTTGACCTAGGTTGGGTGGCATGTAGGGATTGAAGTGTACATGTGTGAGAGTAGGCATGGGTGTGTTTGTCAGAGCCAATTATCTCAAAAACTATTGGGGCTACAATCATCAAATTATTATTATAAAGGACAATGGGAGCATGTGTCACACCCCATTACTTGGTCCATAACTTCAAGGTCAAGGACAAATTTCAATTCAGACTTAAAATTTGTTGATATTTGTGTCTCGACCCTAACTACATATAGCAAACTTCATACAAATGTTAAAGACAGTCAGAAGGTGTATAGTTGTTTACACATCTTCAAAATCAAGGTTATACTTGAGTATCATATGGTGAAGGTCACAGGTCATGTCACAGCCATAACTCAGAAACTGTTGGGGCTACAAACATCAGATTTCACACAATTATAAAGGACAATGGGAAGATGTGCCATACACCCTAGCTGCATCCATAACTTCAAGGTTGTGGTCAAATTTCAAGATGACACTTAAATTCTGTTGATATTCATGTCTCAGCCATAACTCAGAAACATATCAAACTGCAGTTATCAAATTTCATACAAATGTTAAGGAAGGTTAGAAGGTGTGTTGTATGCAATGGTTGCTTGCACATTTTCAAGGTCAAGCTCTTACTGGAGTGTTGTATGTTGAAGTTTGCAAGTCAGAACTGCCCACCTTCAAACTAAAAGGTCTACAGTGCGATCCCTGCAAGGGGTAACTGTGTTATGTCCTTGGGCAAGGAAGTTAATCCTGATTGCCCACTTTGGAGCATGGTGGCACTGCATACTAAGGTGTACTTCACGCCGATGGTGCACTGGTCTTCAACCATTGCTAACCCTGCTTGTGTGGAGTTAGTATGCTGTGCAGTCTGATGGTTGCTCACCTCTGCTTGGTGGTTCTCTCTATGTACTCCAGCTTCCTCCAACCATGTCCAACATGAGGTGACCCTGGCTGTTGAAAGTGTCATTCAACCCCAGTAAAAAAAAAACAAAAACACCTACCTTAGTTAGCTGGGTCTGTAACTTGAAGGTCAAGATAGGCTTAAAATCTGTTGATATTCGTGTCTTAGCCATAACTCAGCAATGATTCAAACTACAATTATTAAACTTCCTACAATTGTTCAGCACAGTCAGAAGCTTGCACATCTTCAAGATTAAAGTCATACCCGAGTGCCATATGTCGAAGGTCACAAGGCATGTCTCAGCCATAAATCAGGAACTTGTGACTACAATCAGATTTCACAAAATCATTATCTTCAATACCATTTGGTGGTTTTTAGGAGGGACATGCATTTCTCAAGAAACATTTCTTCTTAGCTTACCTGACTGAAAGTCAGGGGGAGCTTAGTGATCACTTTTTGTCCATCGTCTGTCCATCCATCATCTGTCTGGCGTGAACTTTACATTATCGACTTCTCCTCATAAACCACTGGGCCAAATTGAACCAAATTTGTTGTACATGTCCCTTATCATATGTCAATTCAAGTTTTTCAAATAAAGGTGCCACGCCCACAAGGGGCACCACAAGGGGCATTACTCTGATAGCACCCACAAATTGGTTTTCTAAATTAGAAAAAATCTTCTTCTCTAGAACCATCAATTAGAATTATTTGATATTTGGTACATAACATCTCTAGGAGGGTGGGTGGGTGGGTGGGGGCAGATTCAGATTTGTTCAAATCCAGTCCCTGAGTTAATTGGGCTCCCTGTAGGAGCCCAAATTTTAACTTAGTGCAATATGAGGAAATTTCTTTAAAAATCTTCTTCTTCAGATCCACCAGTTAGAATGCTTTCATATTTGGTTTACAACATCTCCAGGGGGGTCAGATTCAAGTTTGTTCACATCAGGTCCTTGGATTAGTATTTGGCCTCTCTGTTGGAGCCCAAAGTTTAACTTAGTGCAATATGAGGAAATTTCTTTAAAAATCTTCTTCTTCAGATCCACCATTTAGAATGCTTTCATATTCGGTTTACAACATCTCCAGGGGGGTCAGATTCAAGTTTGTTCACATCAGGTCCCTGGATTAGTATTTGGCCTCTCTGTTGGAGCCCAAAGTTTAACTTAGTGCAATATGAGGAAATTTCTTTAAAAATGTTCTTCAGATCCACCAATTAGAATCCTTTCATATTTGGTGAACAACATGTCTAGGGGGAGGGTGGGGGGGGGGGGGGGGGGATTTTCTTTAAAATTCAATTTTGTTCAAATCTTGTCCCTTGGTTAGTTTTGGGGCTCTCTATTGGAGGCCAGAGTTTAACTTAGTGCAATGTGAGGTAATTTCTTTAAAAATCTTTTTCTGAACATCCACCAGTCAGTAGTTTCATATTTGGTATACAACATCTCTTGGGAGGGCAGATTCAAGTTTATTCAAATCGAGTCCCTGGGTTAATATTTGGACTCCCCATGGAAGCCTGAATTTTAACTTAGTGCAATATGAGGGAATTTCTTTACAAATCTTCTTCTTCAGATTCACTGGTCAGAAACCTTTCATATTTGGTATACAACATCTCTATGTGGGACAGGTTCAAGTTGTTCAAATTGGGTCCCTATGTTAATATTTGGGCTCCCTATAGGAGCCCAAATTTTAACTTAGTGCAATATGAGGAAATTTCATTAAAAATCTTCTTCAGATCCACCAGTCAGAATCCTTTCATATTTGGTATACACATGTCTAGGGAGAGAGGGGCAGGGGCAAATTTTCTTTAAAGTTCAATTTTGTTCAATTCTTGTCCCTGGGTTAGTATTTGGGCTCTCTATTGGAGCCCAAAGTTTAACTTAGTGCAATGTGAGGAAATTTCTTTAAAAATCTTCTGCAGATGCACCAGTTAGAATCCTTTCATATTTGGTATACATGTCTAGGAGGGTCAGATTCAAGTTTGTTCAAATCGATTCCCTGGGTTAATATTTGGAATCCCTATGGGAGCCTGAAGTTTAACTTAGTGCATTGGGGGTGGGGTGGGGTGGGGTGGAGGGGTTGCGGTGAATGCAGTGACAACACAACCTTTGGAAGTTTGGCAGTGCTTGTTCCGGCTAATAGAATTGGAAGCAGTCAGGAAGACCTATGATAATAATCATCTGACATGGACACCAGAGTTATGAATAATTTCATGACTTCATTCCTCTGTAGTGTTGATGAAATATGACCAGCTGAGTGTGACCAAAAATACTTCTTTGAATCACTTTGTCAGGTGAGCAATTAAGGCCCCTTGGGGCCTCTTGTTAAAATATATGTTAGGAACTTCAAAGATAAAGTTAAGTTGGGTATTTTTAGCACCTCCGCCACATAGTGGGAATTGAATATAGGAATAGGTTCTATCCATCTTTCCATTCGTCCTTCCTTTCATCTTCAAGAGTTATTGCCCTTATTGGACAAGTTACAATTTTTTGTCATCTTTTGATGAAGGGGATTGTGAAATGTTGAGTCAAAGTATTTTTTTGAGAGTTATTGCTCTTATTGGAATATAGAAAATCTCTTTTCTGCATATTTTTTATGCCCCCCGACTTAAGTCGGGTGGCATATAGTGATTGAAGTGTGTGTGTGTGTGTGTCTGTCCGTGTGTCTGTCCATCCATCTGTGTGTGCGTGTGTGTGTCCGAGCCAATAACTCAAAAACTGTTAGGGCCACAGTCATCAAACTTCACACAATTATAAAGGACCATGGGAGGATGTGTCACACACCATGGCCGGGTTCGTACCTTCAAGGTCAAGGTCATATTTCAAGGTCACACTAAAAATCGGTCAATATTTGTGTCTCGGCCATAACTCAGAAACAAATCATAGTACAATTGTTAAACTTTTTACAAATGTTAAGGACAATCAGAAGGTGTGTCGTGTATAATAGTTTCCCCGCATCTGCGAGGTGAAGGTCACAAGGGTGGGGGGGGGGGGGGGGGATGTGTTACCTTAGTAACATTCTTTTTGTTTAATATTCAATCCATTTGTATATTGGCTCCCCATTAAGCTAAACACTTGATGCTTATTCCCCAGCTCAGTTATTGATGTACTCTTTTTGATTTCCTTGCCTTTTCAGAATGGAAACAGCTGCTCTTTTCGAAACAATTGCACCAGAAATGAATATATCCTTATATACTTCCTTATATTCCTTCATATATTATTTTAAAGTATACTATTTCACATACTAGATTAACTTTTACACCTCTTAAACAATTTTGCATCAAGTCCAGTAATGGCTGTTGTAAAGCAGCCCAAACTAGATTGTATGAAAAATTATATGGCAAAATTTGATTACTCATAGAGTCATAAATTATTTTGAGTCATCAAAATTTGCTCACATGTCTTTGCCTTAACTCTTAACCCGGTGAGTATTTTTAAGACATTTTTCATCAAATCTAGTAATGGCTGCTGTGAAGCAGCCATGACTAGATATGATGAAAAATTCATCTCAATTTAACTCAAGAAAAAATCTTTTCAATTTACAGGGTAGAAATTTGATTAACTCTTAACTTGCTGAGTATTTTCAAGATATTTTTCATCAGATCTAGTCATGGCTGCTCTGAAGCAGCCATGACTAGATCTGATGAAAAATTAATCTAAATTTACGTCACAAAATCATGGGTGAAAAATCTATCCAATTCACAGGGAGAAAATGGGACTAAATGTGCCCAAATGATACTTTTTTAAGTGGTAAGAGAAATCCTGTCCTAGTCAGGAATATCTGCCAGCAACATGTAAAGAGTTAAATATGCCTAAATTATAATATTTCAGTGACAAGAGAAATACCATCCTTGGCAAGAATATCTGCCAGCAGCATGCAAAGAGTTAATTTGTTATAATTTATAAAAGGGTGCCAAAAGGTACTCTTTCATTAATTGTAACTAGGTAAATCCATACAAATTTTATAATTTTACTTCAAAAGATAAAATGAAGTACCTTCACAGAATATGAAGCTTTTAAGTTGCAGTACCTGCACTTGAGAATAAAACCCCTAAAAAGGGCATCCAGCACTCTACCAGTTAAAAAAAATCAAATTGTACCTATTCTAGTGACAAGAAATGTTCTGCCATGGAGGAATATCCTCCAACAGCCTGTAAGGAGTTAAATGTCTAAGAATCAGTTCATTTACTTAGTCTTCCTCAAAACCTGCACATTGGCTGCTGGTAACATCATGGTTGTTTATTGAAAAGACATTCTGTCGTTCTCATGAGAATCCGTAGTGTGTATTCCTTTTGAATGTAGATAACCAGAAAAATTCATTATTTCTCGGCAGAATAATAGAACTGTTCTGATCAATATTTCTCACTTGTGCTCTCGATTTAATTAGATGACTCAATAAATTATTGCCATAATCTATAAAGTTTATTGCATTAAGAATGTGAATGCGAAAGAATTGTAATTGATCTGGCAGGAATTAGATATACAGCCCAAAGAATATCTAGAGCACATATTGTTGTATTGAATATTCTCTGAAAAGGTTTATGGAAGTGATGTTTTTGTTTATCTAGAGTATGTTGAATGGATCCTGCAGATAGTCTTTGTGCAGCAAAATTTATAGGTTTTAAATGGTGATTTACAGCATGAATATTTTTTTCAACATAAAATGCTATCTTTACAATACACACGGTACTGATCGAATATATGTGTTGATTAAAATTGTTTTCTTACTGTTTGTCAGAGTTCCAATACTAATAACCACTCTCCAATAGAATATAACATATCAAAGTCTTTTGAAGAAACTGTTGAGTATCATTTTAGTGCACCCTGAAAATGTTGCACATGTAAAGGATACAAGCCATTTTAGTGGCCTTTTGAATTGTTCAGTAGAGACCTAGCTAGACAATCATCTGGCACATTCATGGAAACCTGTGTATTGGTTTGCATTAAAAGTATTGGAATAGAGTTTCTGAACTCTGTATGAAAAGTATGTAGTGATAAATGTTTATTTAAATGGTGGAGTGCTAATTTATTTGGGGTCCTCAAAATTTCTTCATGTGTCTTTGCATTGTTACAATAGGCACTCTCTCATAAATTATAAGAAGGCAAATCCTAACAGACGTAATAATTTCATACCAAAGTCAATATGAAGCATATCCACACAATACAGAGCCATTAAGTTGCAGTATGTGCATGTCGCCCAAATATGAATGAACATTAGTTTTGTTTATAAAACAGGGGTGAGAGAATTCAGTTAATTAGCTGATCTCATATAATTTTATTATCAAATTGCTGAAATTTTAATATCATTAATCCTACACGCAAATGGTCTTGGAGACCATTTTCTTATAGATTTATAGAAATAAAATGTCTACCAAGTTATACCTCAACTATATATCTTCCTATATTCTGGAGAATCATCATTTCCACAGATTTTCAGGTTAAATTCCACTTGTTTCACATAATTCAGATACCTTGCACTCTCGTTCCTGATAAAAGTGAATTCATTTTTGTTCAGGCATAAAAGAAAATATGTGTGTTTCCCCTAAAACAACTGAGCAACCATACCAAAAACCCCTGATTGTGAAAATTTTATTTTTATTGTAGGGACCAAAGACTGGTTTGTTTTCTTTTTATGGTAAATGTATGTCCATTTCTTATTATCATATCTCAAGTTCTACAACATGACATCTTTGAGTTCAGTTTTCGAAGTACCACCACACTGATTCCCAAAATTTGTCTCTTTCTTTAACCACAAAAAGAGTTTTACTCAATTGCTTTCAAAATGTTATCTGAATCTGCTATTAGTAGAAGAAAAATATATTTGTTTTGGTGAATGTTGAATCAACATGAGTGCCATGGAGTTGTTTGAAGTGAGTCCTTTGATGACGGTTGGCAAAGTCACTTAATCAGAAAGTCAAAATTTTTTTAAATAATACTGACCACCTGAGCCAACCCAATTTAAGTCTGGATAGGGAAAATAAATATAGTTTTTATATGCCCGTTTTGAAAAAATGGGTCGTATTATGGTATACCGCTGTCCTTCTGTCCATCCGTCTGTCCGTCTGGTCATATGTCGTATGATAACTCAAGAACGCTTTGAGAGATTTTCGTGATTTTTGGGTAGGTGGTGTATATCAATGGAGGGAAGCTCCCTTTCGTTTAGTGTCGCCGATCAATTAGTCATTCCAGAGTTATGGGACTTTATTACTTAGAAAATTGTTGATTTTTTACACGTCGTACGATAACTCGAGAACACTTGGAGAGATTTTTGTGATTTTTGGGTAGGTGGTGTATATCGATGGAGGGAAGCTCCCTTTCGTTTAGTGTCACCGTTCGATTAGTCATTCCAGAGTTATGGGACTTTATTACTTAGGAAATTGCTGATTTTTTACACGTCGTACGATAACTCGAGAACGCTTTGAGAGATTTTCACGATTTTTTGGTAGGTGGTTTATGTTGATGGAAGGAAGCTCCCTTTCGGTTCGTGTCACCATTCGATTAGTCATTCCAGAGTTATGGGACTTTATTTTTCACATGTCGAACAATAACTTAAAAATGCTTAGAGCAATTTTCATGATTTTTGGGTTGCAAGTATATGTTGATAGAAGGAATCTCCCTTTCGATTTGTGTCGCTGTCCGATTTGTCATTCCAGAGTTATGGGACTTTATTCATCAAAATATAGGCAATTTTCCACATGTTGGACTTTGAGCAATTTTCATGATTTTTTGGTGGCAAGTATATGTAACCTGACAAGTACACATGTATACTCATATTGTGTGGTTCCCTCTTGTAATTAATAACGGGTGTATCATGCGCTCATGGCGCAGCTGTTTATTTAGGACATACTGAAAAATGCTTTTATATAATATTTGTATTTAAAATGGTCCTTGAACAAAGAGACTGAAGCAGATCAATGGTTTACACATTGAAAATTCTCATTTTCAAATTATGAATTACAAATATATTTTGAACTGGAACTGTCAATTATTCAGCATTGCTGTAGGGTAAATTAGGAACTAGTCGGATAATCATTTTACAGTACCAGGGTTTCTGCTAAGGAGGCAGCGGTGACTGGGGTCCCTTTTAGGTTCCCATTCCCCAGGCTGATTTTCCCCCAAACCATATATTAACCTCATAGAATGTACCTGTGTGACAAGTGCCCTGAGCAGTGTGAAAGACACATAACATCAAAGTTATTGCCGTTGATTGTGTGACAACTTGGTTTTTTTTTGTTTCTGCATAACTTTACTCTGAGAGATTAATTTGAAATTTGACAGTTTTTCTTAAGACCATAAACTGAATGCTATGTTCAGTTTTTAGGTGTGTAGTGCTTGTAGTTGCATACTTATGGCCCTTGATTGTGCAAAAAGTTTGATTTTTGAATTCACACTCTCCATAATTTTACTTCCCTTGGGTGGTATTTGACGTTTTTTCTTATGATCACAATTTGAATGCAAAGCAGGATTTTCAGATTGCATGTGCTATTAATTCCATGGTCATTACCTTGATTGTGCAAAGACTTTGATATTTTTAGTTCCTACATGGTAACATTGGGATTATTTGGAATAATGATTTGAAATTTTAAAGTTTCCCTTATGATGACAAAAGGAGGCCAAAGTTTGATTTTAAGCTCTTTTATTCTAATCAAATGGAAGTCATGGCCCTCGATGGAAAAACTTTATTATTTTGAGGTTTTCACACAAGGTTTGTATTTTGGGGGAGGGTGGGGTGGGGGGGGGGGGGGGGGGGGCATTATAGTGTCCCATGAACTCATTCATTCTCGTTTCTGTTTGTATTCACAAGAAAAGCTTACTTCAAAGATATATTAATTGGACTGAGAAAAATCCACTTTTGATAAAATAAAAAATTAAGACCAAGTGGATATGAATTAAGTCAGATGTGGAATTGAAAGTCACATTAGATCCCACTTGCACATGGGAAACAAATGTCAGTCTCATTAGTTACAATACGTTTCTGTTATCAAGACATGTACCTTTGTTTTAAAACCTACATTCCTAATACCTTTCCTCACATGTGGGGATGTACCACATGACTATCATGTTCAGTTATAGTTCTGAGGAAAATTTCTCACTTCTTATCGTTAGTGTGTGTGACATAATAGAAAATTTAATGTGATGTCTGAGGGTAATTTCAAGAGTCAATCACTGTCATATGTATGAATGTATTATGCTAAATTTAAGTTGTATCAGTGAATAGAAAATGTGTAAGAATATATTTTTAGTGTTATGGTTACACTGCTGGAAGGGTTTCAATTGAGGTGATTCAGGAAACCCAAAACAGTAGTAGAACGAGGATGAAAATGACTACAGTTTTTTTAATCACTGAGACTAATGTAGGGGAGATAATTTTTATTAAATCATACAAAAGATACTTCGTTTCTTAGACAATGACTTCTTGAAAACAGATACAGGAAAGAGGGTTTTATCTTTTTTTCATTTCATTCTTGTAAGTTTTATGTCGATATCTTGCATATAGAGTTTAAACTGAAATAAAATTCTTCATCAGTTTGCTTTATGTGATAACTTGACCAATAGTTATCAGATTTCAGTGAGTTTTGGTATGGTATTTCATATTAACAATGTCTGCACAAGTTTGATAGCCACCACTATTTGATGATAATTAAGTGGGTTATTGTCTTTTTTTTGTTTGAATTTTGTTTGTAATTCTGTTTCATCAGATTTTAATTCATTTAGATGTGTTGCTTTTTACTGATCTTGTCAAGTTCAAAAACCACAACGGTTTAATGAAAATTTAGAGTGTTGTTGCCCTTTCATTATTCCATATACATGATTTTTTAATGTTTATGCAATAACTTAAAAGTCATTATCAGATTTCAATAAATTTTATTGTCCTATTTAACAGTTTAACTTTAACATAATTTTGGACACATTCAGAAACCATGAAGATTTATTGAAATGGAGAGAGTTATTGTCCTTTGTTTATTCAATTTTACTGGAAATTTTTTATGTTTTTATGCAAACTTTTAGTAATTGTCAGATTTCAAAATGCTTATGCCATTGCTTATCATGGGCATGGGGGGGGGGGGGGGAGGTACTTCACAGTGAGATTCTTTTTTTCTTGTTTTAATTAGAAAATCAAAATATAAAATTTAAACTACTTTTTGTTTCACGCACAGTAATATTGGCCTGAACATCCTTGTGCAGATTTAAAGAATTATGCACTGACAGGTTTCAGTGCCTTCTACACATGTACCACCACTAAGAATTTTTTTAAACATATTGTTTACCATTATTATGTTCATAAAAGAAAGAATTGATTGTCCATTTAAGCAAACAAATTTAACTGGCCCAGATGCAAGCAATTAATAAGGAAGACATCTTTGTTCAACATGTGGTCACCATAAATGGAGAATCCATTTCGTATTGTATCAAAAGCAATACCTGCGTTACTGAACTGAAATAACATCCAATCGAACCCTGTTTATTTTGTCAGTTTTTCTACTAACCATGAAATATAGAAATATGAAACTGAAAGAAATATCAATTGGGCCTATAAAAGTTAAAAATCTGTTTCTCAGGTCCTCCCACGTGGTCCTTTTGGCTGCCGCATGCTCTCTTTTTATAACCAATGTAAACTTAAAAAAATAAAAATTAAATGGTTTATGACTGATATTTTACCCAAGTTGATAAAATTGATAAATTTGTTCCTTGAGTGCAACAAGGCTTTATAGTGCTTTAGTTTTGCAATACCTTCTTGCACTCAAGGGACAAAATACACCACCACCCATGCTATTCTGTAGATTATGAGGCCTAAAACATAAAAAACATGAACTTTTGATGGCAAAGCAATAATTATAAAAATAAATAATAAAATTAAAAAATATCTGCCCTCATGCAATCTTACAGAAAATGGCCTGAGAAACAGATGATCTACATTGTGGGGGCTTGCCAATGAGTTTTATTTATTGAATGAAGTAGGGGGTAGAATACATAAAGGCTGGCTGCTTGATTCTAAATAACTGTGTTTGTTGGGACCAAAATCATATTAGTACACACAATCATGTGGATTTGTCGTGAACATTTCATAATAGTTCAATGATTAAATTGAAATGATTCTTACCACTGAGAATGTTTATGAGGTAGTTTTTTTTATTTATGAAGCGAGGGGGAAATGTTTATACCAGGCCTTGCATTTTTAACCCCCCCCCCCAGTAAAATTTGGGGGGATATAATAATTTTGCTGCCGTCCACCAATCTGTGGATGGAGTTTGTTTTCGCTCTCTAATTGAAGTTCTGCTTGGCTGAGCAAAACCAAATTTGACATGTAGGTTTGGAATGATGAGAGGTAGAACTCTATTTATTTTGAGGTTATTGTACCAAAGGTCAAGGTCACAGTGACCTTTAGATTACATTTTTTAGCTCAACTTTGACGAAGTCAAATTTGAGCTATTGTCATGGCCTGTCGTCCGTCGTCCATCTGTCCGTCTGTCCGTACGTCAACAATTGGCTATGGCTCGGGCTAGAGGTCGTATTTATGAACCGATCTTTACGAAACTTCTTGTGTTCCTTTGTTATGACCCTGGGACGGGAACGAGTGTTTTTAGGTGTGGTCTGAAATTCAGGATGGCTGCCAGTGGCCATTTTGTACCGATGATGCAAAAATCAGTTTTTTGTACAGAACTTCTGTATGAAAGTTCTGATTTGAATAAAGTTTTGTATAAATGTTTAGTACCATGGGATACATCACATATAATACGGGTTTTTTTCTCGTGCGTAAATTATGCAAATTAGACTGACTTTGATTTATTTAGTGTTACTTTCAGAGCTGTAAGTGCCAAGCTGCTATGGCTCGGGCTAGAGGCCGTATTTATGAACCGATCTTTACGGAACTTCTTGGGTACCTTTGTTATGATTGTGGGACGAGAACGAGTGTTTTTGGGTGCGGTCCGAAATTCAAGATGGCTGCCAGCTGCCATTTTGTACCGACGATGCAGAAATCTGTTTTTTGTACAGAACTTCCATATGAAAGCTCTGATTTGAATAACTTTTTGTATGAATGTTTAGTACCATGGGATACATCACATATAATACGGGTTTTTTTCTCATGCGTAAATTATGCAAATTAGACTAACTTTGATGTTTTTTGGTGTTACTTTCAGCACTGTAAGTGCAAATGCCAATGCGGCTCGGGCTAGAGGCCGTATTTATGAACCGATCTTTACAAAACTTCTTGGGTACCTTTGTTATCACCGTGGGACGAGAACGAGTGTTTTGGGGTCCGGTCCGAAATTCAAGATGGCCGATGGCAGCCATTTTGTACGAAATTTGGTGCAATCAGATTTTTGCACAGAACTTCCATATGAAAGCGCTGATTTGAATAATTTTTTGTGTGAATGTTTAGTACCATGGGATAAATCACATATAATACGGGTTTTTTTCTCGTGCAGAAATTATGCAAATTAGATGAACTTTGATTTTTTCAGTGCTGCTTACACACAGTAAGTACACATGTCAATACGGCTCGGGCTAGAGTCTGTATTTATGAACCGATCTTCACGAAACGTCTTGGGTACCTTTGTTATCACCTTGGGACAGAAACGAGTGTTTCTGGGTGCGGTCCAAAATTCAAGATGGCTGCCAGTGGCCATTTTGTATCGAAATTAGGTCTAATCAGTTTTTTGTACACAACTTCTATACGGCTCAGGCTAGATGCCGTATTTATGAACCGATCTTTACGAAACTTCTTGGGTACCTTTGTTATTACCGTGGGATGAGAACGAGTGTTTTTGAGTGTGGTCCAAAATTCAAGATGGCCACCAGCAGCCATTTTGTACCAAAATTAGTGCAATCAGTCTTTTGTACAGAACTTCTGTATGAAAGTTCTGATTTGAATAAATTTTTGTATGAATGTTTAGTAACATGGAATACATCACATATAGTACGGGTTTTTTTCTCGTGCAGAAATTATGCAAATTAGATGAACTTTGATTTATTCAGTGCTACTTATACTCTGTAAGTGCACATGTCAATACGGCTCGGGCTAGAGGCTGTATTTATGAACCGATCTTCACAAAACTTCTTGGGTACCTTTGTTATCACCTTGGGACGAGAACGAGTGTTTCTGGGCGCGGTCCAAAATTCAAGATGGCTGCCAGTGGCCATTTTGTACCGAAATTATGTCCAATCAGTTTTTTGTCACAACTTCTACACAGCTCATATTTGTGAACTGATCTTCACGAAACTTCTTGGGTACCTTTGTTTTCACCTTGGGACAGGAATGAGTTTGTTTTGGGGTGCCTTTGTTATCACTGTGCTATGAGAACAAATATTTTGGGGTTCAGTCAGACCCACTCTGGGACTCCAAGATTTCTTTTCTAGTTTAGCATCTGACTGTCACCCACCTTTACAATACTTTACCTATACATTTGTTACAGGCAACGCTCAGTATTTATGTACAGACCATTACAATACTTTATATGTACCTTTGTTATTAGGTCATTACCTAGATGTTTGTCATTGCTGTGTCACATACTATACATGTACATGTCTTTGTCTTGACAAGTTGAGCTACAGTGTCATTGACACTTTCATTTTTAGTTTCTGCTCTCTAATTAACATTCTACTGGTCCATTTGAAACCAAACATGTCATGTTGGATGGGTATGATGAGAGGAAGAGCCCAATTTATTTTATTTTGAGGTCATTGTCGAGTCACTCCTTTAAAGATATACAGTAATATATTACTTTCAAACTGTTCAAAACAAAATTTTAAGTCATTGAAGATATGATATTTTCATGAGCACAACCAGGTGACCTTGTTAAAAAAAATGACGGGGCAGATCACTGAGACAGTTTGCCTTGTACATTGACTGAAAGTTTGACAGTTGTTTTTATTTGTAGTCTTACAGAAAATATTGGAAAATGCTTATGGTAACTGCTAAGCCTGAACGTGATTTTTTCTGAAATTTGTTACGTTTGCCAGTGTGATTTTCCTTAAAATATTGATGGTGAAGAAACATGTTAATGTATTTAAATTTCAGGTTTTGCATGTTTATCTGCAGCAATACATGTACCTGTCTGTCAGTCTAAAGCCTTTGGGAAAACGATGAGTTTCTACAAAGGCCAGAACAGTATAGGCTTTGAAATCCAGTTCTTCTGACCATCAGACAAATCTGGTAAAATTATGACAGGTCTGGAAAAAAATTATAGGTCACAGGACCGAAAATTTTGCATAATTTTTTCATGTTCCAAGAATTACGCTTATAAAAGTCTTGTGGTCAGGTAAATCTTTCTGCAGTCTGGTTTATTTTCCATAATTACAAGAGAGGCTGTTCTGTCTAGATTTGTTTAATTTCGTGAAGACTGAATATTGGGATCTCAACAGTTAACATTAGATTAATGCCTTTTTTAGCAAGGCTTTGATGAATAATTTAGATTTTATTCATTGATTTTGTGTACAATCTGATATTTGTTGAAATGTCACATCATTATTTTTTAGGTCTGTGTGAAGAATTGTTTTAGCTTAAGCTATGTCACAGCAATCATCCAAAAAATTATAGAAGTAATGGATAATGCAAAAGATAGATGGAACTTCATCAATGGAATTGTAGATATGTTTAAAGAACTCATTCTTGATTTACATGAACTTTCTGAACCAGGTTAGCAAAGTATTTTACCTTTCAGCAGTTGCACAAAAATGAACAGTACTTCCATTTTGGTCCTTGCCTTAAAAAGTACTTGAATTAAGTTTAAACCTTGAAACGTGTGTGAAAAACTGCCTTACAGTGCCTTGAATAGTATTGAATTTGGCAAAATGATGGATTTGAGTACATTGTCAACTTGAAAACAACCAGTTAACAAAGAAAATTGCAGATCGATACTTGAAAATCAAGGATTAATAAAGTACACTGTTATCATTATTATGTACAAGTGTCTTTCCAACCTAGGACTTTGTAATCAAGCATCGTTAAGTACAACAATTATTACAAATGTTGGGAAACATTTAGATATCAGAATTTTTAGTTCACATGATGTTTCAGACCCAACTCATCTTTTGAGGCCAAACACTGTAGGTCTAGTCAAAGAATGACAGTCAACTTGCCTTAACTATTTGCTTTAGTAGGATGAAAGCTCTTCCATAGGTATTTTTGAATGGTCATACCAGAATATTAAATCAGCAGAAATACCAGATTTGTTTAAAAACCCATATGAATATCTAACAGAACTTTCAAATTCAAACAGAACTTTTTAATGGACTTGACCACTTGGTTGATCAGCCCACTTGGAAATCTCCTGGTTCCTGGTACTCTATCCTGGTTGTGCAAGTACACTGTTTATTTTTTCACTGTCTAATAGTACTTCAAGGGAAAATGAAAAAAGAATTATTATTAATCAAAACTTGGACTAAAAATCAATTGAAGGGATACCAAAAACAAAATCAGATGGAGAATAATAAGGGAAATCAGTCTTTCTGATACTTTATCATACAAACCCAGAAATGAATGCTTAGTGTGTAGTCAGTGATGACTGGGGTCAAATCCTGTTATCTTATCCTGTTAAATCAATAAGTAAGTTTCTGAACATTTCTTCACAAGTAGAGCTGGGAGGTTAACTGCAACCACGGGTCGGGATCGGTAGTGTGAGACTACCGAAAATTGCAACTGTACTCCAATAAACACAACTGCAAATTCGGTTTTAAAATTCCAGCACATTCTGACAGAAATAAAACAAATATCAAATTACCAAAATGACCACGTAATTCACTGAAATGCAACATATATGCATTTGCTGGCCATTGTCAATCATTTCTATGTATACATTTGAATGGAATTAAAAACCAAAACTGTTCACTGTTGTACAATATACATATACTTGCACCAATAACATTTTCAAGACAGTAAGCCAAGATTTCAGTATCAATAGACAATCCACACGAAACTCAACACAATATCATTAATATTCATGACTTATCAACACCAACGGTGGAGCATTGTAAAATGTTCATCAGTTTACGAAAGCATTTTCCCTTGCTGAACTAGAACTTGTCACTTGCTCTTCATTTATACTGTCTACTATATATTTATTTCTACATGTAATTTTGAAAGCTTGGACTCTAAAATCGGTTTCAAATTCACACTTGAAATCGGATGAAAATTTAGGGTTACAATGCCTAAATGCACTTGAAATCGGATGAAAATTTAGGGTTACAATGCCTAAATGAGCGACTTTTACTTGATAAAATTTTTAGGGTCGACAAAATTTTTTAGGGTCAGATAGGTATATACAGATGGTTTCTGTATGCTCATGGACAACCAAAACCACAACTGCAACCAAGGTTTTTTTTTTAATTTAAAAAAACGAAACCGTAACCACAGTCTAAATCTCACAACCTCCCAGCTCTACTTACAAATGACTTTTAGTTCTGTTGAAAATGCTGCTGAGCTCCTATCAAACACAATTACTCACTTTTTCATTTCAGAAGATGAACAGAACTCAGATATGTACTTCATGGTTACTGCTATGTCAGAATTCACAAAGAAAATGCTGCAGTTAGCTTTTAAAAACATGCTTTCTTGAAACAAGTTACAGCTTAAGAGATAACATTTCTGTAGTAACATTATTATGATGGTGCAGTTGTGATAGTTAAGTGTTCCTTAACCCCTTCCCCCAACATAATAACTTACAGTTTGAAAATGAAAGTCTTGGAGTCAGTAGCTCCAAACAACTGTGATGCTTCAGTTGGCAAGTTTTCCTCAGGGTGTGTATGTTTTGTCAGTTATATTCAGAGAATAAGCTGACATTTGTGTTCTCAGTAAAACAACCAAATTATTACTAGGTGAGACATCAGGAAGTCAGTCAGCAATATTTACATAAATTAAAAGGAAACTGTATACCCATAAATAATTTGATAAAGTGCATTTGATACTGTACCAGTTTATCCCCTATAACTCATATTCCAGAAGAATGGCATTTGTTTAAAATTATGTGGCATGGATACTGCATAGTACAATTTTGAAATGTAGGTTAAAAGTGGAAGATAGCCTATTGTACAGTATACAAATCAGCACTCTTGGTGGCTGAAGGAAATGTAGATGGTTATCAAAAGGGTTTCAAAGACAGCTCCTGAGATATTATAGATCTGCCAGTTACTCTTGAGAGTGCCCTGCAATATTCTGTTTGGAGTCATAATAAAATCTTGCTGAATCTTATTATGTCTCCCCTTCCCAGAAGGGAGACATATTGTTTTAGTGCATATTCTTCTTCTTCTCATACAAACTTTGTCCGGGGCATAACTTTTTTGTCTTTTGACCTAGACCTTAGATATTTGGCATGTGGATGTATCATCATGAGCCGGTGTGTCGCGTACCATAGTGACCTTCATGTGACCTTGACCTTTGACCTGAAGGTCAGATTTATGTGCTTTTTAAGGGAAACTTTGTCCGGGACATAACTTTTTTGTCTTTTGACCTAGACCTTAGATATTTGGCATGTGGATGTATCACCATGAGCTGGTGTGTCGCATACCATAGTGATCTTCATGTGACCTTGACCTTTGACCTGAAGGTCAAATTTATGTGCTTTTTTAAGGGAAACTTCGTCCAGACCAGAACTTTTTTCTCTTTTGACCTAGATCTTAGATATTTGGCATGATTGTCAGTATTATTCATGTATATATAATTTGCAGTGCATTAAATAGAAAGGAAGGGGAGACATATGTTTTAGTATGCTAAACAGTTTCTAGTTTTGTCTACTTTGAGTCTTGTCCTCTTTGTCACGTTTAAGCCAGACTTATTGTAAATGGAGGACATATCACCAAGCCAAAGAATACCCTATCTTCATTCTGAGATGTTACATGAGCTGTATCGTGTCCTTGACATGAACATTTACTTGGCTGATATTATTGTGTTTTAGAATCAGTTTGTAACTAAGTAGAAGCCCAGTGACTTTGAATGAGATGCCTGTATTATGAATGCTTATTATTTGCCACATATGAGTCAATATAAGATTTTGCATAAAAAGTTGCATATCGTTTGTCTGGTGTGCAATGTACTATGGCATATCGCCATTTCCATTGTGTATGACCATGAATACTGTCATGTCAACACCAACAGAGTCTCATTCTGTGAATAGGTATTCATTAAGAGATCCATTTCCAACTCAAATTGTACAAAAATGTGTGTTCCAAATTTTATTGTGGGAGTTGAATAGACCAATCCAGTAAAATGTGTGTCTTATTATTGGGACTTTTGATAATAAAATGACAATTTATCACTAAACTGCACAATTTGACATGAAATATCACAAAGGTTTGACTGTTTCTGTGAGAAAAAACAGTTTAATCCTGTAACACACTGCAATGTGTCTCTTGTAACATTTCAGGATAGAGGGGAAATAATGGGCCATCCCTCTTGCCGACAGAATCCTAACTTCCTGTCTGAGAATGTCACACTTCCACAGGAAGGACAAAAAATTTGCTGGAGTGCACAAAACAGCAAACTCAAAATTACTCTTCAAGGGAGGAGCCTTGTGTATATTTTATGTCAGTGTCTTTAACTCTGTCACTCTGATATCAAAATTCTGAAATTTCAAATAGCAACTTTCTCCAAAATGCAACTAGGAATTTAACCAATTGAATCTTGTTTGACAGAGTCCAATGAGCTCTGCCAAACAAGATTCAATGGTTAACTTTCTAGTTACATTATGGTGAATAAAATGCAGCTTTAAATTTTGATATTTTGACAGCAGGGTGCAGATGGTTAATGTAATGCAGATTCATTAATCATCATTTGGAAGTAACAGAATTATTTTCTATGAAGATGTTTTTGTGCACTTCTAATATCTACATTTTGTGGTGCTCAGTAGGGAACCCATTAAGAGGACGCCCAACCTAACTTTGTTCAAATTTCAGGTAATTTTCTCCAAAGTCCACAAAAGGCCAGAAAGGAATAACCCCAATAAATTGTATATCAATTTTTGGAATGAAACATAGATCATGTGGAAACTAATACTTGCCATGGAATTGTTACCCTGTGGTAGAAAGCACTGCCTGAAAGTCTGCTACGGTATAAGTAAGAGACCAGATTTTAAACAATAAAATACCTTATATTTACTGAATAGTTTTATTCTGCAATCCTTCTAGGACAGATTTGGAGAAATTTTTTTCTCATTCTAGCAAGGAATGAACAGTAAGACTAATTGTAATTTAGGGTGTCTTTGAAGTTCACCAAAGGTCAAATCCACACAGTTCACAAGAACAAAGTATGGATGGAGTCATGAGGGAGTGCAATCTAAAATGAAGAATGTCCAATGTGGCTTTTGTCAGTGTGCTATGATTATATCCCCCACAATTCTGTGCCATTTTGCATGAGATCTGTGTCAAATTGGTAAAAAAAGATGGGATTGATACAAGAAAAAAGGGAAAACTACTAACCTTCTTCATTTGGTATTATCTGTGACCATTTCTGGTGTTGCATGAGCAATGACAGCTACCAAGAGGGCCATGTGAATGCTCAAGTATGGCGAAAATATCAAAAATGACCTGCCCTACATGCAGAATACTTATATATCGGCCTCATTATAAGTTAGAAACCATGGATTCTTTATGCACATCTGAACATATGAACACACTTTAAACAATCAAAATTACATATCCTAGGAAACTTTCGTTTGTCACATGAAAGCTTGGTAAAGCAAAATCTAAGTAAAATTCCCACGTAAGTATCGGTTATTTCAGTGGTTGAGACTACTGGTAGAAAAGTACTGCTATAGTTAGTTCTGTCTGGGATATGTTATCTTGTTATCAGATATTGAAATGGGGACTGCAGCTTAATTTGTGATGCACTTTGGTTGGTTTGTTTATTGGTGCCTAGAGGAAAGCTTCCTTTCGATTTTGGATCAGCTAGCCAATTCAATATGGCCGCTATGGTGGCCATATTGAATTTGGTTTCCCTCCAATAACTAATGAATGCTGAATCAAATCAGTTTTTGTTGTTGTTGATGCATTATTGGTATCTAGGGGAAGCTTCCTTTTCATTTGGTTATGCCCCTGAGAGACTTACCTACCCTTTTCTGACACTGTCAGAGGCATATGCCATGCTTTGTGTTGCTCTTGTCTATGCCTGCTTAGCTCAGAATGCACACAGACCTTGGTTGAAACATAAATTTTTGTTACTTATCATATTATTTTCTTGACTGTATATCATGTTTTAACAGATACTGACACAGAAACTTGATAATAAGTATAAACTTCTTGACATTACATTATATTGGTACACTGATAGGAAGAAAATAAAATACACTTTCAAAAATCACATGCATCTGCATTTACAACTTAATCTCCCCTAACAGAGCACTTAATGAATTTAGGTTCCCTATTTTCCAGTCAGATTGTTTTGAAAGAAATGAAACATGGCAGATCAGTTCATTCAAACAATATGATATGTTTCATTGCAAGGCCTTAACCCTTTATCTAACGAATTGGCTGCACCCTCCTGCATAATTTACAAATTAAGCAGTTGAAAATAATGTATTATTCAAAAAATGTCAACCAGACCATATCATGTGACCTCTCATTGGAACGAGCCTCTTGGGCTCATTCCAAAGAAGGGTCACATGATATGGTTTTGTTGAAATGTTTTGAAAAATTAAAAAAAAACAATATTTAAAATAATAAATTTTGGTATCATGTGTGTTGGATAAACAGTTAAAACTATCAATGTGTCCCTGTATGAACGCCAGAAGAGGAGCAGTGCTTGGTTACTGTGGTAAACAAGCTCTGCTTTCCTGATAAAATAGGACCTTGAACTAATTCCTAGGGTGGAAGTCTTCTAAAGTGGGCAGCATAATATCTACGGTCAGCTAAACTTTACTTCATACCTTTGATGCTGTCATTATGTAGTCAAAGATGCTAAAAATGACCTTAAACACCAATAAATAAATAATTATAAATGCAAATAGATCTTTTACAGATGTTATTTTTGGTAATCTCTGCACAATTATATTTCATCATATCATTTTATCTAAATTCATTTTATGTATCATGTTTCATCATCAGACTGTGGTGTCACAGAGTTCATTGATATTGATGGCTATGTATCCTTCCCTTATAAAAACTGTGAATATGTTCTGAAATTGCTTTATGGCCCCATGTGATATTTATCATAAATTATTCATTTTATACACATTTAACAATTTTATTGTTGTCATTCAAGTGATGTTGAGCTTTTATCTGGTGGTGTTGTTATGCGATTTTCAAGACACATAACCCCCAAAAGCCTAAATGGGAACATTAGAACATTTAAATTAATCAGGTAACAAAGGTTTTATTGTCTATATTACATACAGAGTAACATATACATGAAAAACTAGGAACAGTGGCCAGCCATTATATTTTTCTCCATCAGTTTAAAGTGTCTATGCAAGATTTTTATATCCCTGTCTTGAATGCACTTAATTTTCTATTTTCAAGAATCTAATAACAATTTTTGACATACCTAAAATTCTTTCTGTTCAGCTTATTTAAGCAGTTTTTTTTTCTTTAAAGATCAAATTTAGTAGATATTTGAACTTTCCACTTAATGATTTTATGCCAAATTTTATATGCAATCAAATATCTTGCCAGCAGTTTTGAGACATACAAAAAACTATTCAAACAAAGTAGGGGATATCCAAACTGATGTTGATAATTTTGGAAAATGGTATTGGATACGCATGATTGGACACATCAATATGATAACAGGTTTAGGGTGGATCATGAATGTCACTGGCCAATGAAAACTTCATGCAGGTTTTTTTGCATGAGCGCCACGTTAATGTCTGTGGGGTACGATTTGAAATTTTCATTTGAACTGGATGGGCTTTTTTTGGAGGTCTCATAATTTTTTTCTTGGTATAAACTTGTTCCTCAATAGTTTCTGGGCGAAACGTAACTTTTGAGGTATGTGAAGACTGACACATGAGGAACGTTTACGTGCCGTTGGCATGTTGGAAGCTGGCAACAGAGAAGAGACTGCAGTGGCTCAAATTTGCAATGTTACTCAATCGGTGATGAGCAGGTTGTGGTCACCCTACTATCAGACCAGCAATGTTGATGAAAGACATCGGTCAGGTCATCCAAGGGCAACAACTGCTAACCAGGATCATTTCATCCGAACCACAGCATTACATAACCACCATCAAAGTGCCTCAGAAATTGGACAGCAGCTGCACCAAGCGAGAGATGTGCGAGTCAGTGGTCAGAGTATCTGAAATCGCCTACACAGCTGGAATTTGTATGCTCAATGACCTCGATTAATTTCACGTTTGACTGAACGTCACATCGCAGCAAGGCGTAATTGGTATGGAGCACAACAGCACTGGGACAATCGTTGGTGGAGCAACGTCATGTTTTCCGATGAATCGAGGTTCACTCTCGACTTCCATGACAGGCAAAACAGAGTGTGGTGGCAGCAGAACGAATGATACCATGACATAACCGTTAGGCAGCACGATCGTTTTGGTGGTAGATCGGTTATGGTGTGGGGAGGCATAACCATGACAAGCAAGGGCATGTCGCAGGGCAGAACTACTGTGACAACATGTTAGTGCGACATCACGGCCATCGATTCATTTTCCAAGATGACAATGCAAGAGCACACGGCCCATGTCGCTACAGAGTTCCTCCAGGAGCAGAACATCACTACACTGCCTTGGCCAGCACTAAGTCCAGACCTTTCACCAATCAAGAACATCTGGGATATGCTTGGCTTGTGCCTATGACAATACCAACAGCCCCCTACCAATGTCCAGGAACTCGCCGCTGCACTGCAGGAAGAATGGAATAACATCAGTCAAGCTGATATTGGACATTTGGTGAGGAGTATGCCACGTCAGATCTGTGCTAGTCTTGCGAACCGCGGAGGATTTACAAGGTATTGAGGTCTTGGACTGAATGTGGTAAATTCTCTGACTGACCATCCATGTCTTCTACAGCACAGTGCATGGAATGTGTGATTGTCAGACACCCAACTATCGCTGAAATAATTCACCAGATGTCACAGTGCAATGCCTCAACTGTCTTTTTGATGAAAATATAAATATATTTCTTCATACATCTCACTTTTATCAAATATCCCCTTCTTTTTTTGAATAGTATATTTCAGTTAATTCCCACCTCTGATATTTCATAAAATCAGATTAAATATATGCATCTTATACAGCAAAACGAGGTTTGTGATGTATAGAACCCGAACAAAAAAATGCAATCAACTCACATAGTTGACAGCAAGCACCAATGGTTCCTGGAAGTCTGCTACCATATCTATACCAGAACTGATAATAAAATAATATTTCAGGAGAACAACTCATGGCTAAATGTGCCTCAGATGTCCAAGAACAAAACTAGGCATCCAAAATACTTTATAATGCAGCAACCAGACTGTGGGGAAAGGCCGACAACACTGTCTGAATTTTTTATTGAAGATAGGTTCCATGACCGATGGACATTCGCATATCATATGAAACCACAAATTTTCATCGAAAACCAATCGCATAATTCTAAGAAATTCAAACAGGTGTCATGAAACCTTGCAAGTAATATGGCAATTCGGCAGTCTCCATATAATAATACTGCATAGTATTAACACAATTTTTCTCATTATTTGGTTTTTGACGGCATTTATATCCATGCTTTTTTTGCCCCAATGACCTTGACCAATATGTAAACAAACAGACAATGAAAACAAAGCCGAGAGTTTTGAAACTTACCTCTATGCAGCTCTGTCTGCATTTTGAAGAATTTTGATTTCCTAACTTTGTTCTTGGATCTGAAGCACATTTGGCCACGAGTTCTCCTGAAATATTATTTTATTATCCGTTCAAGTACCAATAAGGTAGCAGACTTCCTAGAAACCATTGTTGCCAGCAGTCAACTCTGTAAGTTCATTTCATATATTTTTCGTGTTCCATACGACACAAACTTCATTTTGCTGTATAATTTTTGTGTACTTAATTTGAATTTATGGAATATCAGAGGTGGGAATTTCAAAGTAAACAAATTTCCCTTCCTTATATACCACCTGAAGCCTAAAAGATTTTTCTTTTTACTGTTATGATGAAAAATCATATCTTCCCAACAATTTTGTATTTCTTCATTCATCACGATATAGTACACAGAGTGTTTTGGTACTTTATGATCCTTTCCTGAGTCAGTTTTTTTGAGTGGAGAAGATTATTAATTTATTAGTCACATAACAGGATAGGTTTGTTGAAAAATTAGCTTCAGTAGCCTGGCAAAATCAAATTGATTATGACATTGATAGCTAAATTGATCTTATCAATTTAAAAGGCTCTTGTCATTTAACTCTCAGCAAACTGATGTCAAAATATCAAAATTTCGATCTGCAAATATTTCTTTTCAATGCAACTACGAATTTTACCAATTCAGTCTTATTAAGCTCTTAAACAAGATTGAATTGGTTAAATTTTGAGTGAGATTATGGGGAAAAATTGCTTGTTGAAATATCGGTATTTTGTTATCATTGTGCAGAGGGTTAAACTGATAAGCTCAGTTCAAAACACACTTGCATAAGATAGCAGCTATCATGTGGAATAGTTTTACACCTACTACACACGACAACTTCCTAATAGAATGTATTAGTAGTTTATCCTTTTACTAGCCAGCTCAGTGGAAACATGTTTTGGGGTTCAATAGGTAAAATGTTCATCCAGTGTGTTTTCACAGGGTGATAATTGGACATTTGGGTGATTTCCTTCTCAGCGAATGACTGGACACCTAAATACTTGTACTGTATATCATGAAATATATGAACGGCTCAGTTTATTCATAAAACTCAGAGCTCAGATAAGATGTGTGAAGTGTTAAAACATTTTGATTTTAAGCAAAATACATATAGATAAGGATTTGGGACTTACAGAAACATTTCTGTACATATATGCCCCCAAATATACAATGATTTTGTGGCATACATGTACAAAAATGCTTTGAATTTTAAAAAGAAGATAAAGATGATCTATTATGTTTGAAAACTCTGTTGTTTCCAAAAAGAATGGACCCATGTTTGTAACTGAAGGTTATTGGCACAACCTGGGAAGTGAAAAAATCCCATTCAAGTGGCTATCTCTTAACTGATATTTTTGTTAATTGCATATGACTTTCAAACACCAAGCTGTTTACCATACCTTCAATACAAATTTGACCCCTTAATTACATACAACTTATATAGTAAACTCCTGTTACCGGGGTAATTGAATCAAAATCTTTTAATCTGTTGAAGAATTCCCCACATTTATAGACATTTTTTGCCTCAGTACATCCAATATAGGCATTTCATCTATATCTTGTTTGGCAAGGCTCTGTCAAACAACACAGAATAAATGCACAGATTATCACTAAAAGATAGGAAAATGATTCGATTCCTGTTACTTGTATACCAGGGTTAACTGAGTATGTCTCATTGGCATTGTTCACACTGTCGATGGCCATTTTGGCAAATTGCGGGGGAAAAATCAAAAGAGGCGAAAAAAGTCAATGGTTGGCGAAAAAATCCTTTTGTCTCGTGGGTAGAATTTATTTTGTTCAATTAATGCAGCTTACATAATTCCCACATTGAGTCTCACATGGCGTGTGGGATTATTCACACCTCCATGTGAGCCTTTTCAGTGGCTTCACTTTTATGTCATAAAATTGGTTACAGGCAATTAAAGGATAATTTAATAGTACAAACACATGTTGTTATTTGATGTACGGCTAAACAAATGGACAAAAATGCAAAGGTGTTATTCGGATTCTATCAGAAATTTCAAGAAGAGGAAATTCTGTGACAATTTTTCATCCGAGAGAAGAACATTCTGTCAATAGCTAAAGGAAAGAAGGATTTAAATGATATCAATGACTATGTACAGTTGTACAGGGGTTGGAGGAGATGGGCCTGCCAAAACAAACTCTGAATTTTCTCTCAATTTTTATTTATTCAACTCTCATGGCAGGGCTATCCCCAACGAGTGACATTGGGGTTGGTGGCTCCGAAAGGAGTAGTTTGTTTGAAAACCACTGTCTCCAGGCAAAAATATCCAATAACTAGCAACAACAGTGGACAACGGGTAATACCAAACCTGAAAGAGTGACTGCAAGCCATCAAACATTTCAAAAGACAACCAAGGGGGACTGAAAGGCGAACAAAAGTGGACAATGGGTAATACCAAACCTGAAAGAGTGACTGCAAGCCATCAAACATTTCAAAAGACAACCAAGGGGGACTGAAAGGCGAACAAAAGTGGACAATGGGTAATACCAAACCTGAAAGAGTGACTGCAAGCCATCAAACATTTCAAAAGACAACCAAGGGGGACTGAAAGGCAACCACGCCTAGCGGCCGCAAACCTTTTCCCAGGCGCCTATGGTGCCAAAATCAACATATCTTATCGTACAGTTAGCTTTGAGGCAGGTGCAGCCTTTTCCAATTGTGAGCCGACTCATCGGAATTTTGTATTGTGTTCCTGTTTATTTATTTTATTTATTTTTTGGGGTTTAATGACATTTTTGACAGCCAGGGTCACCTCGTGTCAGACAGTTTATGGGTGGAGGAAGCCGGAGTACCCAGAGAGAACCACCAAGCAATGGCAAGCAACTGTTGGACTCCCCAATGTACTAACTCCACATAAGCAGGGTAGCATTGGTTGAAGCCATGTTCACCATTGACATGCAGTACGCCTTAGTACACAATGCTACCATGCACCCACAGGGACTGTTGGTGGCTAAAAAACATTTGAGGTGGCTAAAAAAAACATTACATGTGGCTAAAAAAATGGCTAAAGAAATTTTCAGCCCAGCGTGAACACGGCTCATTGGTAAAGTAGTGGATCTTCAATGAACAGCAATGCAGTGTATACAGAATCAGTTAACAAATGAGTATCATTTTATGACTTTTCAGCTTATGTCAATACCTTGTAATGAAAACAGCTGATCTGACATCACATTACCATAGTATAATGGGTAACTGACACTCTGAAAATTTTAACAATATTTTGATAACGTTTCCAATGCGTCAAATGTGCATTGCAAGAAAAGTTGAAGGATAAATACTTTTGTATGAAACATTTTGGTGCTATGAAAACTATTTATACCTCTTCATTAATGAGCTGACCTGAATTATTTGCAAAAGCCCGATCCTAATGCATAGTATAACATACAACAAGGATGTGAAACTACCACGAAAAATTGTACCATTGCAATGAGGTAAAAATAAAAGCAGTGGAATAGTGAAACTCTTAACTGGTGGAGTGCTGGAAGCCCATATTTGGGCATTATTCTGAATTGCAGGTACCACAATTTAAAGGCTTCATGAAATTGTTTTATCTCTAAGGCTTTGCCTTGTTACAATTTATGGGTGAGTGCCATCTGGCACTCTCCCATAACTTGTAACAAGGCAAAGATGCACAATGAAATTTTAAGGACCAAAAATAATTTAGCACTCTACCAGTTAAATCACCACTTTGCCAGTGGAAAATATTCATATTCAATTAACAGGAGTATTCAATTGAAAGGATGTTGGTAATTTTCCTGTATTCTAGTGATAGACTGAGCCTTCCTTCTGCTGAACGTTTCTTCTGTTTACCTTGTTTGACAGTGCTCACAGAGCTCTGTCAAACAAGATATAATAAATTAAATTCATGTATTGGATGTACCAAGGTCAAATAGGTTTATAAACAAGGGAAATTCAATGGTTGTCAGGGTAATAGGGTAATTCTTCATAAGATTACAAGATTTTTTATTCAATTAATTGGAGTTTATCCTATATTCTATATGCAATCAAATGTGTACTGAAGGTATGGTAAGGACTTTACAGGAATTTATCTTAATATCTATATGCATTCAACAGGTGTTTGTACTGAAGGTACAGTAAATGGTTTGGAGTTTGAAAGTTATATTCAATTAACAGGATTATTCAGTTGAGAGATATTCAGTTTTGTGGGTTCCACTATATATGCTTTTCAACTAACTGGGCACCTTTTCTCATTTCATTCAAAAGTGAAACTAGAGAAATTTTAGAACAGAAAAGTTCCCATTTCCACACAAACTAATATGGGAAATAATTTTGTTCCTGCTTCACATCATTTTTAGCTTAACTTGACGAAGTCAAGATAAGCTATTGCCATCACGCATGCAGAAGTCTGTTCACAATTTCCTTTAGCAGAGGCTACACCCCGTAGTTCTTGTCTGATCATCACAAAATTTCACATGCAGGTTTGAGGTCATGTCTAGATGGAAACATCCTCTTTTGGTCACAATTGGTCAACCGTGATGGCTGCCCGAGCCCAAAACCCCAAAACCATTAACACAGTCTGCAGGTCGTATTTATGAAGGGATTTCACTGTAACTTGGTAGGATGACACTGTATAATGTCTAGATGAGAACTGTGATGGCTGCCCAAGCCCAAAACCCAAAAACTTTTAGCATAGTCTACAGGTCATATTTAATATGGAGGGATTTCATTGTTACTTGGTAGGATGACTCTGTATAATGTCTAGATGAGAACTTCCCCCATTTGGTCGCAATCTATCAACTATGACGGCTGCCCGAGCTCAAATCCCGAAAACCTTTAGCACAGTCTACAGGTCATATTTATGAAGCAATTTCATTGTAACTTGGTATGAAAACCTTTAGCACAGTCTACAGGTCATATTTATGAAGTGATTCCATTGTAACTTGGTATGATGACTCCATATAATGTCTAGATGAGAATGTCCCCTTTTAGTCGCGATCGGTCAACTGAGATGACTACAGGGGCCTGAAGCCCAAAAACATTTAGCACAGCCTATAGGTCGTATTTATGAAGGAATTTCATTGTATCTTGGTAGGATGGCTCCAGATAGTGTCTAGATGAAAACGTCCCCTTTTGGTCATGATCGTTCAACCATGATGGCTGCCTGAGCCCAAAACCTGAAAACCTTTAGCACAGACAACAGCTCGTATTTATGAAGGGATTTCATTGTAACTTTGTAGGATGACTCAGTATAATGTCTAGTTGAGGACATCCCCTTTTGGTTGCGATGGGTCAACCTTGATGGCTACACAGGCCTGAAAACCTTTAGCATAGTCTTCACGCCATAATCATAAAGGGATTTCATTGGAACTTGATAGGATGACTCGTTTTGGAATAATTTCACTGTAACTTGGTAACTTTGGTTGACATACATTAAGTGTAAGGGCCACATTAACCCACTCCTCAATTCTTCAGTCTACACCTCAAATTATTTTTATTGAAAACATAGCATACAGGGAACAGAAATTAACATATTCTCAATTATCACAATTCTTGTCGTATTTCCTAATCCTTTCATAAACATTGAACATTATCCTTTTCATCATACACAACACAGAGTCAAGTTAAGCTACAGTGTCATTGACACTATCATTTCAATAACATGATGATATGTGGTGAAGAAGGTATCAGTAATTTATCATCTGCACAACTTGTGGAAACATTGAGGATAATGATTTGAAAGGCCTTCTAAGCTACTTGGTAAATGGAGCAGTGCTTGAATACTGTAGTAAACAAGTTCTCTTCTGGTATAATATGATCCATCCCTGGGATTAGTGACCATGCAATGGTTGTAACAGATCTTGACCAAGCCCCACAACACAATAAAGTAAAGCCTCGAAAAATATTTATCTATAAAAAAGCCAATTGGGATAAATTAAAAGATGACATGAAACAACTTAGTAAAACAATCATTACAAATGCACACACACAAGGTATAAACCTATTGTGGGATACATTCAGAGAACATATTAGTACCACAATGTCTGGAAATATTCCATCCAAAACTATTAGACCAAATACCTCGTTACCTTGGTTCAATAAGCACCTCAAGAAAATGTCCAAAAGGAAAGCCCGATTATATAACATGGCCAAGAATTCTGGACAGTGGAACGACTTCAAAGTATTCCAAAAACAGTGGAAAAAGGGAATATAAATTAGCAGAAATAACATACATAAACAAATGTATAAATGAAGGTCTCGAAAACCGAAATTCAAAACCCTTTTGGAAGTATATTAAGTCAAAGAAACAAGACCGCATAGGCGTCCCACCATTGAAAAAACAGGGGAAGCTTGTAAATGATCCAACAGACAAGGCTGAAGTGCTACATGACCAATTTAAATCCGTCTTTACTAAAGACCATAAATCACAGCTACCAACCATGGTTGAACCAGAGGCTGGAGAATTGATAAAATCACAATAACAACAACCGGTGTTGAAAAATTGCTAAGATCATTAAATACATCCAAAGCCACAGGGCCTGATAATATCCCAAACCAAATACTAAAAGAGTGCTCAGCAGAGCTAGCCCCAGGCCTAGCAAGCATCTTCCAAAAGTCAATTGACACAGGAACACTCCCCGAGGACTGGTTAAATGCCAACATATCACCTGTCTACAAAAAGGGAGACGTCCACCTAGCCGAAAACTATAGACCTGTATCTTTAACATCAGTTACTTGTAAGCTTTTGGAACATATTATTTGTAAACATCCATTAACACACCTGGAATCGACAGGCACCCTTACAAACCTAAACCATGGCTTTAGATCAGGGTTCTCATGTGAGACCCAGCTACTTACAACAATGCAGGATTTTTTTACACACCACGAACATAACACACAAAATGATATAATCATACTCGACTTCTCAAAAGCCTTTGATACAGTACCACACAAATGCCTTCTGCACAAACTTCAGCATTATGGCATCAAAGGCTCCATCCATGATTGGCTCCCCACATTTCTCACGAAACGACACATGCGGGTAGTTATTGACGGTGCAGGCTCCACATCGGTCCCAGTTGAGTCAGGTGTACCACAGGGTACAGTTCTGGGCCCCACACTGTTCTTATGCCACATCAATGACCTGCCGCTTTCAGTAAATTACCAGGTAAGATTATTTGCTGATGACTGCCTGTTATACCGCCCGATGAAATCACAGGCTGATCACAGTATTCTCCAAAATGACTTGATCCAACTGGAAAAATGGGCTTCAAACTGGGGCATGAAATTTAATGCAAAAAAAATGCTACCTCATGTCCACTAATGAAAAGTCACCCCATTTCTACACCCTGGATAAGCAAATTCTAAAACAAGTTTCCCAATCACCATACCTGGGGGTGATACTTTCTCAGGACCTGAAATGGGACTCCCACATATCCAAAATTGTAAGCAAAGCCAATTCAACCACTGGCTTCTTGAGAAGAAATTTAAAATTCTGCCCCGAGAACTGCAAAAAACAGCATACATTGCAATGGTCAGGTCAGTGATTGAATATGCATCAACAGTATGGGACCCTTACCTACAAAAGGATATTGATAAACTGGAACGGGTGCAAAGAAAAGCGGCTAGGTTCATCACAGGTGACTATCACTCAAGAGATGAGGGCACCTCCACAAAAATGCTTATCAAACTGGAATTAGATGCCCTCCAGATTAGACGCAGACACAAAAGGCTCACCCAATTCTACAAGATTATTGAGGGGTCAGTGCCAGCCATTTCCCAGATAAATTCCTCCAAAAGCATAACAGAAGGCAAATTAAAAGCAAATCATATACCGATTGTGTCACTCAAAACATCGTTGATAGACACACATCAAAGAATACCAGAGCTTATAAAGTTGGAACTGCTGAAACCATAGAATACTGGAATTCATTTTTTATCCGCACCGCTGTTGATTGGAACCACTTAGGCAACAATATAGTGCATGCACAGACAGCGGAGGGCTTTCAATCTACTCTCTAGAAAAGCCATTAATGGCTCCCCACCTGGTGTTTTTACGCCAAACGCCCCTACACCGTACAGATACAGATACAGATCCAGTAATGAATGCATGGAATAAGAATTCTCTAAAGTAGGCAGCATAGGTAAAAACAATTGGCTAAGGCCACCAAAGAAAAATTAATTGGTTCTCCAGCAATTTGTTGTCAAATCAGTGAGGGGGGGGTTTATTTTTAATTTTTATTTTTTTCTTGAATATAATGAGCATGGATTGAGAGATTTTTTGCTGTCTTTTCACACACAAAATATACAGAAAGTGCATAAAATTTCACTTCGAAGATAATATGGAGAACACCTGCAGAATATGAAGACTTTTTGTTGTAGTATCTGCAGTTCCTTCTGAATTGAGCACAAATATGGACTTCCAGCACTCTACCGGTTAATCCACGAGTGGTCCAACACCCTGTCCCTGAGAAAACTTCCAAGCTACATTCTAGGTGCCTAGGAAGGTGTTTCCAGGCAAGTCTTAGTGGCCTTATGCCTAGAAATAACTGTTATGCCACAGGATGTTGACTGTCTGTAGTTAGGATCTTCAGATTTCAGTTACATACATCAATTAAAAAAAATGTAAAAAGTTTTGAGTCTCCTGATTTTTTAGTAATATTGGAAGACACTGAAAGGAAACATTAGTGTTCAATGAAGCTTGAAGTTATGTTGTGGTCATGATATAGCCACAGATGCTGAAAGTGACCTTAAACACAAATAAGCAAGTAACATTGTATTCCCTAGCTTTTCAAGACTTTAATCAACAAGATAATTGAATTGCTGTTTGGAAAAATGTCAGTCCTCTTCATTTTTAGTCCCTTTTTAAGGCTGTTACTCACAGGACATATTGTGTGTATTACATGTAATGTAATAATTAAGAGGTTTTTTTTCTCAGTTTCAATTTAAACATAGTGTGAGGCCTGTAATTTGGGTCATCCTGTCAAACATTGATAACTATAAATTAAATTGAGTCCAGTGTCCAAAGTAAAACACAATAATTTTAACCTAACAATTTTTCAGTCAAAATTTTTAGTGCGTTTTGGTCTAAGCTTTCACAATATTCATCTTCATTATACGGGAAGGCACAAATTTGAGGTATCATACTTTGTTTAAATTGCAAACTGAGAAGAAAATGATTAATTATCACTTGATCACAACATGCATAATGCTTGTTTTCAACTTTTAGATTGGTCTATTTTGGGGACATCGCAGACTTGCACAGTCAATTGCTCTTCGGCCCAATTGAAAAAGTTTTTTGTAATATTGACTGTTTGAAATGATATTTTTGGTTTCTCAGGGTTTTATTAGTGCCTTAGGGTATCTGTTAACCCATATAGGGGTCTAATTTCAACTTGGATCACTTATTACAGCAACAGAACAGGTGCTCTCACATGCAGTCTCTGAGTAAACCTGAAGTTTCTTTATAAGTACCTTGGTAGTCAGTTTCTGGACACAAGTCTTGGTTTCCTGTATAAGCAGCCAAGAGTTGCCAAGAAACAACTGCACAGCCATAGGATACAGACTGTCAAAGTGTAGGAAAAATTATAAAAATCTCCTGACCTTTAAGGGTTAAATCATTTCTTTTTTTCAGGGCTGGCTGGGCAATTTGAACCTAATTCCATATGCAGTGTTATTACCTGTTGTGCCCTCTAATTTGGGAACATTTCTGTAATTTGGGGACAATAGTTACCATAGTGAGGCTGATGGAAATTAAAGGCCTGGTAATGCCCAAATTTTAAAGTATCATGACTTAACTCTTAACCTGCAGGGTAATTTTAAAATATCTTCCATCAGATCTAGACATGGCTGCTGTGAAGCAGTCATGACTTGATTTGATGAAAAATTCACGAAAATTTGTCACAAGAAATCATTGGTTAAAAAGTCTATACAACTTACAGGGGAAAATTTGTTAGATATCCTCAAAATTGACTTTTTCAATAGCAAGAGATTTCCTGTCCTAGGCAGGAATATCTGCCAGCAGCATGCAAGGAGTTAAAAATAGGCTGGTCATTCACAAAATTGTTTGCCGATGTTGTTATTTCAGTACAAACTAGGTGAATGACAATTTTATTTGTCTAATGTAGCTCGAAAGAAACATAGACCAATTTTTTTTAACATCACTTCACTTGACTTCAGACAAAATGACATGAAAGATTACTTTCATATTTAATTATTGATTTTTCCCGACCTGTGATATGTTTTATAATGATGATCAAATGCAGTGTTCTTTGACTTTGGTTATGAAAGGCTGTGATGTAACACGTTATTGGAAAGGTCTCTCTGAGATTTTTCCAGCAATGTGTTACATCAGAGCATATCATTGCTTCTGTGAAAGAAAGTCAAGAAATAAGCTGCAGTATTGTGGGTTGCTTATCTCATTTGTTGTCATAAGAGTTGCCTAAAGAAAAAAACAAGGGAGCCATTCTCACATTGTCTCAATTTCTAATTTGGACAATGATATTGCTAAATTCTCAAATGTTGTGTTAAGCATTCTTCAGTTAGAATGCCCTAACAATCATAAAATATCATTGATTTTGTTATGAGCAAACATTTTAGGAATTTCAAGTGAGTGAAAATGGCAAAAATCCATGTGATAATATTTATTCAATAAAAAAGTACAAAACATTTAAAAATTAATAAATAAAATAAGATTTATCCTTGATCACTCAACAGTTTGTTTGAATAGTTATTTTTAGGATGACTGAATAGCATGAACTTGAGCTGCAGTACAGTGATCTCAAAAGCAGACAGAGAATTTTGATTTGATCACAACTAGATCGCAAACTTGATCATGATCTGGTTGAAATTCTCTGACCGATCACCTCCCGGCAACACTAGAATCTCACCTGTCAAAGAAGAAATACAAGCACATTGAATCTGTGATACTATTTTCATTTGATTCTGTTGATGCAGTCTTGATTTTGCATTATTTTTTTTTACGAAAACTAGATCCACTGGTATGAGTTTGTTGCAATCAGCTCACGATCTGATCGCTAGAATGACTCCTTTGTGATCACAGTACAGTAACTCAAGTGAATTATCTTCTGAAGAAATTAATCTCGCACAATTGGATCACATTGTCTTTCCTGACACACCCATCTCTTTTCTTCAGGTGTTACAAACATGCGCCAGTTGCAACAAAGGGAAACAATTTGGTAGTTTTCTATTTAACCCTTTACCAAACACAAGTTGATAATTACAATAGAAATATTTTTTTTGTCATTTGCAACTCAGTGGTCATAAGTTTTATGATTTGAATTCCAAATAAAAAATAGAACTGGACAGATTTTTTTGGTTTGTTAGGTATAGTACTGTGATCACAAAAGTGGATAGAGAATTTTGACCATATCATGACTGGGTCACAATGCAATTGACATGTTCTATGTGTTCTTTCCTCTTCACTGAAAAAGAAATGTTAAAACATTGAATCTGAGATACCAGTTTCATTTGTTTTTCTGGTTGCGGTATTGATTTTACAGTATTTTATTTAGAACATACCCAACGTATTGCAGTGTGTCTTAATCCAATTGCAAATCTAATCATGAAAAAAACTGCTTTTGTGATCACAGTACTGTAAAAGGTTAATATTTAATAAGACAAGTTATCTACCTTTTAAACATATTTCCTGACAAAAATGTTTTAAAATCTATTATTTTCTGAAAGAATTAGGAAATCATGCACACATATTTGAGTGATTGGATTAGCTTTAGAGGCAAAGAATACCACACATTATCCTGCTAGTTCTTTTTCATTGATCATACAATCATACAATTTGATGGTACCTGATACATTGCCCCCCCCCCCCCCCCCAAAATAATGATCCATATGTAGAACAAGTTTCAGCTTGTTGTGGACAAAGCAGTTACAAAGCTCAATAGCAGAAATTAGCACTGTATAAGAATCTTGACAAATTTTAATTTTCCCTTTTTTCCTCCTCTCTTTCAGAAAACTATGACTTATCTATGGAACACATTGGTGCTACATTATGGAAGAAAAAAGACTTAAAAAATGAATTACAAGAACAGATTACTGTCGAAAAATGTTATAGGTGTACTAGTTGGGTGGGGAGGTGGGTGGATCTGAGTATTTACTGATTCAAAATTTCTCCTTCTCATTTTTACATGTACATTGAAATATTCTGTCCACTAAGTTGAAACTGCCGGTATTATTCTTTGTAGCTGTTCACATCACTTTGTGGTTCAAAGAATGCATATATTCATCACCACCTTAAAAAGTCTATTATGTTTTATCAGTTTGGCTAACCATTACTTTCATCAAAAATAAGGGAAGAAAAAATAGAACAGAATGAATATGAATCCAACAGCTAGGAAGCCTATCCACATCCACATGCAATCAGAACATGAAGTGGTAACTTCTGTTTTCTGAAAAAAAAAGAAATTATATACTGCATAAACAGATAGTATTATTTTTTTTATTCCAAAAAACAATTATGAGTTTAGAAGAATTTTGGGTGAGTTTGTGTCAAAAAAAAGAAGAAATTCCACCTAACATAGTTTGTTTTTTGCACAGAATCACTGAAATCCTTCAAAATTCATTTTAAAGCAAAGGTTATGCATGTATCCTGCTCCCATCCTACCATGCAACTCCAATGCCCACCCTCCCCTGCAAATTAAAATATAATGTTGACACAGACAGACTTTGAATGCAGGGTTTGCCACCTATCCCTTAGAACCAGAATTAGAGATTTAGAATTACAAGTCCTGGGAAAACAGCGCTTTTTGATCTTACTGGAAATCTGGACATTTTAGTCATCTGACCTGGACAACAGAGTTACATGTATAAATAATTTCATGACTTCATTCCTGTGTAGTGTTACCTTTTTATGCTGAATGTGACCTTTAATTCTTTAAAGAACTTTCTGAAGTTAGCGACTAAGCCCCCCCCCCCTCCAACCCCCCCCCCCCCCCCCCGCCCCAGGCCTTTTGTTTGTTCTGATGTGACTTTGTTATTCACACTACACCAAATGCTATTTTAAGTGTATATATAAGGAATTTTCTAACCCCCATTTTTCTGAAAGTCCAATGTCTCTTTAGCATTTTCCCATTTTTGGCCACTTGATGACGGGCTTTCAAAATGTGCAGCGTGTAAATTGTCCAAAATTTCTAAAATTTGAAAGTTAAAAATGGTAACTGGATTCTTCTCCAAAAACATCAAAACCGCTTTATTTTATGCATTAAAGTATTGGCAATTTGATTTTTTAAAAAGCTTCGCTGTTTTGTGGCCATTTGCCAGATTGTTTTCTTTTAACTTGCATTGCCACACCCTTAATTCAAACGACAATGAATACCTTTTCATTTATTACTTTTTATAAAAACAAACTTATGCCGAAACATCATTACCAAACAACTAACGCACAACCAATAAAATGAATGTGTTACTTGGAAGTGGAACTGTGTGAAAATTGGACCTGCCAACTGGTAAAATTGGACCTGCCAACCAACGCTGGGGGTTGAAGCTGTCTAAAGTGGGTAGCACAAGTATCTGCGATTGGCTATACGAGACCTCATGCCTATGATACAGTCTTGATATAGTCAAAGTAGCTGTGAGTGACATTAAACACCTATAAATATATAACTTGAGTAGTATATTTTACCAATATCATTGTATTGAGTGCAGGGAATGTGCAGTTGAATGAAGAAAAATAACAAAAGAATCAAGTACTGTTAAACCCTCCTTTCTGTCCAGCTGCATTGTGAGGTGATTTTTTTCAAATAACAGGGATATTCAATTATCCGCAATTTGGTCCTTTTCTGTTCTGCAGTTATAAATGTAGCATTTATTAAATTATCTTGTTTCAGAGAGCTCTGTCAAACAAAATATAATAGATTAAATGCCTACATTAGGTCTACTGAGACCGACAGTCCTAGACACGCAGAAAACTTGCTGGTTGTCAAAGTAATTTTTCGATAAATTACAAGTTTTTTTTTTTTATATTCAGAAGTTAGCTTAATACCCAGACGGCAATTAGCAAATCAAATTTATACTAAAGTTATGATAAATGGTTTGGTGTTCGTAAGTTATATGAACTTAACAAGTTTATTAAATTAGAATATATCAAATTAGTATGAAATGTAGTAAGCAAATGTTTGAGAGTTCCATATGTTTTTTCTCTCATTTATGTTGCCCTATGGTGTTTATAAGTAATATGAACTTAACAAGGTTGTTTAATTAGAAGATATCAAGTTAATATGAAATGTAGACAGCAAGTTTTTGAGAGGCGTAGAGCATAATTAGGACATATTTTGAAACATTAATGATGTTACAGTACAATTACTTGGGGGAATATACATTGCCAATGTCATTATTTTCTCTAGATGAATAGAATTAAATTCCCGTGGGAACCTGGGAAGTGAAGTAATGTTTGTGTTCTGTGGTAAACAGGCTCCGTTTTACAGGAAAAATGGGAGCGCGGTGGCTCAGTAGGTAGAGATGCAGGCTGCAAGCCGAGAGGTCCTCGGTTCGAATCCCACCTGCGGCAACCGCGTTGTGTCCTTGGGCAAGACACTTCATCTCCATTGCCCGCGTGGGGGCACGATGACGCCGTGTTCTAAGGCGTACTGCACGTCGATGGTACGCATGTCTTCAACCAATCTAACCCTGCCTGTTAGCCCAAGAACATTAGGTTTCACTAGGGAAAAAAATCGGAGAAAGCTGATTTTTTCAGGGAATGTCGAGTACATGTCACTGAACGATTAGACAAAAGTCCCTATAATTCCCAGTTGAGCTTTTTTTTCTACAGCCTTTTTTCGAAAACGCGTTTGAAAAAAATAAAAAAAAATCCCACGAACTTTGTAACCTCGAATTGATCCAACTGTATTTTTTGTTTACGCGTATTTCGAGCTACATAATGTCTAATATACATGTACCTAGAGGAAAATGTGCATTTTGTGACAATTTCTGCGAAAAATTATTGAAAATTCACAAAAAAAGTATCGGATTTACGCAAAAAATGACGATTTTCCTAACGGATTTGCCCAAAGGGTCGTAGTACAGAACGGGATGTTAGTTGGACAGACGATAAAAAATCCACCACCATTTGAAGACTTTTATCATTGCTTACAAAATAGACATTATGGAAGACCCCCTCTGCTTCTGGCCGAGTTCCCCTTTTGGCATAAAATTCGTCAGCATGAGAACTCAACTATTTTCGGGCTTGGGACCGAACAGACACGTCTGTGTCTGGCAGCATTAGATCAATAAATAATATTTACAGAATGTACAAAAATCAATAAATAATATTTACAGAATGTACAAATCAATCAACATGGATTAAGTTACATTGACTATTATCAACGCTATATACAGAAATGACATGACCTATATACATATTATTCATCGAACTCAGAAATTTCCGACAGGACAGTGTTTCTGTGGTTGTTACAAGAATCCGAACTGCAATTACACAAACCTGAGCAAGAGAGTCCTGCCTTCTTACACCCACACCTTTTTGTACAAGCACTCTTGCAACCACAACTGATCAGATTCAGTAGGTTATCGGGGGCACATGGCTTTGTGGCTGCAGTCGGTACAAGAAGTCCCATTGTCTAGCGACCACCCCCAATCCGTCGGAGGAAGCGAAGTGCCCAGCCATTGTTCAAGTTGGACCTGGAGATAACATCTGTAGACATGTTGTGCAGCATCGCTGCTTGGCGGGAGTGAGGCTAGGTCGATGGGTTTATTCAGTTTAGATTTTGCTACATAACGCTTGTAAGTGACATATCTATATTGGTCGAGAGAGGAAACAGTTTTACTCCCGTATAAGATCAGGAGAAGTTGTTCCCCAGCAGCGGCTACTGCACTTGGTGTACTGTCATCCGCCAAAATTGTGTTGACATACTGTTGTGAGTCGCTAGTAACATCGGAGACAATTGTACTGAATACTTTCTTCTTACCAACTCGAAAGAGTGCAGAAGTAGTGTCACAACCACTTATAGAATGTGCTACAAGGAGGTTGCTTCTATGGTCACCCATTTTGGTTGCTATTTCACTAACTGAAACTAGTAAGTTTGGGGTAATGGAATACATCATGTGAATATTACATCCCGGTTGACTTCGAGAGGTAAGAATGACTAACAAGTCTGTGTCTGTTCCCACAACGACAACATTGTTGTCATCTTGAGCGATGTCAAGTGCAGTTTCGGCTATCAGTACATCAGCCTCGGCCTGCTTGGACTGAATATTGATAGCATATAGCTCCTGCATTAGAAGATCGATCAGTTGGGTTTTGTTGTTGGCATTTGCAAGGAAATCGGATTGGGGTGTGGTGGCTGGTAACTCGGGTGAGATATTGATATCAATGGAATACCTGTCTTTAGATCTACGGGCTTGTTCCATGCCCTTTGTCGACATTGTACAAGCATAACCATCAAAAACAACCACGACGTTCGCCCCAAAATGTCTCACTAGATAATTGGAATATGATGTACATATGTCCTTATATGACGACTGTTTAGGCCATACAATTGCCCTCAATAAAAATCCACCATCTACAACAAACAGAGAATGTTCTGGGATTTTAGTTTGCTCGGAACCGTATGTTTTGAGGATCTTACCGAGCGTGCTTTTCTGTGTCTTCCTCATTCCAGCAGAATCAAACAATGCTGGTGGTTTCGGGGCGAGTTCATATTTGAGATACTCTTCCATCTCTGCTTGTGACTGAATAACACATGTGATGCGGTTGAACAGAATTGTGGGGTCAATCACTACCTTACTTCCACGGACTTTGATGCTATTTGCCATCGATGCGAAAGACTTCACAGTGTCAACACGTCGTAGTTTGATGCTGTTGAACGTTTTGCTTACAACATTCGATACGCAACATTCACCAATTTTGCGAACTTGGTCACAGTTCACAGTTTCGTCGGCCACAAGCCCGGTCGTTATAGAGACTAATTGTAGTGGATCTCTATTCTGAAAGGGGGAATGCACTCTGAGCCAGTTCAATAATTTGGTGATATCATTGGCATCAGTCAATTGTGAACTTTGACGGAGATCCCGATGTTGTTCGCCATGACCAGTGTGAACATGAACAAAATTTTCGAGAGCATTACATATCGGAAGGCAAAGAGGTAGTCCATGTACCCATTTCTCAACAGTGCTATCGGTTATTCCCCTGCCATGTGTGAGACCACCAGGGAGCTTGAACATTCTCATTAAACACTGCTCTATGGTCTGATCAGAATATATCCCGTCCCAGAATTTATCTGAGCGCCTTATGGTAAAGTAACCTTTCTCAGTGAACAACTTCAAATCATCCTGTAGCATTATTTCTGTTAGCTCATTCATCTGCTGCAAATAGAGATGAGAACTTTTTGCGTATGCAAAATGACCACCTACGTGAAATACTGGAATCATATTGCGAACACAATATGTGTGGAGTTCCCAGTCGCCTGTGCGCTCTGCTCTCAAGAACAACTGGAGAAGACCTATTTGCTCGTAGTATTGTACCCAAAGCTTTCCTGTGCGTCCTACGGACGCATTCTGGAGCAGTTCGTGTAATTTTGACAGTAGATGGTTGACACTTTCTTGATTGACAGCGTCAGCTGTTGTACAGTCACCTCTGGCAAGTCCACAGAATATTTCATTGACTTCTGTGCAGTCTATGTTATCTAGTGTTCGGCTTTCTTCAAACACAAGTTTTGAAGAGTCGATGCCGTTTGAATTTGAGTTTAGGGGGTATGGTTAATATTTCACACGTTTCACCAGTTCATTATGGAATAAATGACTATTGTTATATATCATTATAAAGCCGCTGCTTTTCTGCAATTTTTGATATATAATTTAACTCCCAAAGTAGTCGTAGATTTGATTTAATGGACGTTGTGTGTATGAAAACAATAAATTTTTTTTCGTAATTTTGTACATTTTCGTGAATATTTCACCATTGAGTGTGAGGATTGGTACAAAGTTGGCATTTTCTGTTGGGGATATGTATTCTCAATATAATTCAGCACGATATTTATGATTCTCACCCTACTAAGGCGAATAAGAATGAGAAATATGGAGCTGGGTCGAATTTTTTTTTAATTTTTTTTTTTTTCATAAAAAAAACGCTATAACTAAAAAAGCTCAACTCGGATTCGCGGAGACTTTTCACACTTTATCCGCAATGTGTGTCCCGGAAACATAAAAAAATCAGCTTTCTCCGATTTTTTTCCTTACTTTCTCATTTTTATGTCTAATGTGCCTGGACTATGTGCTGCAGCGCGGAGTTACGATGTTGGGGAGCTGGCAGTTGCTCGTCGTTGCTCGGTGGTTCTCTCCGGGTACTCCGGCTTCCTCCACCCGTAAAACTGTCACGGTCATGATTAGCCATTGTGCATAAATATGTGACCTTAAACACCAATAAATAAATAAATAAATACTGGAAAAATAGGCCCTCCATGTTGCAGTGACGATTAGCCATTGTGCAGAAATATGTGACCTTACACACCAGTAAATAAATAAATAAATAAATAAAAGTGAAATTGTTATTGCCATAGTAATAGTAATAATAGCCACTATTAACAAACAACTACGGTAATATACATTATTCTCAAAGAACTGGTATCGGTGCGGACAACACACTTCTCGAGCACCAGTGGATCAATCCCCAAGCAGCTTCTAAAAGAAGTGACATGGTAACTAGTTGACAGAGCAAATACAGGATAGTGGCCACTATTGCAAATAACTACACCTGAGCGTCCGGTTGAACCTATTATTTCCAACAATATAGCTGCATCTACAGCGTGCACTCATGGATGAACATATTCGGGGTTGTGGGTGGATAATTGAAATGACTAACTTAAGTCCCCACCCCATGGTCTTGCACCATTACACATGCCAAAGACTGATCCAACAAATGAAACGCTGTACCTAACGAGTGATAAAAACGGAACACTTTCATTCGAAAGGACAAATACTCCTAAGACCAAGTTACTTGATTCCATCAACAAACTCCAGGCATATAAAGTAGTGGACAGAGCCTACGCATTGTAGAAGACACTATGTAGCTATTGTAGTGCCCACAATAGTTACATCAACAGTTAATTAACCACCTCTGTTGCCAAGGTCAGTGATCACTTCAAGTTTTACAAATGTGTAACTTAAATTAGTCTGAGACATTAAAGTGTTTTTTTGTTTGTTTTTTTTTAAATTTAAAGACATCAAATGGGAACAAGCCTATAACTGATCCAATACACCAGCTGCTTACCCTTCTTGAAATGGAATGCTGTGTGTGATAACATCCTTTCATGCACACTCAAACTCGAAAATTAATGCTATCACGAGACCAGGAGTAAGACACAACCAAGGTCAAATCATTTCCCCTTCAATATATGGTACTATAAGAAGATACCCAAACCTTGGGATGGCTTAGGTGTTTTGTTTAGTGGGGGGTTTTTTGGAGGGGGGGGGGGGACTGAGTTGAAAACAACTGTCCTCAGTTCTAATAGACAGCCCCATTCTTGGAGTTGTAACTGATAGGTCCTCCACCCCAGATTTATGATATCAGGCCTGAATTTTGTGGAGAACAGAGTGAGAGCTAAGCGGCTTTAAAACACTCAACCTGGTGGCCTTGTATACATGCTCATATGTTTCACGCAATATTGCTCATACAACTTGATTGTGATAGTGTTTTCTCTTGATATCCAAACGTGGCATCGTAGTTCGTCTCTTGCATTTTCTGTGGCAATATTCGAATTCTGATTCGCTGACGGGCCACATAAGTGAATCAGTCCCCATCCCGGGTCGATTTGCTTTCGCATACCCATCTACTGACCGGCTACTGATTCAACACTTGAGTCTCATTGGTATCCAATGGCTTCGTTGCGAATTTAATATACTTTCACCCTAAAATGAACCCTCTCCCATTCCCCACTCTAAATTTTATGCCCCCCCCCCCCTCTCCCCCAGGATGGGTGCACTGATGCTTCAAACCTCTCCAGCCACTAGAGATTTCTCCCAGAGGGCGATTAATCGAGCTGCCACAACCCACACTGGTGATACTGAAACAATGGTCTGTTTGCTACCACATTACAAACTATGGGATAATCATATTCTCGTATCTAGTAGCATATGATTGAATTCCACACCTACCTGCAAGCGGGCCTTAGTTCCATCTCCCTCTTAATGGTAATTATGAAGTCTCGGTGCACTCTAGACTACTACTCACAAGTAGGAGTACCTATGAAACTCCAATTAACAGAGTCTAAAATGTATCACAACTGGCGTTTATTTTACCTTCCAAAGGTGGGCAATACTTGTCTTGTGTGACAATAGTGTACACACTTGAAGAGACGCCACTTCAGTGACTCGCTGAACGTATAGAGAATGACTTTCTTCTATTCCACAAGATAGAACAAGCACCAGTCCTCCTCCACACATTGCGTCGGGATCCACAGGGGGTTCACATGTTGATTATACAAGGTCCATAAAACGCACCAAGGAACTCTTTGTTACTGCAAACAACAGACTCCCATGACTGCAAAAATGCCTTTGTTTCACCCACCCCAACTTCTCTCAATAGTAATACACACTTTAAGGAAGTTGTGCAGTTGAAGATAGACCAATAACATCAGTACCACAAAAGCATATAATATGCAATGTAAATAACACCTTATTTTGTCATTAAAATATGAGTAATTCAGGAATATACCCCAAATAACCAAATGATAAACGATCTAGGCAAACCTGTATTTGTATTTCTATTTTGGTTACAAACATTTGGTATCAATGCCATTATGAAAATTTGTTACCAATGTGGTGAATGTGAGTAATGCAATATTTCACTCATACAATCATTTTCACACATATATAACCAATACAAATAAGTCATTAACGCATAAGCAGTAATTAGAACAAAAGTCATAGCGCGCCCCTAATCAGAGGTGTCGGATTATAATTGTCACGTCCTACTCTGGCATCTTTTCATGTAGATTAAAATATTGTTTGAAACCAGACGGCATGTCTAGTGAATGAATAAACTCACGGCGCAATAATTATTTACTCATCAGGTTAGACGTAACTCTAGGCAACTCGTGAAGGTATATAAGCTTTTAAATTCTGCGTATCGGATTTCGTGTCTACATATAGTTGAATATTATAAATACAGAGCAACAACAACGACAGTGAAGATAAATGTGACGATAATTGCAATATTAACAACAATCTCAGGGCGAAGAAGAAGACGACAACGACGACTCCAACAAGGACATTTTTTTGATTAACGTTGACCAGTGATAGAAGACAACAACAACGCGAAGACAACGTTGACGATACTTACAATATCAACAACAATCCTAGGGCGAAGAAGACGATGACACCGACAACGAGGACCTCAACAAGGACATAGTTTTGATTAACAATGACCAGTGCTGAAAGATTTGTAACACATTCAATCAACTAGATCCTAGGAGCGACAGCAGTATGGCATGTACCCGGACGGGGCCCATTGGGGGATCTCATATGTGACGTCATAGTCACGTGACCTGGTGACATCATGTTGTGTTGTCATGGTAACCCGCGTGAGCGGCCATATTGTGACGTCATCTCCATAGTGATACGTGGTGTGAGTGCGCAGCGTGTGTTGTTAGGGTGACACGTGTTTCCGTCGTCCATTTTGTATACTGGAGGCCGCGATCTTGGTTTCTATGGTAGCACGTGGTTGCTATGTGACCCAAAACCTTCTAACAAGAGAGGGGTATGTTCGGAGGGTGTGTTCCTTTGTAGAAGAGTAATTTCCCGATTTGTAGAATTACCACAAACAACCCAACAATCCCTCCAAATCACCAAAATCCACCCCAAATCACCGAAATTGACTTTATTTCCCCATTTTATCGGTGTAGCACGTAGTGCTATAGTACCAAGGGGGTACAAAGGGTGTGTTCCTTTGTAGAAGAGTAATTTCCTCCAGAATCCTCGTTTAATTACCCAAATAAAACCGACAAGTTGTACTATTTCGAATTCTTTCAGAATTCTCGGTTTCTATCTATATATACAATAGTTTTCATCTATCTAGCCATGTTCCTTTGCCCTGGAGTATACTCCAGTAGCGTAGAAGAGCCTATCAACTGGAGCAGCTTTGCTTATTGTTACTATATTTAGCAATCTCTGGTCTATTCTTGTTAGTTCTGACCCTATTCCAAGTACTCTTGTAGATTCCTGTATCTAGCTCATTTATATAGATTATAACTAACCAATCAGATTGCTTGATTTCCCATAATCTGTATGCAGAGTTATCTCCCTTGTGTATATCAAAAAATATTCCCAAAGCCAATAAGCCAAGAGAGTAATTGCTCCATGAGCAATTGCTCGAACGACTCTAAGCCCATCGAGCAAATGAGCCTTAGAGCAATTGCTCGGTCGAGTGACTCCACATACTGCTCGAACGACTCAAATTCCATTGAACAAATGAACCATAGAGCAATTGCTCGTTCGAGTGACTCCACATACGACTCTTCGACTCATTTCAGTATTTGAGGATACCTATGGCTCGGCATTGTATTATTTGAGGATACCTATCGAGGATACTTATCGAGGATACTTATCTGAGGATACTATTACCTGTATCACAAGGCATACCTATCCCAAATATCCCTTATAAGCTATCGAGCAGTTACTGAAATCATTGCTCGAATGAGTCGAAGCCCATCGAGCAAATGAGCCTTAGAGCAATTGCTGTTAAACTGTTACATTAACATCTTCACGTTCTTTAATAGAGACCAGCTGGACCACTACCTAACGTCAACCAGAGTAAAAATTGGACACTGCACTATCAACATCGTTTTTCTTTTTCAGGGTTTCATTTCTAATGTTTTACCATCATTATCACATATATTTTAATTGTTAGGGTATAGTTAACATACGATTTAATTTTTTTTTGTCCTGGGTAATTACGGATTTCCAAGATGGCGCATTCAAAGAAGAAAGCGGTGCTTTCTTTCGCGAACCGGAGGCATATATAACCAGTACAAATAAGTCATTAACGCATAGATCGATTAACCACCACAAGATCGATTAACCACCACAGGTGGCGGCGTCGCTCTTCTAATAAAGCAGAACATCAAAACCAAAACCATAAAAACTAATCACATCGACGCAGAAGTGATTGCTACTGAGTTCACTGTTGATAACAAAAACATCGCGATTGTTTGTTATGATAATGACCCAAGCAAAATTGTTTCTGACACTGTCTTGGAATTCTTTACGAGGAAATACAAACACTGCATTTTCCTCGGCGACTTCAGTGCCAAACACCTGTACTTTGGCTGCAACAAAACTACCCCAAACGATGAAGCCCTCCTTGAAATCACAAAAAACATAACCTTCAAGTGGTTATGAATGACTGCTCAGCAACTTATATCAGTAATAACCCATTATTCTCATCCGAAATCCTTGATCTAATTATAGCTAGCGACTCCCTCATAAACCATATCGACGACCACTGGGTCGGCGACGATGACTTAGGCAGTGACCACCTCCCGGTCCATGCCTCTCTGCAGCTTGGAAATGGCCCGCTCAGGTACCCCCCCCCCCCCCCCCCACCACTCTCCGTAGAAATTTCAGGAAAATTAATTGCAACCTCTACCGCGACATCATTGATGTCAAACTCACTAACTCAACCCATCCAATGCAGCGGAACTTGAAACCCAATGCGAAAGCATTGAGAAAATCATTAACTCAACCTTAAACGAAATATGCCCAAAAGAGGAAGTACGCCCCTGGAGAAACACTGTCTCGGGCGATACTCTGTTACTTATCAAATCTAAACGGAAAGCTCTCCGCGCTCTCAAAAAAGAAACTGACCCCAGCAAGAAATCCGAACTCAAAAAAACATACAACCGCCTTCATGGCGAAGTCAAAGAAGCCCTCAAGGCTGAAAAACAAGCCAGCTGGGAAAAGGCAACAGCCAACCTAAATGGGACCCAAGATGCAAAAAAATTCTGGGACTCTTTCAAAATTCTTACTGAGCAAAAAAACAAGGGCGGCAAAGCCGCAGCAAAACCTCTTAAGAAGGAAGATGGCTCTTTTACTCGCACCGACAAAGAGAAGGCCGACGCCTAAGAAAAACGCATCGTCCGTATCAAGGCACGGGCAATGATGACGCCGTCATCAACGCGATTGATGACTTCATCAATGAACACCCCGATATCTACCGGGACCCCAACTTTGATAACGAGCCAGAAGAAGGGGACGATGACGACCTCGTCACCCCCATCACCAACGACGAAATCATTAATGTCATAAAAAAATGCAAAAACTCCTCCTCACCCGGCGAAGACGAAGTAAGCTACAAAATTATAAAACAAAGCCCGAACTCCCTAATCGAAAAACTAAACAAACTATTCAACGCATGCCTCACCCATGGCTACTTTCCCAAATGCTGGAAAAAAGCCATCAGTGTCATGATACCAAAACCCGACAAGGACCCCTCCGATCCAGCTAGCTACCGCCCAATCAGCGTGCTCAGCTGCATTGGTAAGACATTCGAAAGAATCCTTACCAATCGGTTCAGGGGCATCGACTTCTCCAATAAATGACAAAGAGCCTACAGAAACCGTAAAGAAGGCATCGAACATGTCTACCGACTAGTGACCCAAATGAAAACTGCTATCAGCAATCAGCAAATAGGCGCGGCAGTCCTACTAGACGTTGAAAAAGCATTCGACTCTGTTTGGCATAATGGAATGCGCTACAAATTATCTAAAATGAGACTCCCCGTGAAACTGATTAGATTACTATCCTCCTTCTTAAATGATCGCGAAATTAAAGTCAGAGTGAACAATGAAATGTCTGACAGTGTCCCCCTAGAAGCAGGCACCCCCCAAGGATCCGTTCTATGCCCCCTCCTATACATCTTTTTCGTAAATGACCTTAGCTCTCCGATGACCGCGTTCAGGTTTCCCAATTCGCGGATGATAAGGGCCTCTGGGACTCTAACAATACGGCCAGTCTGCTCCAAAAAAACCCTGCAACGCGCTCTCGACGAGCTTGAAGAATGGTGTGCCAAATGGAGAATTAAGCTAAACGCCAATAAAACCCAACGAATAACCTTTACTCGCAAGAAAACTAAACGGGATTTTGACCTAAAACTTATGGATAACACCCTCCCAGAATGCAAAGAAGCGAAATTCCTGGGCATCACCATTGATCAAAAACTGTCCTTCAACAAACATACCGACGACATGGCGAAAAAAGCTACCAAACGAATTAACTTACTGAAAATGCTCAAGGGAACTTCATGGGGGGCCAACCAGTCCACCTTACTCAAACTATACAAATCCTTTGTGCGCCCAGTACTCGAATACGGTGCAATAATACTAACTGACCTCAACCAAACTAATATGGGAAAACTCCAGAGGGTCCAAAATCACGCGCTTAGAGTTGCTCTCCGCGCCCCATGGGACACACCCATCAAAACACTCCACGACAGGGCCGATATCCCCACCATTAAAGACCGTCTAGCCACCCTGGCCGCGAAAAATCATGACCGGTTAGCCGACAGCGAACTAATCTCCGAACTTGGAGTCATTTGCGAAAGCCGACAAAAGCCCAAAAATTGCAATCAAAACTAAGACCGCTCGGAAAAAAAGGGAACGAGAAGGTGAACTAACAGGCAGAAAAACAGCTTAACTGTGGCCTTCTACCAGAAAGGGCTGCCTTCACCGACTCATGTAAAATTACATCAGGATTAAATATTAAATATTGTAAAAGAGCTAAATAAATAGGGAACGAGAAGGTGAATAAACAGGAAAAACAGCTTAACTGTGGCCTTCTACAAGAAAGGGCTGCCTTCACCGACTCACTAAAATTACATCACGATCGGATCTCATTTCCAGCCGGGGGGCTCGGCCCACACAGGACGCTCGCGATACCAAGCGAGAGCGTTTTGTGTGGGCTGAGCCTCCCCGGCTGGAGGTGGGATTTGCAGTGTCTAATCGGGATCCAAAATAAGCGCAAACTAATCAAAATATGGTCGAAACCAGCGAAGGGCATAACAGAAACACCCTCGGGTGTGGTTAGTGTCTAAACCTGTTACCCTCCCGCTGCAAACTCACTATCACCCTAAGAAGGTGATCTAACAGGCCGATCAACAGCTTACTGTGATCATAATTGAAACATAATGTGCTACTTTCATCTTTTTATTTCTACATATCCTAATGAGAACTAATTCTGCCTTCTTCTTTTAAGCAGGTACACAGAAGATGCTTTTTGACCAGCACCCCAATAACCGCTATGGACAGTCCAACCATTACAGAAACTTTAACCCCCATGGTTCCTGTACATCCTCCACTCCATCCCTGAAAGTGGTCGACCACTTTAAGGGAGGCGAGCGTTGGTCCTGCGTCCTGCCTCGGCCCCTTTTTGAAAAGCGCATTGCGCATCTTTTTGTCCCAACCCATTAGGATCACAATGCAGGCCTGCCCCCGAACCAGGGAAGTTCGGGTCTTCTTCTTGGTGGTCCCCGAAAGGGGTTGTTGTTGTTTCCTTCAAAGACATCCTATCATACAGAGACAGCCTGAGGCAGATTATACTTGCCAGTGATGGCCATCATTCAATATCATCTCCGAAGTCACGGTGGCAGACTATACTTGCCTGAAAATCCAGATCGACTGCACCCTCGGGGAGAGGTAGTACCTTTGTGAGAGGACCCAACCTCTCACACTGGTCCTCACCCGAGGGTTCAACCGACAGCAGTCAAAGAGACCATCACGCCGCAACAGGTGACACCTGCCGAGTACCTGAACCTGTTCCTCCTTCAACACGAATAGACATGAGGAAATTAATCATTTACAGCCAATGAGGGTCGAAAGGGGCTTGTTCCCCATACCGTCCCCGCGCGCCTTCGGCGCGTTAAACCATTCCACTCGACACCAGGACGATCGGATTCCGGGACTTAAGGCACAAGGAATTTTCGGTAATATTAATCTGCATTGCCCGTACGGGGCTAGGAATTCTTTCTCCAGTGGTCATACGGACTTGAATGGATCGAGATAAGTATAGTTTTATACAAATAATATTTCTTAGTTTTCGTGTCTACATGTAATTGAATATTATAAATACAGAGCAGCACAATGGCACTTGATAAATGGACAAAATAATTAACTGAATAGATAGCGCGGTGTAGTTATAAAAATTGTAATAGGAACCGACCGAGTGATTTAATAGTATATATTAATTAATTTGAGAATTTATGTGAATGTAATCGTGAATAGCTGAATAAAGGGAAATCGAATAGGCAAATGGGCGGATGGATATGACGATTATAGGGATCGAGCGAGCTTTCTTCAGCGCATGCGCCAATCATGGAAATTCGACCCATGAATTATTAACCCACATTATGTTTTAATATTTGAAATTATTTGTGTAGCATCCTATATAGATTCGGGTCGACCTCATAACCATATATTATAATATTAAAAGGCTTGTTAGGACCTTATTAAATAGATACTTTCTATGTTGTAAATATTAATGTATAAATTGTTATATATTTATTGGTTATCAGGTTAATAATAATATTTCTATAGTTGTTACTTGTGTTTATTCGTCACTTGGGCAAACCACTCATCCCACCATTTGCTTCCGCTTTAATCGCGCAGGTGTCGATTATCGTTCATCGGGGATTATCGTCATTCCGTTGCACGTACATTGCGCGATGGAGTCTCGATAATTCCGGATTAGGGGTAATTAGCACTATTGATAAGGATTCGGAGATATCCATATTCGTGCCTCATTATTGAAGTCCCCCACGAAAACCTCTCGCAGTGTCACCATCTATACATCCATATTTGTAGCACCGGACAATGTAAATTTTCCCCCATTTTATAGGGCGCCGCCCTTATCATAAATATGGATGACTTCTAAATTCATTAACTCACTGGGGTCCGGTCATACATATATGCGTCTTTAAAATCACTGTGAGCCTGAGCTTTTCTCCAGAAAGCAACTGTGATTTCGACACAAACGTCAATTTTCAGCATCCTTGCACAATATTTGTTACTTTCAGTAACGTGCAATTGATAACGTACATTACAATAAAATTAAATTTTTAATTTCGTCTCCATCTATAGTACACATCCTTTCATATTATGTGCATCTAGTGGGGATTCTTTATGGTTTGAAATTATTTTCTGAATCGTATGGTATCTTTCTTAACAATGACCAAAAGCGTAAAACGGTAATGTATATAAAATAGTCGCAAAGGACCAACGGCAAGATGGCAGAAAACGCCATTTCGTAGCCCTTGCCATATACTTTTTAAAAGAATAGGGTGAAAAATATTTCCACGGGAGGTGGGGGTCGGGGTAGGGGTCATTGGTAGCTCAAAGTATATTGGGATCAGCGGCATACCGCCCATTGGGCATAAATAACTCTTATCTCGGGTCCAGAGCTGCATCGGGAGTATAAATCGCTCTAGTTTTATATAAGTATAAGATCGTTACCAACACATGCAGTTTTTAGGCATATATCCACGGTAGTGGTGGAGGGGCTCAAATGCCACGCCCCGCTTTGCACTTGTTTTAAAGCTACAAAATACAAAATTTTAAGGAAAGCCAGACAAACTTTAATTTTTAGATATACACGTCCAAGATGTCACCTCCACATTACAGCCAAACCCGTTTGTTATAGATAGATAGGGCAGTGGAATTTTTCCATACTCTAAACGCAAAAGCCGGAGACGGTAGGGGAGATGTCGATTACTCCACTTAGGCACCTTCACTGCGGAACTACACCTTTTTTTCTAAGTCAAGTAATTCAGACTTTAAATAAATTGATGAATTTTGTCAACTATAGGATCGAAAGACAAAAATGATCAAAAAAGATTCAATAACCAAAATTCAAAGAAATATTAGGAGGAAAAAATTCATTCCAAAGAGTACCACCTTTTGTGAAAATGCACTTATTGAGTCCAATTCCATGTTAAAGGCACCATATAGTTTTCATCTTAAAGGCAGCATTTCTATAATCGTGTTCCACATCAGCAGACCGAGTAGTAACGCTGTAAAGTTAGAATACGAAGGAAAATGCAAACATTTCAAGTGGAAGCAATGGCGGCATCACATATGATCAAGGGGAATTGATTTCACGATAAGACTATCGTATTATATAAAATGTCATTTGTTTCCAAGTCCATTTAGGGCTAAACTCTTAACAACATTCATGAATCTCGACATCTATTTACTACGGAAATTTCGAGACTTTTTATCTCGAAATTTCGACTTTTTATCTCGAAATTTCGACTTTTTATCTCGAAATTTCGACTTAAAATCTGGACTTCATCTCGCTTGGTATGCACGTGGTCTTTTGTTCATTAGCAGTGTACAATAGATTCCGATACTCCAGGTTCTGAGTTCTTACAAATTCTCACCGAACCGACAGGACAGGAATGCTACGCATCCCACATCCGGCCTTTGAGAGTACCGTTAACTCACTTTTCAAATACATGAGGTTCATTGAAGACTTCCCACATGCCCTTGGAAATCTTCTCTATCGCGCCATTATAGACCACAGAGATTCACTGAAGACTACCACATGACATGCCCCTGGGTGTCTTCCGCATTCCCGCCATTATACACCAAAAAAGAGCGATACATCCAAATAATATCAATGCACACATACGTCTCCCACCCTCTGATAAGTAATTCTGCATCAGTCCTACTGCCCCCCCCCCCCCCCCCACACACACACCCACCCCATTGCTGTCCAGTAAATATCACTGGAGTATTTATTTATTTATTGGTGTTTAAGGACAAATTAAGGTCACATATTTCTACACAATGGGTAATCGTGACCACAACATGGAGATAAAGTCAAGTTTAAGCAATCGTTAGTAGGTAATATATGCGGATTCCAGACCACTTCGAAAAAAACTGTACACGTACACGTACATGTACGTGTACCGCCATAGGGATTCAGTGTTAAATCGTGTACAGAGTGCAAAAATGGCAAAAATGTCGTTTTTTCATGGTGGTCCAGAATCCGCAATTGTTTTGAGGCTCACAGATCGCACTTTTAACCGTTCAAACATCCGTTAGCGAACGAGTACATTCGACACGTCGCTCGAAAGTGAAAAAAATGTATGAAATTTGAAGAAAATGTAAATTTAAAAAAATTTGTTGACGTTTCCATCGCGGATCAGACCTTCGATCTATCGTTGGTGAACGCAAGCAAAAAAAACGCTTTGCGGATTCTAGACCAGCATCAAAAAGGCGGTTTGCGGATTCTGGACCACCTTCGTTCGCCAACGGCTGTTTGAACGGTCGAGGGTGTGATCCGATCAGGAAAATGATTTGCGGATTCTAGACCAGGAAAATCGACCTCAAAAACCTTTTCTCGACGTTGGCCAACGGTGAAAAGTGAGTGTAAAGTGTAGTTACTCATCGAGGATTTTTTTTTTAAAAAAAATTTCCAAACCGATTTGGGCTTCCGGTACATCGAAAAATGCGTTTTGCGGCTTCTGGACCACCACGTTCACGATCGCGTTTCGGACAGTATAGGGTGCGATCCGATCGGTGAAAATGATTTGCCGATTCTAGATCTGGAAAATCTCAAAACGTTTTCTCTACGTTCGCCAACGGCGCGAAGTGGGTGTAAAGTGTAGATAAACTAGTGCGGATTTCTGGGATGGGAGCAAAAAACAAATGAAAAATCGTGAGGGTATCGTGACATTCGTTGCCACCTGATCGTTTAATAACGTGGATATAATGGCTAGAGCAATGTATACCAAAAAACCGAAAGCCCGAAGAGCTTGAAATAAGTAATCACCCATCACTTCACGTTCCTAACGCTAATTAACCAATCAGATTGCTTGATTCTCATAACCTAAACTTAATCATACAAAGTTATCTCCCCTCGTCGTGGGGTGGGGGTCACGCTCATCATAAAAATCGAAAGTTTCGAGAAGGTGGTCACGTGACCTATCAAATTGAAGGTCTCGACGAGTGGATTAAGAAGATCGTAATTTTAACCCTTATCGTAGGGTGGGGTCACGACCAGAGTCGAAAAACGTCTTCCTTTTTACAAATCCAGGCATGTGAGGTATTAATATGAAGGGCTCGATGAATACATTACAGAAATGACGTTTTTCATTTTATGTGTGGGTGGGGGTGGGGGTCACACCATTCAGAAAATCGAAAGTTTTGAGAAGGTGGTCACGTGACCTATCAAATTGAAGGTCTCGACAAGTGGATTAAGAAGATCGTAATTTTAACCCTCGTCGTGGGGTGGGGTCACGACCAGAGCCGAAAAACGTCGTTCTTTATACAAAGCCAGACATGTGAGGTACTGATATGAAGGCTCGATGAATACATTACGAAAATGACATTTTTCATTTTATGTGGGGGTGGGGTCACGACCAGAGCCGAAAAACGTCTTCCTTTTTACAAATCCAAGCATGTGAGGTACTGATATGAAGGGCTTGATGAATACATTACAAAAATTACATTTTCCACCCTCGCCGTGGGGATGGGGTTAACATCGATCAGAAAATCAAAAGTTTCGAGAAGATAGTATTGTGACCTATCAAATTAAAGCTATCGACAAGGATATTATGAAAATCATAATTTTCCCCCCTTCTTATAACGGTGGAGTTAGGACCATCTTGAAATCGAAAGTATTAAGAGAAGGTAGTTATGGAACATATTAAATTGAAAAAACAATAAGTTGAGTCTGATGCATCATTCATTTTTGATATATGTGTTCAAACATGAAGTATGTTTTCAATATGTATATGATTGTTATGCCAATTAGAGATGCACTCGCTTGTTAACAAGTCACACCTTAAGATGTTTCCTTCAATAATAACTCTGTTTACTGAACCATAGATTTGTCAATAAAAAATTATAAATTGATCTTCTAACGTTTCTACATATTGAGGATAGCCTATTTCACCATTTCCGAAAAAAGTGTCAATCCAAACTATTTTTTTTAGGAAAAAATGCCCTCGTCGAGAAGACATTACAAAATTAAACGAGTATAACCTTGACTAAATTCAAATAAAACCATTTGTCACGTGTTAGAAAAGATTTGTAAACAGTCTAAACGCACATGTGGAAAAGTTGTTTTGTTTTGTTTTTTACAATAGGAGTTAAAATATTTTAAGATAGGAGGCGTTATATAAATACAGCAACAACAAAAAACAGTGTTTACAATGTGTCAGCGAATGACTGAATGACAATGAGAAAAAAGCTCTTTTTCTAACCACCTGATGGCGAATTATTACATCAGTAGTCGCGATATTGATGTCATCCAACAGCAGACAAGACATTAAGCTTTTTACGTCGACATACCACTTGTCAAAACAATTCTCTTTTAACGCTAAAACGGGTGAAATACATCTCGGTAACGACTCCCTTTTTTTCTTGATCAGACACGTTGTTGGCGGAAAGTTGACTGGAGGGTCGTTCAAAACAATTGATCAAATATATCGAACGAAAACGACTCATTTTCTAACTACGATTGTCGCCGTGTTCTAAACGTCACCACACTAATCATACAATACGATATTGGAACTGCACTACCTCTTGAATATTACAAAATTACGTTTTGTATTGTCTTCAACACAAATCGTAAATTCCTTCCCGCATCACCATACTTATACTATACCGCATCGAATTTGACATCGTCATCATCCCCTTGCTAGATAAACTTGAACTCGTCATCCGAATGGTGTTGCGAAGTGAGCCTATAGGGGTCAATTAAGCTCGCAAGCTCGGGTAAGAGCTCGAGCTCTTGAGGTTTATTTTGAGGATTCAGTGGACCCATGTTTATTCAATGAGCCAGATATCGTTTGGTAAGGAAACACAAAATGCCAGTGCTGGTGAGACCTCACAGAACTGCCAGTTATCACAACGTTTATAGTTCGATCTTACGATCTCTGATCGATAAATTTTCCCTAACATTCCGTAACAGTGGTCGATAATAGAAATTAGTATAGGAAATCGTGTGAATTGTTCTCTGAAAATTGTATTCGCTTGTGCAGTATTTCTGATTTTTTACAGATTGCGTTCAGGGTTCAGTTTAAGTTAGGTTCAAGGGAAGTAACTCTGCAACAACTCACCCACCAAATGGTTAGGTTCAAAGGAAGTGACTCTGTCATCCGTAGGTAGATGTTTATTATGAGGTCATCAGAGGTCATAATACAGGTTAGGTTCATGGAAGTAACTCCGTTCATCCGTAGGTAGAGGTCTATTATGAGATCATCAAGGGTCGTGATACAGGTTAGGTTCAAGGGAAGTAACTCGGTAACAACTCATCCCAAAGTAGAGGTTTATTATGAGTATATCAGAGGTGATGATACAGGTTAGGTTCAAGGGAAGTAACTTCGTAACAACTCATCCGTCAAACGGTTCTGTTCCAGGGAAGTAACTCTGTAACACCTCGTCCATAGGTAGAGGTTTATTATGAGGTCCTCAGAAGTCATGATATAGGTTAGGTTCATCAAATGATTAGGTTCAAGGGAAGTAACTATGTAACAACTCATTCATCCAAACAAAATTAAAATTCGATGCACCATACTAAGAAGTGCTTGAAAAAAAACCCATTTTTTAGGTTAGGTTCGAGGGAAGTAACTCTAACAACTCATCCATTCAAACAAAAATTAAAATTCGATTCACCATATTAAGAAGTGCTTGAAAAAACCTCCAGGTTTTAGGTTATGTTCAAGAAAGTAACTCTGTAACAACTCATACGTCCAAATGGTTAGGTTCGAGGGAAGTAACGCTGTATAACAACTCATCCGAGGTTTATTATGAGGTCATCAGGGGTCATGATACGGGTTAGGTTCAAGGAAGGTAACTCTGTCATCCATAGGTTCAAGGAAGTAACACTATAACACCAAGGGTTATTATTAGGTCATCAGGAGTCAGGATACAGGTGAGGTTTAAGGGAAGTAACGCTATCATCCGTAGATTCTGGGAAGTATCTCTCAACTCACCCGTCAAATGATTAGGTTCAATGAAAGTAACTCTGTAACAACTCATCCGTAGGTTCGAGAGAAGTAACTCTGTAACACCATAGGTAGAGGTTATTATGCGGTCATCAGAGGTCATGATATGGGTTAAGTTCAAGGGAAGTAACTCTGTCATCCGTCAAAATGGTTCGGTTCAAGGGAAGTAACTCTGTAACACCGTAGGTAGAGGTGAATTATGAGTACAGCAAAGGTCATGATGAGTACATTGGAGACCACGTTGAGACCATGAGGGGCCATGATACAGGTTAGGTTCAAGGAAGTAACAACTCACCTGTAGGTTCAAGGAAGTAACTCTGTAACACCATAGGTAGAGGTTTATTATGAGGTCATCAGGGGTCATGATACAGGTTAGGTTCAAGGGAAGTAACTCTATCATTCGTAGGTTCAAGGGAAGTAACACTGTAACACCTAGGTTATTATTAGGTCATCAGGAGTTATGATACAGGTGAGGTTCAAGTGAAGTAACTCTATCATCCATAGGTTCGAGAGAAGTATCTTTGTAGCACCAAGGTTTACTATAAAGTCGTCAGGGTAGGTTCGAGGGAAGTAATAACTCATCGCAGGTTTATTATGAGGTCATCAGGGGTTACGATACGGGTTAGGTTCGAGGACAAAATAACCGGTTCGAGGGAAGTAACTCTGTAACACCAAGGTTTATTATGAAGTCATCAGGGTAGATTCGAGGGAAGTAACTCTGTATAACAACCCATTCGAGGTTTTTGATGAGATCATCAGGGGTTACGATACAGGTTAGGTTCGAGGAAAAGTAACTCTGAACAAAACAAATAAATATTATAAAGTATAATTCGTTGCAATTTTTGTTCCTTTTCTATAAAAAAATTATATATATTAAAAAATTGATAATAGAAAAAATTAATAAGACCATACAAAGTTGATTGTCTGTTTCTCAAACCATTTTTTCCAAAAAAGCATGCGGGCGGGCGGTGTTCTTTTTCTTTTCTTTTTCTTTTCTCCCCGAGAGGTTGTTTGTGGTAATTCGACCCCCACCCAAACGCCTGGTGGACCACGCAAAATTTCGCAAATATATTGGTTATTCACCGTAGGGGTGTTGGGTCAGAAATGAAGTGAGATTTGAATTTTTGTTTTTAAGTGAAACGTGAAAATTATGACTCAGGACGAAACGCCTCGTGGGTGAAAACGTCTCAGGATAAAACGTCTCTGGGACAAATCAAATGTCGAAGCGCCAACTTTCACAGATTTATTTTACCAATAATAATAAAAAATCCTTTCACAACCTGCCTAATAAAATCGTGAATCACAATTTTTCCCTCATTGTATTCAAAATTATCACAACCCATTTGAACGGGTAGTTCATACATAAATCATATTTTTTGGAAATCTGAAAATGAAATACAAAACGAATGTTTGCGTGTTTTTATTAACCAATTCGACCGCACATACCTACCTCTATGCGATTTATTTTAAACTATGTCTGTTACTTTTATATCAAGCAACGGTTACTATTAGTTATCCAATTATCCTGCATCTCAAATCCATTAATTTAAATTAACTGGGAAACCCGTAACGATTTCAAATAACAGGACACAAATTCCCAATGACAGTCATTTACAATACAAATGTTACTAGAATAAATGCCAGGAGACTGTGTTCCATTCAATATAGCACCTACCTTTGCAGACTTTTCTGAAGGTTGGTGCGAATCAAACGTGGTGCGAATAGACCACTCCCCTTTGTGAATGTTTGTTGTCAGTCTGAAAGACACCTTCCTTCTTGCTGTCATTGTGACTTACCTTTTACAAAATAAAACACTTTCTGTCGTGAATATTGCTGAAACCCACCCACTTTATTAAAGTATGATGTAGAAAAAGCTTGAAATGTTAATTTAAAAAAAAGAATTCGTCAGCTCATCGATATCGATTTACCGAAATGAGCACAATATCTCATGTTTTTTTTAAAATTCAAGAGGTGTTAACCTCATCGAGATTTGGAAACGGTTTATAACTTCAGGAAATATACATTTCTCTTGCTGTTTGCTTAATTTTTTATATAAAAATAATGCCTAAGAGTTTGTTGAACCTAGAAACGTCTTTTAGATTTCCTCCTTGATAAGACGCGAAACACGATATCAAATGCAGTTTATCTTTCTTGCTTCTCACGTTTTCGAGTTGTAAGTATCGTTTGCTTTTGACCAATCTGTCTTGAAAATCGAATATGTGTTTGGTAAACGGATCGAACGATTTTTCATCTTTTTTTTTACCTTCCAGAGGAACTTCGAATTCTCCTCTTTCGCTCACGAAAACCCATTGATCATTTCCAGGTCCGATCCAGGTGAGCAATATACTGTAACACATCGCGCTATCGTAAGGACAATGATGCTTTTTGTAAGGATTTTATAACCTACATTAGGTAGGGATACGGGCCCTCTAGAATTTCAAATTCTAGACATTATCCCTATTTTTTTACACAGTAGAGTAACAAGACCTAATATCTAAGACTCTGACAGATTTTACCAGAGATAAAACGCTCAAGTTGAGATACTTCCACTTCATTTTCTAATGATACTGAAACGGGAGTTCTCTCTGAATACTACTATGGAAAACTATGATTATAACCCTCAACTAAATTGTCCAACACAAAAAAAATATATTTCCTGTACACCTCCCTAACCGGCCCCACCCTCCCTTCTCTAACCCTTCCCCTCCCCTCCCCTCCTCTAATTCCCCTCCACCCCCTCCCCTACCCTGCCCCCCTAATCCCCCTTCATCCCCTTCCCTAATCCCCCTCCCCTCTCCTCTACCCCTCCCTCTCCTTCCCTATCCCCATCCCTAATCTCCACCCTTCCCCTTCCCTAATCCCCTCCACTCTCCACCCCTTCCCTAATCTCCATTCCCCTCCCCTTCCTAATCCCCCTCCCCTTCCTAATCCCCCTTCCTCAATCCCCCTCTTCTCCCCTAACCTTCCTCCCTAATCCCCCTCCCTAATCCCAATCCCCTCCCCATCCCCTCCCCCCTGGGGGCCGGTTAGGGATGTGTACAGGAAATATATTTTTTTTTGTGTTGGACAATTTAGTTGAGGGTTATAATCATAGTTTTCCATAGTAGTATTCAGAGAGAACTCCCGTTTCAGTATCATTAGAAAATGAAGTGGAAGTATCTCAACTTGAGCGTTTTATCTCTGGTAAAATCTGTCAGAGTCTCAGAGATTAGGTCTTATTACTCTACTGTGTAAAAAGAAAGGGATAATGTCGAGAATTTGAAATTCTAGAGGGCCCGTATCCCTACCTAATGTAGGTTATAAAATCCTTACAAAAAGCAGCATTGTCCTTACGATAGCGCGACGTGTTACAGTATATTGCTCACCTGGATCGGACCTGGAAATGATCAATGGGTTTTCGTGAGCGAAAGAGGAGAATTCGAAGTTCCTCTGGAAGGTAAAAAAAGATGAAAAATCGTTCGATCCGTTTACCAAACACATATTCGATTTTCAAGACAGATTGGTCAAAAGCAAACGATTCTTACAACTCGAAAACGTGAGAAGCAAGAAAGATAAACTGCGTTTGATATCGTGTTTCGCGTCTTATCAAGGAGAAAATCTAAAAGACGTTTCTAGGTTCAACAAACTCTTAGGCATTATTTTTATATAAAAAAATTAAGCAAACAGCAAGAGAAATGTATATTTCGTGAAGTTATAAACCGTTTCCATATCTCGATGAGGTTAACACCTCTTGAATTTAAAAAAAAACATGAGATATTGTGCTCATTTCGGTAAATCGATATCGATGAGTTGACGAATTCTTTTTTTTTAAATTAACATTTCAAGCTTTTTCTACATCGTACTTTAATAAAGTGGGTGGGTTTTAGCAATATTCACGACAGAAAGTGTTTTATTCTGTAAAAGGTAAGTCATAATGACAGCAAGAAGGAAGGTGTCTTTCAATCTGACAACAAACATTCACAAAGGGGAGTGGTCTATTCGTACCACGTTTGATTCGCACCAACCTTCAGAAAAGTCTGCAACGGTAGGTGCTATATTGAATGGAACACAGTCTCCTGGTATTTATTCTAGTAACATTTGTATTGTAAATGACTGTCATTGGGAATTTGTGTCCTGTTATTTGAAACCGTTACGAGTTTCCCAGTTAATTTAAATAAATGCATTTGGGATGCAGGATAATTGGATAACTAATAGTAACCGTTGCTTGATATAAAAGTAACAGACATGGTTGAAAATAAATCGCATATAGGTAAGTATATGCGGTCGAATTGGTTAATAAAAACACGCAAACCTTCGTTTTGTATTTCATTTTCAGATTTCCAAAAATATGATTTATGGATGAACCACCCGTTCAAATGGGTTGTGATAATTTTGAATATAATGAGGGAAAAAATGTGATTCACGATTTTATTAGGCAGGTTGTGAAAGGATTTTTTTTATTATTGGTAAAATAAATCTGTGAAAGTTGGCGCTTCGACATTTGATTTGTCCCAGAGACGTTTCATCCTCAGACGTTTTCACCCACGAGGCGTTTCGTCCTGAGTCATAATTTTCACGTTTCACTTAAAAACAAAAATTCAAACCTCACTTCATTTCTGACCCAACACCCCTACGGTGAATAACCAATATATTTGCGAAATTTTGCGTGGTCCACCAGGCGTTTGGGTGGGGGTCGAATTAAGACAAACAAGCTCTCGGGGAGAAAATAAAAAGAAAAAAAAGAGGACCGCCCGCCTGCATGCTTTTTTGGGAAAAATGGTTTGAGAAACAGACAATCAACTTTGTATGGTCTTATTAATTTTTTCTATTATCAGTTTTTTAATATATATAATTTTTTATAGAAAAGGAACAAAAATTGCAACGAATTATACTTTATAATATTTATTTGTTTTGTTCAGAGTTACTTTTCCTCGAACCTAACCCGTATCGTAACCCCTGATGATCTCATCATAAACCTGCGATGGGTTGTTATACAGAGTTACTTCCCTCGAATCTACCCTGATGACTTCATAATAAACCTTTGTGTTACAGAGTTACTTCCCTCGAACCGGTTACTTTGTCCTCGAACCTAACCCGTATCGTAACCCCTGATGACCTCATAATAAACCTGCGATGAGTGTTTACTTCCCTCGAACCTACCCTGACGACTTCATAGTAAACCTTGGTGCTACAAAGCTACTTCTCTCGAACCTATGGATGATAGAGTTACTTCACTTAAACCTCACCTGTATCATGACTCCTGATGACCTAATAATAACCAAGGTGTTACAGTGTTACTTCCCTTGAACCTACGAATGATAGAGTTACTTCCCTTGAACCTAACCTGTATCATGACTCCTGATGATCTCATAATAAACCTCTACCTATGGTGTTACAGAGTTACTTCCTTGAACCTACAGGTGAGTTGTTACTTCCTTGAACCTAACCTGTATCATGGCCCCTCATGGTCTCAACGTGGTCTCTAATGTACTCATCGTGACCTTTGCTGTACTCATAATTCACCTCTACCTACGGTGTTACATCATTTGACGGGTGAGTTGAGAGTTACTTCCCCGAATCTACGGATGATAGCGTTACTTCCCTTAAACCTCACCTGTATCATGACTCCTGATGACCTAATAATAACCCTTGGTGTTATAGTGTTACTTCCTTGAACCTACGGATGACAGAGTTACCTCCATTGAACCTAACCCGTATCATGACCCCTGATGACCTCATAATAAACCTCGGATGAGTTGTTATACAGAGTTACTTCCCTCGAACCTAACCATTTGAACGTACGAGTTGTCACAGAGTTACTTCCTTGAACATAACCTAAAACCTGGAGGTTTTTTCAAGCACTTCTTAATATGGTGAATCGAATTTTAATTTTTGTTTGAACGGATGAGTTGTTAGAGTTACTTCCCTCGAACCTAACCTAAAAAAATGTTTTTTTTTCAAGCACTTCGTAGTATGGTGCATCGAATTTTAATTTTGTTTGGATGAATGAGTTGTTACATAGTTACTTGCCTCGAACCTAATCATTTGATGAACCTAACTTGTATCATGACTCCTGAGGACCTCATAATAAACCTCTACCTATGGACGAGGTGTTTCAGAGTTACTTCCCTCAAACATAACCGTTTGACGGATGAGTTGTTACAAAGTTACTTCCCTTGAACCTAACCTGTATCATCACCTCTGATATACTCATAATAAACCTCTACTTTGGGATGAGTTGTTACCGAGTTACTTCCCTTGAACCTAACCTGTATCACGACCCTTGATGATCTCATAATAAACCTCTACCTACGGATGAACGGAGTTACTTCCATGAACCTAACCTGTATTATGACCTCTGATGACCTCATAATAAACCTCTACCTACGGATGACAGAGTCACTTCCTTTGAACCTAACCATTTGGTGGATGAGCTGTAGCAGAGTTACTTCCCTTGAACCTAACCATTTGACAAGTTTTTTTTTTTTTTAAACTGAACCCTGAACGCAATCTGTAAAAAATCAGAAATACTGCACAAGCGAATGCAATTTACAGAGAACAATTCACACGATTTTCTATACTAATTTCTATTATCGACCATTGTTACGGAATGTTAGGGAAAATTTATCGATCAGAGATCGTAAGATCGGACTATAAACGTTGTGATAACTGGCAGTTCTGTGAGGTCTCACCAGCTCTGGCATTTTGTGTTTCCTTACCAAACGATATCTGGCTCATTGAATAAACATGGGTGCACTGAATCTTCAAAATAAACCTCAAGAGCTCGAGCTCTTACCCGACCTTGCGAGCTTAATTAACCCCTATAGGCTCACTTCGCAACACCATTCGGATGATGAGTTGTTCAAGTTTATCTAGCCAGGGGTTGATGACGATGTCAAATTCGATGCGGTATAGTATAAGTATGGTGATGCGGGAAGGAATTTACGATTTGTGTTGAAGACAATACAAAACGTTAATTTGTAATATTCAAGAGGTAGTGCAGTTCCAATATCGTATTTTATGATTAGTGTGGTGACGTTTAGAATACGGCGACAATCGTAGTTAGAAAATGAGTAGTTTTCGTTCGATATATTTGATCAATTGTTTTGAACAACCCTCCAGTCAACTTTCCACCAACAACTGTGTCTGATCAAGAAAAAAAGGGAGTCGTTACCGAGATGTATTTCACCCGTTGTAGCGTTAAAAGAGAATTGTTTTGGACAAGTGGTATGTCGACGTAAAAAGCTTAATGTCTTGGCTGCTGTTGGATGACATCAATATCACGACTACTGATGTAATGCTTCGCTATCAGGTGGTTAGAAAAAGAGCTTTTTTTCTCATTTTCATTCAGTCATTCGCTGACACATTGTAAACACTGTTTTTTGTTGTTGCTGTATTTATATAACACCACCTATCTTAAAATATTTAACTCCTATTGTAAAACACAAAACAACTTTTCCACACGTGCGTTTAGACTGTTTACAAATCTTTTCTAACACGTGACAAATGGTTTTATTTGAATTTAGTCAAGGTTATACTCATTTAGTTTTGTAATGCCTTCTCGACGTGGGCATTTTTTCCTAAAAAAATAGTTTGGATTGACACTTTTTTCGGAAATGGTGAAATAGGCTATCCTCAATATGTAGAAACGTTAGAAGATCAACTTATAATTTTTTATTGACAAATCTATGGTTCAGTAAACAGAGTTATTATTGAAGAAAACATCTTAAGGCGTGACTTGTTAACAAGCGAGTGCATCTCTAATTGGCATAACAATCATATATATATTGAAAACATACTTCATGTTTGAACACATATATCAAAAATGAATGATGCATCAGACTCAACTTGTTGTTTTTTCAATATAATATGTTCCATAACTACCTTTTCCTAATACTTTCGATTTCAAGATGGTCCCAACTCCACCGTTATGAGAAGGGGGAAAAATTATGATTTTCATAATATCCTTGTCGATAGCTTTAATTTGATAGGTCACACGACTATCTTCTCGAAACTTTTGATTTTCTGATCGATGTTAACCCCATCCCCACGGTGATGGTGGAAAATGTAATTTTTGTAATGTATTCATCAAGCCCTTCATATCAGTACCTCACATGCTTGGATTTGTAAAAAGGAAGACGTTTTTCGGCTCTGGTCGTGACCCCACCCCCACATAAAATGAAAAATGTCATTTTCGTAATGTATTCATCGAGCCTTCATATCAGTACCTCACATGCCTGGCTTTGTATAAAGAACGACGTTTTTCGGCTCTGGTCGTGACCACACCCCACGTCGAGGGTTAAAATTACGATCTTCTTAATCCACTCGTCGAGACCTTCAATTTGATAGGTCACGTGACCACCTTCTCAAAACTTTCGATTTTCTGAATGGTGTGACCCCCACCCCCACATACAATGAAAACGTCATTTCTGTAATGTATTTATCGAGCCCTTCATATTAATACCACACATGCCAGGATTTGTAAAAAGGAAGACGTTTTTCGACTCTGGTCGTGACCCCACCCCACGATGAGGGTTAAAATTACGATTACGATCTTCTTAATCCACTCGTCGAGACCTTCAATTTGATAGGTCACGTGACCACCTTCTCGAAACTTTCGATTTTTATGATGGGCGTGACCCCCACCCCCACATAAAATGAAAAACGTCATTTCTGTAATGTATTCATCGAGCTATTCATATTAATACCTCACATGCCTAGATTTGTAAAAAGGATGACGTTTTTCGTCTCTGGTCGTTACCCCACCCCACGACGAGGGCTAAAATTACGATCTTCTTAATCCACTCGTAGATACCTTCAATTTGATAGGTCACGTGACCACCTTCTCAAAACTTTCGATTTTATGATGATGGTGACCTCCACCCCCACATAAAATAAAAAAACGTCATTTTTGTAATGTATTCGTCGAGCCCTTCATATTAATACCTCACATGCCTGGATTTGTAAAAAGGATGACGTTTTTCGTCTCTGGTCGTTACCCCACCCCATGACAAGGGTTAAAATTACGATCTTCTTAATCCACTCGTAGATACCTTCAATTTGATAGGTCACGTGACCACCTTCTCGAAACTTTCGATTTTTATGATGAGCATGACCCCCACCCTCACGACGATTGGAGATAACTTTGTATGATTAAGTTTAGGTTATGAGAATCAAGCTATCTGATTGGTTAATTAGCGTTAGGAACGTGAAGTGATTGGGTGATTACTTATTTCAAGCTCTTCGAGCTTTTGGTTTTTGGTATACATTGCTCTAGCCATTATATCCACGTTATTAAACGATCAGGTGGCAACGAATGTCACGATACCCTCACGATTTTTCATTTGTTTTTTGCTCCATCCCAGAAATCCGCACTAGTTTAACTACACTTTACACCCACTTCGTGCCGTTGGCGAACGTAGAGAAAACGTTTTGAGATTTTCCGATCTCGAATCGGCAAATCATTTTCACCGATCGGATCGCACCCTATGCTGTCCGAAACGCGAACGCGAACGTGGTGGTCCAGAAGCCGCAAAACGCATTTTTCGATGTACCGGAAGCCCAAATCGGTTTGGAAATTTTTTTTTAAAAAATCCTCGATGAGTAACTACACTTTACACTCACTTTTCACCGTTGGACAACGTCGAGAAAAGGTTTGTGAGGTCGATTTTCCTGGTCTAGAATCCGCAAATCATTTTCCCGATCGGATCGCACCCTCGGCCGTTCAAACAGCCGTTGGCGAACGTAGGTGGTCCAGAATCCGCAAACCGCTTTTTTGATGCTGGTCTAGAATCCGCAAAACGTTTTTTGCTTGCGTTCACCACGATAGATCGAAGGTCTGATCCGCGATGGAAACGTCAACAAAAATTTTTAAATTTACATTTTCTTCAAATTTCATACATTTTTTCACTTTCGAGCGACGTGTCGAATGTACTCGTTCGCTAACGGATGTTTGAACGGTTAAAAGTGCGATCTGTGAGCCTCAAAACAATTGCGGATTCTGGACCACCATAAAAAAACGACATTTTTGCCATTTTTTGCACTCTGTACACGATTTAACACTGAATCCCTATGGCGGTACACGTACATGTACGAGTACGTGTACGTGTACGTGTACAGTTTTTTGGAAAAGTGGTCTGGAATCCGCATATATTACCTACTATCGCTTATACCCATTTTGGAGAACTTCCACCCAAGTATTGACGAATGGCTCCTATATTTTAACAGTAAAACAGAGCTTGTTTACAACAGTAAACGAGCACTAAGCACTACTTCACGTCCCGGGGAACCCACGGTGAATCACAGGAGTAGTAGCCTACCCTTACGAAGATATGCTGCCCAGTAAATATCACTAGGGTATTTTCCCTTACGAAGAGGTACTACTTTTTACCCAGTACACTACCGAAATATTACAGAAGAATAAATAAAAAAAACGAGAATCAAAACGAGACACATGTCACCCAAGTGAAGCGTCATTGTGCGGATAAACAGCAAATACGCCCCCGCCCCACCTTCCGAAGCTCCACCAACAAGTTAAATTACAGGGGATGCACTGCCAGAAGTGTATTTTGTAAGTTTTTGAGCAGCGCACTGGGTAAAACTGATATTTATTGGACAGCACTGTGGGAGAAACATGTGCGCACTGAGATCATTTGGATGTATTTTGCCGTAAACTTTAGGAAGCTGTGTGGTCGGGTGTATTACATTCTTATTTACTGTTAGCGAACGGACTGGCAAATTCGATGGATAAAACTGGACATTTTATGGAGGTGGACTGTTGTACTCTTCCGGAAAAAACATGGGGGGCCATGATTGTTGTATTTTTTACTGGGTTTTAACGACACTTCCAACAGACAGGGGAGGGTCATGAATAGTTGAAAAAGGAGGTAATGACCGCCTAAACCCAGCTAGGAATCTCAAGGAAAGGGGGGGGGGGGGGGGGGGATTCGTGTCCGTTCGATAGGGTGAGAAATTGTTAGAAATCAGAAATTCGGTGTATCATCATGCACACTCTTATGCATATATAGGGGGATTATTCTACTCTTTTCAGCGAGTCAACACATTGTGGTGGTGGTTGCGCGCACGCACGTGTGTGTGTGTGGGAGTGGGGGGGGGGGGGGGTCTGGACAAGACTGGTATAGGGAAGGTATATAGCCAAAAATTTACATACTTGAAAGGGTATACGTTGTAGATATTGGTAAGCTGGTTACAGTTTTCAAAATTATGAGTCTTTCCCTCTGGGTGCAGGCGTAGCCGGTTCGATATCGATGTTTGTTTTCGGGAGAAGTTTGTTTGTATTTAACCACATTTTCAACAGCCATGGTGACATCGTGTTGTTGGGCAGTTTAACAGTGGGCGGAAGCCAGAGAGAACAATCATGCAACGGCAAGCAACTGACATACTGTCGAACTTACTAACTCTGCACAAGCAGAGTTAGCTGCGGTTGAAAGCAAGTGAATCGTCGACGTGTCGAACGCCTTTGTACACAACGTCTTCGTGCCCCGCATGACTGGATAAAAAGTGTTTACCCAAACCAGTTACCTCTGATGAGGATCGAACTGTCGATCTTTCGGTTTAAAGTGAAATGCCTTAAACACTTCGTCACCGCTCTCCTCATCGAGGAGGGGATGGCGTCGGGGTGCCCGTTATATTACATGTTGTAACGGATTAAGATAATGAATTTTTTTACTCTTCGAAATTAGCATACACTTATTTAAATCTCGGAAAATGGAATTTTACTCGTATCGAGTGGAAATAACTTTATTTCTGGGTTTAATGTGCAGGGAAGGGGAGAAATGGGTTTAATGTTGATGGCAATGTGTTAAGTGAACAAGTGTTCTTTTCAAACATTTCGATGGCCCTGATAAGGGTCGTCTTATGGATGAACCGAGCGGCCCATTCAAGATTGCCAGTGGTTGGAGCTTTGAACTTTAAACCGAGATGTTCACCGATTGATCATGACTAGCGGTAACGGCATTGTGCCCTTGGATAAGGCACTTAATCCCGATTGCCCACATGGTGGCACGGTGTCGCTGTGTACTAAGGCGCACTGTGTATACGTCCATGGCGCACTTGCCTTCTTCAACCAATGATGACCCTATGCAGAGTTAGTACGTTGGGGAGTCTGACAAATGCTCGCCGCTGCTCGGTGGTTTTCTCCGGCTTCCACCACCCGTAAAACTACCAGACGCGAGGTGACCCTGGCTGACCGTAAATAACGGTAAACCGCAATAAAAAAATCAAGCTTGCAGTTATTCCTCAAAACCAGGCACAGAGATAGGATCTCAAAATCCCCCCCCCCCCCCCCCCTCCCGACATGGTGGGTCGAGAGGTAAATATCCCGACAGTGTTCCCGGATCGCTGACCGTCGGTACGAACTTGAATCCTAACTCACTATTTTTTCGTAAAACAATAATTAACGAAACCCCAAATGTTCGTTTATTATTATTATTATTTTCAAGAATTACTTTCGTTTCACAAAAGTAATTCTTTAATATAATAATAAACGAACAAGCGTTTACACACAAAGGATATATGAAACCTGAAGATAGTTTTGCACAATGAAAATTGTGGCATCGTTGTCGTGAGGGCGGCCACAATTTTTCCGACAGACAACTTGAAAAATTCCGACACGGACAGGGTCATGGGACGCACCACCATCTCTCCACCATTTTAGCTTATGGACTGGGGCATACCATTCTAGCGTTAGTTTTATTAAAACCTTGGCCGCCAGTGTAAATAAACTATGGAAGAGTATTGGTGCCACCAACACAAGTGATGGTCAGCATGCAGCTGTGTCAGTCATAGTGACCGAAACTCTGCTGAAACAACCAGCATTTATCTCAGTTACCTTTCTATACCTACCCTATACCTGTCTTATCCAGAATTGAATATAGGTGAGCCCCACCCCCTCGCAACCACCACAATCTTATCCCCAAGACGAATAAAATAATTTTCCAAAGATTAGGATGCACGACAATACACTGGCTTCTGATTTCTAACAAACTCTCCCCCTACCGACAGGACACGAATAATACCCCCCCCCCCCCCCTACTCCCCGAAGCTTGACATTTCTGCCAGCTTGGGGTAGGCCTCATTTTCATTCATTAACGACCACTCCAAGTGGAATATTGTTTTCCGGACGAGTACAACAGACCATACAATTGCCCAATTTTGTCCATCGACTTTGCCACCCGTTACCTAAAGGTAAATAAGAATTCAGTCCAACCCCGCCCAGCATCCTAAAGTTGGTGATCAAATAAACTGACGCTCTATTCCAAACCGTATTTACAAAGGATGCAACTTAACAAATGCTTTTCCACGTGAAATTTACCAATCGCCCCCCCCCCCCTCGCCCCCCCCCCCCCCCACACACACACACAAAGAGTTATATCCGTCCAATAAACATTCTAATAAAATACCAAACAACACACACTTTATTGACAAGTACCGTTAAATCACGTTGCAATAAAAGTCCACAGAGCGCGTCTATAATATATACTTGAGGCTCCGTGAAGACGTTCCACAACTTCGGATGCCTTCCCCATCCCGCCATTATAATCCACAAAAAGAGCAATACACCCAAATGATATCAGTGAACGCATGTTTCTCCCACCCGCCAATGAACAATGTTGTGGAAGTTGCCAACCCCCCTCTCCCCACACACACTACTCGAAAAGTGCTGACGGTAAATATCACTGGAGTGGCTCAACTTTCACCCAGTGCAGTGCCCCAAAATTACAGCAGAAAATAAAAAAATCGTGGAAATAATAACCTTCCACCTCTAATTCAACTTCCACCTCACCTAGCATATTCCCCATTTCAAATCCTGGTGCACCAACACCCATAATAGATGAAGATCAAAATGGAGCACATCCCACAAAAGCAAAGTGAAGCGTCATTGTGTGCATAAACAGTAAATACACAACACCGTCGCAGCTGATAAGGCTACAAGTGTACAACAAAAAGTCGAAATTTCGAGATAAAAAGTCGAAATTTCGAGATTTTATATCAAAATTTCTACTTTCTGGCTCTGAGAATTGTTTTTTATCATGTCCCTAATACGCTTCTGTAATTTACACGTTACACATCAACCCAACAGTTACGTGAAAGTTCCATCAACATGTTTTTAAAAGTGCACCATAGGTGGAAATCGAAATCAGAAGGTGACTCCATGTGAAACCTGAAAGGTTTGAATTTGATAATCCATTGGAGACAGATACTAAGGCATAAATTAATAACCTGCAAGCCAGAAACTTCATTTTCGGGTACAAATTTTAAATAAATATCTCACACAGTCCTGAACTGGAGTCGGCAAGGGCGCCGGGAGCATCCGAGGACAAAGGGGACCTGGGTATCAAAAGGGGCACTCGACTCTGGGTATGATTTAAGAGCAGGAGTTTACAGTGTTTCAAATTGTAATGTTACCACCAATACACTCTAAAATGAGTTGTGTTGAAAATTAACCCAAATCAACTGGGTTGGGTGAATATGAACGTAAGCTTTAGAAATCACCCCGCCGATTGTATAACTTCTTTGTTAGGTGATTACCGACCAAACTCCATCATTATATATGATACCCCCCCCCCCCCCCCCCCCCCGGTATTGGTACGAGTAAAGTAAGCCAAAAACGAATACTTGAGAGTTTCTTAGTTACAGTTCTCGGATCTAGATGGATGGAGCCGAAGTTTTGAGCAGGAAAAAGTTGTTCCGTCAACGCTCCGGTTCCTATGGGAATCTAAAGCTACAGTCCCATATAGGCTAGTCCCGGATCTATAGCCCAGGATTATCCCGGATTGCCGTAACTGTGGTCCGGGATGATCCGGCGATACTTTTCCGCCCCGGGTGCGTATTGTTGCCCACAATGCGTTATAAAAACCCAACAAGCCGGTGTCGATACGGACCACCCCGGACAGTCCAGGACCATCCAGGAGGAGTCACGGATCGACCCGGCAGAGTTAGGGATGAATAGGGATCACTACGGACAGGACCCGGATCATCCCGAATCATCCTGGACTTCACCGTGTTGGCAACGGGGTTGTCCTGGACGGTCCGTAACTTGAACGGGATGATCCGGCGTGATCCTGCATGTCATTTATTGTCCCGGACTACCTCGTTTCGATACGGTTCACGCCGGCTCATCCCGTTCAAGTTACGGATCGTCCAGGACGACCCCGTTGCCAACACGGCGGAGTCCAGGATGATTCAGGATGGTCAAGGACCATCCCGGATTAAATCTTCGTCCCGGATCGTCCCGGAGGTTTTTGACAGTCAAAAATATCCGGGACGACATGCCGGATACCCAAGGACCACCCCGGGTGGCCAAGGACGACCCCAGACTATCCAGGACCACTACGGCGTCGTCAAGGATAAGGCCCCGGATCATCCCGGACTGGTCCGGGGTGATCCGGGGCCTATATGGGACTGTACCTTCACATTAGCTGCTCCAGAAAAGCTCCTGGTAATAAGGCACGATCTGGTACATGCTGTACTACTGGCGAGAAAGGGGACGCGCTGCCCCTGCCTTATGGCAAGATGGGCAGCTTCCCCTGCTTCCAGTGCCCTGGGGACGGGGGGGGGGGGGGGCAGTTGTTTCCCCTGCTATGCCCAAATTAGATCAATCTAAAGGCGTATAATGATGATCAAAAGCCCCCCAAAACATGGGATCTCAATCGCTCACCTGAAAAAGTTGTTTAAAGAAGGATTTAAGGTCACATCCAGCATTAAAAAGGCTAGTTAACACTGCAGAGGAATGAATTGTTTATAGCTGCTGTGCATGTCGAATGATTTAAATGTTCCGATTCTCAGTAACGATAAACACCTTTCCAGAGTAGGTCGCGTTCAAACTCAACAAAGCAACAACAAAAATCACCCAATGGACCCCGCCCCGAGGGGTCAACGGGATTAAACTTGCCTTCTGTGCATAACATCACTCAAAAGCCGTCAAATTTCGTTTTGAAACATAAAAGAAATTCGCCCAATAGACCCACCCCAGCGCCTCAATCGCCCTGGTGGGCTCTATTTGAACATTATCCACCCACATATACATCTGACTAAATTTGACCACTATCGACCCCGCCCCGATGGGAACCTCGAAAAGCGTAGCACTGCTTGTTTACTGTGGTAAACAAGTTCTGCTTTACTGGTAAAAATCTGACCCGGAACCAACGCCTGGGGTGGAAGTCTTCTGAAGTGGACAGCCGAGGTATAAACGACTGGCTAAACTTGACTTCATATCAATGATGCGGCCATGATGTAGCCAGAGATGCTGAAAATATTCCCACCCAAATCAGTCGAGCGTAATGCTTTGATACAACTTTACTCCATGTGAGTAGTATAGCATGTACCCGGTCGTACTCTATTACCCGGCGCTTTGACAGATCAGCTAATGTGAAAGTGGTGGATGCATAGTACTACTGATTAACAGCAGACCATTATGGGTGCAGACCGTACATCCCATCTACCATTATAAACAACCGTGCATTACCACCACTCCACTCCCACCCACAGTACCGTTTGACCTAGCATTACGTACTACCTATACCAGTCAAAGGATAGTGTAAAGAATTAGGTAGATTAGTAATACCAACGTTTTCATTCATCGACAATACCAAACGCTAACGAGAGATCCACATGGGTATATAACACCCATACTATACTACCATATCAGTCCAGCAAGAGAAGCCAGACACACCCTGACCCGGAACAACGTAATGTCGGATTGTACAATGGTCAACAGTGGACAACGTTTCTATAACGTCGCGTGCGCATCATGACGTCATTGGCAACGTCGATCGTTTCGTGGGGGAAAACTTTCAAGAAGACCCCCCCCCCCCCCAATAAATTTTCCATCACATACCCATTCTATACACCCAAAGCCATGAATGCACAAATATCACTGCACACACCATAGCATATTGTGTATGCAGTGCGCACGCAACTTTTTTCTGTGCAAAACTTCGGCTCCATTCATCTATTCCCATAGGGAACCCAAATATATACATGTATATATATATGAATACAGTGACTTAACTTGAAAAAAAACTCTTGAATCCTGGAAGGAAGACCTTTTCAATTTTAGATAAAAATGGTTTGGGGCACTAACAGAGTTATGCCACAAACTTGTGGAGCCCCCCTGTAGGAGTGGCAACCCTATTTGAACAAACTTGAAATGACATATTTATGAAAAATGAATACTAAAATTTGATTCAGTTTGGTCCAGTAGTTTTTGAGGAGACGTTATCCACCCACATATACATCTGACTAAACTTGACCACTATCGACCTCGCCTCGATGGGAACCCCGAAAAGCGGAGCAATGCTTGTTCACTGTGGTAAACAAGTTCTGCTTTACTGGTAAAATCTGACCCGGAACCAACGCCTGGGGTGGAAGTCTTCTGAAGTGGAAAGCCGAGGTATAAACGACTGGCTAAACTTGACTTCGTATCAATGATGCGGCCATGATGAAGCCAAAGATGCTGAAAATGTTCCCACCCAAATCAGTCGAGCGTAATACCTTGATACAACTTTACTCTATGCGAGTAGCATAGCATGTACCCGGTTGTGATACCCCACCCCGATAATTTTTTCAGACTGGACAATTTCGTCTGGATGGGAGTTAAATAACGATTCGCGCTTGCTTGCCAGCAATCATGTACTTTCTTACGAGACCAGATTTGATTCTCAGACTTGCGTCACAAACACAGTCGTTCATACAAATGGAGGTCTCTGGTATCCAAGAGGGGTTGTTGGTGGTCAATCGTCCCCTCACTGGAAATCCTACTATGTAATCGACATTTTCATAAAAGGGTGGAGGTTGTTGTTTCGCTATAATTGATCAGAAAGTCGAAATGTAGAGACATGTATGTATAATATTAGTTATCCTTGTGTTTTCCAGGGCGTATGGGAATTTACATTGGTTTGGGAACTCATACACCCTGAAGCAAAGCCGAAGGGTGTATGAGTTCCCAGACCGGTGTAAACTCCCATACACCCTGGAAAACACAAGGATAACGGATCTATTTCCAAGAATTTTGGTGTACCTACAAAAACTGACCGAAAATTTGTATTTTGTAAGTTTCTTAATAAAACCAGACAAATATGGATGTCACTGGAACTGGCTCAATGAGCCAATTCCAATGACATCCATATCTGTAATATTTTATTGCACATAAATATTAAATTTCCTGTATTTTTATTTTTGTTCTAACTTAACCGAGCAGAAGATATAAATTAATAATTAAAAATGGGTACTTTTTAGCCATATAGCCTGCTATTGTACATTCTTGTTTTTACACCGTGGCTAACCACGGTAGTAGTATGTGATGTACCCGAACAGGTACAGGTTGGGGGACCTCAGTGGGGGACCTCGGAAGTGACGCCATGTCACGTTACACAGTGGCGCCATGTCTGGTTGTCATGGTAACCCATGTGAGCGGCCATGTTGTGACGCCAACCCCATAGTGAAACGTGGTGTTAGTGCGCATGCGCAGAACGTGTTGTTAGGGTGATAGTGTTTCCGCCGGCCAGTTTGTATACTGGAGGCCGCCATCTTGGTTTCTATGGTAGCACGTGGTTGCTATGCGACCTAAATGCTTCTTATAGGACAGGGGTATGTTCGGAGGGTGTGTTCGATTGAACAGGAGTAATTTCCCGATTCGTAGAATTACCTCAAACAACCCGACAATTCCTCCAAATCACCAAAACCCACTTTTATTTACTACGGATTCCCCCAGAATCCTTTTTAGGACCGCCATACCGAAGATTTTACTAGTAGCACATAGTGGTATAGGGCGCGTTCGATTGAATCAGAGTATACTCCAGAAGAGTAGAAGAGCCTATCGATTGGATATGTTTTATTACTATATTTAGATTTTCAGGTCTGTTCAGGCTAGTTCTAAACCAGCTCCAAGTACTCTTGTTTTCCAGATAATCCAATCAGGTAACTAACCAATCAGATTGCTTGATTTCCCATAATCTGTATGCAGGGTTATGTCCCCTCTGTATAACAAAAGCCTATATCATTCCGAAAGCCTATATCATTCCCAAAGCCAATACGCTATCGAGTTGTTACTGAAAAGTCATTGCTCAAATTACTCATCGAGCAAATGAGCGTTAGAGCAGTTTCTCAATCGAGTGACTAGCACATACTGCTCGAACGACTCGAATCCCACCGAGCAATGTGCTTTAGAGCAATTGCTCATTCGAGTGACGCGCACATACGACTCTTAGCCTCATTTCAGAAAAAAGGTGCCGAAGGCCATATGTTTTCCAGGATCACAAAAAGGGGATTCTATAAGTGGGATTCCGTCTTACCTCGAGTGACTCACGAACGACTCGAATCTCATCGAGCAAATGTGCTATAGAGCAATTGCTCGACCGAGTGACTCGCACATACGACTCTTAGCCACATTTCAGAAAAAGGGTGCCAAAGGTCACAAAAAAGGGATTCCAAAAAGGGATCCAAACAAAAGGAATTCCATAAGTGGGATTCCGTCTTACCTCGAGTGAATCGCACATACTGCTCGAGCGACTCGAATCCCATCGAGCAAATGTGCTATAGAGCAATTGCTCGATCGAGTGACTCGCACATACGACTCTCAGCCTCATTTCGGAAAAAGGGGTGCCGAAGTCCAGACGTTTTCCAAAAAAGGGATTTCAAAAAAAGGAGATTCCATGAGTGGGATTCCGTCTTACCTCGAGTGACTCGCACATACAGCCCGAACGACTCGAATCTCATCGAGCAAATGTGCTATAGAGCAATTGCTCGATCGAGTGACTCGCACATACGACTCATGGCCTCATACGACTAAAAAAGGGGTGCCGAAGGCCAGACGTTTCCCAAAAAAGGGATTCCCAAAGAAAGGGATTCCATAAGTGGGATTCTGTCTTACCTCGAGTGACTCGCACATACTGCTCGAACGACTCGAATACCATCAAGCAAATGTGCTATAGAGCAATTGCTCGATCGCGTGACTCGCACATACGACTCATGGCCTCTACGACTAAAAAGGGGTGCCGAAGGCCAGACGTTTTCCAAAAAAGGGGTGCTGAAAATGGGGTGCCATGGGTTATATCAGTTAAATACCGAGATGAAGCTAAGCCTCAACCACGTGCTACCATAGAAACCAAAATGGCGGCCTCCAGTATACAAAATGGCCGACGGAAACACGTATCACCCTAACGACACGCGCCGCGCATGCACACTAACACCACGTATCATCATGGGGATGGCGTCACAACATGGCCGCTCACGCGGGTTACCATGACAACAAAACATGGCGCCACTGTGTCACGTGACATGACGTCACTTCCGAGGTCCCCAACCTGTACCTGTCCGGGTACATGACATACTACTCACGGTGTAAAAAAACGAACGAACGAAATGATTTCGCGCGCCGAAGGCGCGCAGGGGCGGTATGGAGGACAAGCCCCTTTCGACCCTCGGTAGCTGTATATGATGGCTGTCACATGTCTAGGCGTGTTGAAGGAGGAAAAGGATCCGGTACTCGGCAGGTGTCTCCAGTTGTGGGTAGGCGGTCTCGTTGACTGATGTCGGTTGGACCCTCGGGTGAGGAGTCGATTGTAAAAAAAGCTACAGTGGATTGCAAGTTATACCATACCTCTCAGCCAATCAAAATGCAGTATTTTGTTTCATTTGGAAATAAGCTGTTTTTTATTTACCAGTTAGAGGGATCATCCCGCGAGGTCCAGCCCATCTGGCAGCTGCATTGCTCTAATTTGCTCGTGTGTAAAGCAGAAAATTAGCGTGCCCAACTACGGAGGCGTTAGATCGACTTTCCATATTGAGGACAGTATGATGGGCTTTTTCCCAATATGTGAGTGGCCAATTTTAGTTGATAATTTTTAGCAGAATAATTTATCGAGAACAAAAATATAGAAGAAGGCACAGTGAATAGTTCGAGAATAAAACAAAATGCGAACTATAATAGAGGCGGCGCATAATTAAAAAATGATTCATCAGAGCTGCCGTCCGTGACATCGTTGCTCTTTGGTGCATAATTGTGCAAGATATTTCGTTTCTTATACATATTCATCCATATCAATATCTTCACCACGTTCCTTTGGTATTACTATTCAATGTCTCGGAGCAAATCATATCTTGTTGCAATCACTATTTGCGGGATGCAGTTCTGAATTGAGCCGAGGTTTTGCACCCGAAAAACTTGCACCGGTAAAGCCCCGGTTTTACATTGACAAAGATCCGGGTATTTGGAGTCGAAAACTTCCTCTTGTATTATCTTACCTGTTTGAGTTTTAGAAGCCACTGTCAGAGCTTTCAAAAAAAGTGAAGTTACTAGAACAAAAGCCAACATTTTCCTTGCTCATGTTTCATATTCAGCCAAGCGCAAATAATATTTTTTCATGTAAATTCATTTTTATTACAAATTATTGGAGAGTGTCCATGGACACTCTTCAATAATTTGCAATGAAATAAATTTTGGTGAACTAATTCTGACCACCAAAAAATAACCTTCAACCAGTTAATGTCGAGACTTGCCAATCGCACCAACGAAGCCAACGGTGAGTAATCCGCGAAATCATGGTCACCTTTAGCCGTTTTATGAGGTTTTTCACAGGTACTGATTGCAACTAGAAATGTTCCGATCCGAGAAACTGAAGAAAGAAGAAAAAACAAGTATGTAGTCCCAAGGAACGAAGTACTTTAGCGCTATGCTGCATCGAAATGCCGCGATGTTGCGAGCGGCAACTCGGCTGTGCCCTTTCTATTGTGCTCCACCTTCACGCTTTCGCATTTTGCATATTCTCAAACAATTAACAGTACCCTTTTTTATTTGTATTTGTTCCCGATACATTGTGCTACCATATTATTTACAAAAATTCTACAGCCTATATTCACAAATTAGTGGAAAAAAACTCATCAGATTGTCCTTAAGACGGAAATTCGACCCAACCTCTCTGAGTTTGGGCACGCTAATCTTTTGATTTAAACACGAACAATGTCGGCGCACAAGACCTCGCGAAATGACCCCTCCAACTGATAACTGTGAAACTGTAGATATATATCTCTCTATTTTAACTTTCTGGGCAGTTATGGCGAAACGACAGGCTGGACCCTTTTCTGAAAATACCGATTTCAATGGGTTTGCTCCAAGGGTACGACTGACAGAACAGGGAGGACGTTGTTTGTGCTGAAAGGACGCGGATCTCTCATATAGTGTAAATATTCCAACTACATCGTTTGGGAATGCCGCTGGAAGAATCTTTGCTTTTTATGATTTAACTGGTATATTTTTCAGTTGAGATTGTAGTCCAAACTCAAGATGATTAAAGCCAAACTCCAAGCAGTGTGTATCGATCTATCGGGCGTAGTGAGGGGAAACAACACTGCTTGGAGTTTGGACTAAAGCATTCCTTGATAAGGAGTTGGAATATTTCATCAGTCGGAACTTGACCCATCTGGCCACTGTAGCTCAGCAGTTCTCATCCTATACCATCAACCTCCCTAGTCGGTAGCCCCCTTGCTTACGATACCACTCCATCTACATTTTCATTCGGAGGTAACTTTTTCATACAGAAGTTATGATGAACACTTGTTGAGTTTGTGTCATTGCTCAAAATGTTGGGGTGGGGGGGGGGGGGGGGGAGGGGCAACTATGACATGTCGAATCGGACTTTATATTTTATGCACGTGTTGCATTGGAAGTGACGTCCTCTCTCGACTTGAAAGTGGCACTAGACGCTGAAATGGGAGCGCAGTGGCTCAGTGATGGACTGTTGGACTTCTATGCTAGAGGTCCCGAGTTCGATCCCCGTCCGGGACGACCCGCGTTGGGTCCTTGGGCAAGATACTTTATCATGGGGGCACGATGACGCCGTGTACTAAGGCGTACTGCACGTCGATGGTGCACATGTCTTCAACCGCTGTAACTCTGCTTGAGCGGAGCTTGAACAGAGTAAGAATGTTGAGGAGCTGACAGTTGCTCGTCGATGATCGATGGTTCTCTCCGGGTACTTCGGCTTCCTCCACCCGTAAAACTGTCACGGTCGCGATTAGCTATTGTGCATAAGTATGTGACCTTAAGCACCAATAAATAAATAGACGCTGAAATATTAAATTAGAATCCGAAAGGGATGAGACGGGGCTATTAAGAGTCGCCCATTCGCGGAAATCTAACTCTATTTTGTGAACAGCGACGGCCCGAAGCTACGCGTATATAATGTTGAAATGTGATAGGCCTTAGTTATTTTAAACATATTTTATCTGTGAAAGAAAACAAAAAGGATTGGACAACAAGTGCTGAACACCTAAAACAATTCCTCTCCTTTGTATACGATTACACACTAAAAACTAAAGTGTTAAAACTGACACTTTCAATGTGGTAAACCCATCCTAACGCTTAGGGTTTGATTTTAACACTCAAAGTTCAATGCTTTGAGCACTCAGACATTACAATCGTCAGAAATCTGAAACTTGAATGGATGGCACTTCCCATGTGTCTAGCATTGGTGGTTCTTCCAGAATCGTCCATAATTTGATTTGCGCTTGGTGGTATATAATTAAAAGGACACAACGCAGATGACGCGGATCAGGCTCGAGGGTTCGAGCCTGATCCGCGTCATCTGCGTTGTTTCCTTTTAAGTGTCGCGATATTACACTTGTCAGGTGGTATTATTGTCAACACCTGTCAAGTTCTGGGATATCTACACTTGAACAAAGTGCTAGTTCAGCACTTAGTAAGTGTTAAATACAGCACACCAAGTGTAGTATTTAACACTTTAGTTTTTAGCGTGTAACAAGCAAATGCAGCATTTGTTCAATATATACATATCAGAATAAACAATAGGCTAGAGATTGCAATGGTGTTATTGTGGTAGATTTTCAGAGAACGAAAAAGCGAAAGAAGAAAATATGGGAATTGATACCATGTACTCGTGAAACAAATATCAAACTGTCTCCAGCCAACTCGCCAGGCCGCAACGCTCCAGAAGAGCCCCATCACTGCAAGGTGCGTGCAATGCTTTATCATCGCATCTAAATAAAGTAGGTAAGCTACGCCCAACGACATATCGTCATGTGACAACCACAATGCTCTATCTTCCATTGGAAGATAGTACCCTATGATTCTCCCGTGACAATAGTATATACGTGACAGTAATATATATGGTCAGTTTCAACATGTGTAGCTGTTCCATAAACACGGTACGGGATGGTCAAGTTTCTCCAATCGTTGTTAACACTTCCCAACAAGAAAGGCAGAGGAAACCTGCAAATAAACCTCTTGAATAACCATCTCTTTTCTAACCTCTGTGCCAAAACACAGCTCATGATCCCTCATTGGAACGAGCCCAACGAGCTCGCTCCAATGAGGGTACACAAGCTATATTTCTATATTTTGAGGCAAAGCAAAAAGAAAAAAATAATGAAAATTGGTGATTTTTGTGAATAGCGCTGGCAGGTTTCGGCCACTACATTGGGCAAGAGGTCAATCATGCCAATCACTTTAGATGACTTGCACCCCACTCAATGACTACCAGAGCATATTTTTCCAATGAAGCGGAACTGATCCACCACAGTAGACCAGCGCTACATTACTTTCCGAGGCCTGAAAACATGGAACTAACTTACCTGAATGAATATTCTCAAAAGTATTGAATCGATTGGTTGCTTTGATATACTTTTGTATTACCCAGAATAAATGGTCATTTGCAGATGGGGACATGTTGGGCATACCGTAAAGGATATCCGTAACCGAATTAATTGTGATATTGGCCAGGTCCTGTTGCGGTATTAATCTTTGATTGGAATTCCTTGTGCCAGCTTTTATTAATATACAATCCCTATTGCAGTTGAAACACACTTGTCATGACAACCCCTAGTGCAATGAAGTATTACCCCCCCCCCCCCCCCCCGCCCGCGCGCAAAATGGAGGGGGAGTATATTGTGGAATCCGGTTGTCCGCCGGAACTATGTTTGGTCATTGATGAATCAAACTTTTTTCAACTTGGCACATATGTTAACCACCATGGGAACCTATGCACCTGAGATCAATCGGACCGGCAGTTGTGGAGTTATTGCCCTTATAATTTCTCATCCATGTACCCAACTTTGTCGGAGCATGTATTCCTTCATCTTCCTGTCATTTTTTTTGAAAACCTGGCTTAGAGATTGACCAGCATTGAAACCCATGTACCTATCGGCCAATCTCATTATGGTAGAGTTATCGCCCTTTTTTGACTTGGGGTATTTTACAACATACTCAATCTGGATTGTGAGATGTTGGGTGGGGGACTTTAATTCTATTGGGACAGACACCTCTAGTTGCAATAGGTATGGATCACGCACACCAATAGAGATACCAACCCAACGCAGACGATATCAAACTTTACTATTTTAAATATCATTTTTTTTTAAATTTTTCAAAAAATTTCAAGAAAACCATATCATATGCCCTCTCGTTGGAACGAGCACGATGAGCTCGTTCCAACGAGGGGTCACATGATATGGGTTTGTTGAAATTTTTTGAAAAATGATATTTTTTCAACTGCTGAATTTGCATATTCAGCGGGCGGATGCGGCCGATTCGTTGGGTAAAGGGTTAATGTAGTCGTTGCAAATGATCAAAAGAACTGGGATATAATGGATGTTCGGTATTATTGAAGTTATTGCGAAAACAAGCAAACACTTACGAAAAATCTAAGATGACTACCGAGGCGGCCATATTGGACATCCAGAAACAGATTAACGATATGAGTCTCCGTAGTCCAAGATGGAGTGCATTAGAAATTTGTGTTTCAAATTATTATGTAGACAAGCAAAAACTGTGAAAAATCCACGTTGGCTGCCAGGGCCGCCACATTGTATATGTCAGAACACGGATTATAGGAAGGAACTTCCCTCTTGTTATCACTAATCAACCACAAAATATGTGGCTCACTGGACATTTGGTTATTGTGTGGATAAGCAAAAGTTAACGGACGGACGGACAGGCGAACATAACCCTATTATAATACGTCTCGCTTCTTCGTGCGGCTGAATTGCATGTATAAACCTTCAATTTAGTGCAGGGTGCGCGGAGAAGAGGTTAGTCTCTATAAGTTGAGTTTTCTCTCAGGTCCCAAATTATTCGAAAAAGCATAAGAACTACACACTAAAAACTAAAGTGTTAAAACTGACACTTTCAAGGTGTTAAACCCATTCTAACTCTTAGGGTTGATTTTAACACTCAAAGTGCAATGCTTTAAGCACTTAGACATTACAATCGTCAGACATCTGAAACTTGGATGGATGGCACTTCCCATGTGTCTAGCATTGGTGGTTCTTCCAGAATCGTCCATAATTTGATTTGCGCTTGGTGGGTACATAATTAAAAGGACAAAACGCAGATGACGCGGATCAGGCTCGACAGTTCGAGTCTGATCCGCGTCATCTGCGTTGTTTCCTTTTAAGTGTCGCGACATTACACTTGTCAAGTGGTATTATTGTAACTCCTGTCAAGTTCGGAGATATCTACACTTGAACAAAGTGCTAGTTCAGCACTTAGTAAGTGTTAAATACAGCAATTCAAGTGTAGTATTTAATACTTTATTTTTTAGCGTGTACAAGCAAATTTCAGCAAATGGATCTTTGGGTAAACTGGGGGTCTATTGGCTGAAAGTGTGCTTGTACCACTTATGCCCTGTCACAAAATGCAGGTTATTATATTGACGGACGTCACAATCATCGAGTATTTTAATGATGATCCACTCTTCATCAGGAAAAGAACTCTACTTGTACTGCAAACAGGCAATATGTGGGTGGGTGGCATCAAAAAAGATTTTTCTGGTGCTATTCAACAAAGAAAAGGTCATCCCCGTCCATTTCAATTCCCCTCTTGTTGGGTTAACATTGTGTCTTCCCCACAGGTGAATGTCCAGGGTCTTCCACGGGGAAAAACATTAACCTCTCAAGCCAATTGAAACACCCTAGGTACCTTTTCATGTCTCAAGTACCAGAGAGTGGAGAAATAACCATCGAAAAAACGACCCAAGAAGTATCAGGGTCAGAGTTCATGAACCAGTTTTGGAGGATTTCAGGTTTTAATGTATATAAGATTGATATTTTTCAAGTAAAGCACGAGTCCCCAACCCCAATATCCCCGTGACTACGCTGTTGCATACAGGATCAAAACCATAATATAATTGTATTTTTTAAGTTTTCTCCCTCTTCAATGTCTGGTTAACATAAGTATACATTTGGGGAGGGGAGGGGCGATTGCATAGGCCCCTACCTCCTCCCCCAAACCTCTTTACACACAGTTGTAAAGGAGGGGTGGACATTTCCATCCATCGCTCCCAGGTAGGGCCAGTGGAGTTGGGTGGGGGTAGTAACCCCTAAGCCTGGATGTTGTCTATCGGGGGACGGGTGCAGTTGGAAATCTAGAAGTGGAATCCGCCCACCCCCATCGGAAACCCCTTAGAAACGTCCCTGCTCCCAGGATCTACGCCACTAGCCACAAACTAAATGTAATACCTTTGGCGGCGACGGCGGGTCTGTGTTACTTTCCGTTAACGAGTAGTTACTGGTGCCAGAAATATATCTTTTAGAATCTGTTGCCCCATATGATGAGTGGCATCCTCCGCTGACCGGTGTTTCAAATGAAGATAATTTTATCATTTCCACTTCGTGAGAAGTATCTTTTGGGGTATGTTCACTATATTCCTGGTTTGAAATATCGTTTATATTTTGTCTTGAGCAAAAGGAGTTTATGGAAGAAGAGGATGAACTGAGATTTAAAGATGATGTACTGAGGTTCAGGCATTCGGTATCGTTCATACATTCGTTTGTCGCTGTATGTTCTGTAGAAAACCTATTCAGGCTCGGGGATGTAAGGAAACGGGGTATTCCTCTATCAAATGGTAAATCCGCAGAGTCTGTAATATGATTTGCTGTTGGATGTTTGTTTCTCTCGGCAGAATGGCGATAACTTGAAGAAATCGTAACGCTCCGACTTTCCGCACAACGGTTACAGTGTATAAAGGGTGGATGGAACTCATCTTCAAATGATGAAGACTCCATTTCTGAGAATTCGTGTTGCATAATCTTTTGTTCATCATTTTTGTCTCTTTTGGCAAGAAGTTTCAAGTGTTGATCGTTTCTCTGTGAAAAAGCATCCGTTGAAGCATTTGGTGGAATAATATCCTCAGTGGTCATACTTTGTGGATAAAGTGTAATCATCTCATACGCTGGCGGAGGAGGCCTGTTTCCTGTAAAAATAATTCATATATTAGAACTTTAGCTAACACAGCTGGTTTACCAATAGTGGACTGGCCGGTCAGGAGAGTTTCCGAAGCTGATATTGCGTTCGTAAATGTGATCAGTTTGGAGTCGGGGACAAACTTGGTGAAACGATTTGCAACTACTGGGTCATACGGAGGAAGCTGATGATCGAATTATTTGGTTGACGGGACTCCAGTTCAATTTGTGGGCCGGTGAACCATGGAATGGGGTTGCAATTCGAAATCACGTTGACTAACCCCATGAGAGGGTTGGTCGGTCCAAGGTTGAGCGTTAGCTGTGGCAATTTTGAGAGTGGGAGGGCCCAAGATTGAGGTGACCGGTCGCAAATTGAGGGTAGGCCGGTCCAAGGTTACAAATGGGTCCATCGATCAGAAATGATCCCGGTCCTCTCTGTGGGAGGAGGGGGAGGTTGCCCCATAACCTACTTCAGAACCGATCATTGCAACGAGCTCATTGAGGTCGTTCCAGTGAGGCTCATAAGCTATGTTTCTAAGGCCAACATGATATGCTTTAGTTTGTTTTCTGTTCAGTAGCAGAAAAAAACTCCAGTTAAATTTGTTTGGTTACAATTTATTGTAGAGAGCAACTAGGCACTCTCCAATAAATTGTAACAAAGCAATTATTTAGACCAATAGCTTGCAAAAAATAAGGCTATCTTTGCCAGAAATATGGGAAATATAATAGTTCTAAACGACCTTTGAAAAATAATTCATCGCTCTACCAGTTAATTTTTTCTCCACTTCGTAAATTGATAAACACGTGATACATCAAATCTGAACCTTGCTGCAAAACAGGGACGCCGGAAGGTTGGGAAGGGCAAGCCAGCCTGGAAGTGCAATCTGGACAGAGGGTCAGACATTTCCAATTGGTTACTTTTAGTATCGAGGCAAGGCTTAGTTCAACGAATCAGAGTTACTGCATCGAGGCAAGGCTTAGTTCAACGAATCATAGTTACTGTCTCACTAAATTTCTTTTCATCGATTTTATGTCAAGTTTTCAAAATATTGAATACAAAGTTGATACGTTGAGGGCTAGATTAGCAACAGGCATTCTTTTAAACTTTGCAAACAGCGGCAATTAACACTGATTGTATTTTAACCTCTCAGATCTTATTACCCTCCCCCCCCCCCCCACCTCCCCGCCCAGCTCCTGTGTCTTTGTTTCAAACGAATACAAATATTTACTTCACTGAGTCCTATGTGGGAACTGAAACAAATAATTGCTGATTATAATTTTTTCCGAGACGATTCGTTGTTTCAAAATTACATTCAGTGACTGAATGTTTTACTTTGGACATTGGGCACAGTCTGTGCATATATACAACCACCAACAATTTTGTCTGGAAGTTTCAGGTTCTGTCGAATTTATTTCCCTTGAGTAATACACTGACTCAAGGAAATTAGACTATCTTTTACAACGATTTTGGAATGTTTCCCAAACGTTAGGAGGTTACATCGTTTTCTAATTACCTCTCTGCAGTGCAATACTATGTTTATTCAAAAATATATGATCTAACCTCACCCCCGGAAAAAGGCTATCAGCGCTACTGGACACATTTAAATGCTTGTTGTCTTTGTTCGACTCCAAGGCTAAAAAACTGGGTCATCACACTGTGTGTATGGAGGTTATAAACTGAGAAGAAAAATAACTAGTTCGCGCTTTGAGTGTAACAAAGCATCATCAGCGATGTTTTAGCATTGGAGCAACTTGTTCCATTCAGGGACGAATTATTACTCGAGCATGTCGCACGTAACTTCAGCATTGGGGCGAGGGGGTGACCATGCCCAACTTTTTCGGGTCAAATATTCTGCCCCCGCCCCCACGATTCTTTCTATATGCAGTGATTGGACTATGTGTTCTTTGAAACAATACAAAGCACGAAATGACCATGTCTTCTCCAGGCACTGGAGGACAGATGCTTTTGAATATCGCCTGCCATTCAGCTGAGGTATCTGGTCTGGCAAAGGGATACGCGCGTCTGGGCAATATGGTGATTGGTGGTTTACTACCACAACACGTTTGATAAAAATAGAAATTCTGAAATAGCAAAAATCTTTTTTTTTTCTGTAACAAAAACATAGCTTATGGTCCCTCGCTGGGAGAGCCTGATACCGCTCCAGCAAGGGGGCCATAAGTTATGATTTTTTAGGCAAAAGCTGAAAAAAATATAATTAATCACCACACTGGTTTATGCCATAAATTCTGCGCGTTAGGTCAAGGAGAGGCGTTAAGTTCCAGACTGCAAGAACTAATTCACGGTTACAACTTTTAACTCTTTGAACACGAGGGACCGCTTTTCGGTCCAGGAACATCATACGCCATAACTGCATTAAGTAGGTTGCCTGCTTAGTGAATGTGTAGAGGAGGCCAATCAATATTTTCAATGTGCAGCCCAAAGGCTGCACGTTGAAAATATTAATTGGTCCACCCCCAAATACTGAATATGGACTCTACCAATTGCTGCCATTTAACTGCCATGGAAGATACCACGAAGGTTCAAAGGGTTAAGAAGTCAGTATACGTAACATAACATATAACATAACATTTATTAGCATAAAGCATCCTCTACAGGACTGTATGCGAGAATCTACAAGTAACATGAACAAAAGTCGTACTCAAAACATTACAATTTCATCCACCAATTTTCCATGATCAAAGTACAATATTTTTTATTAATTTGATACGCAAAAGAACGTGGAGATGTGAACTAGAATTTCCAATAAACATCACTAAACATATCATAATCGTGTGGCGAAAAAATTCCGAATCACGCTGCAGATTTTATGGCATAAACTGGGGGCTCTATTTTCAAATATTAATTTGAATTTCTCAAATTTACTCAGATTACTAAAACCGTCGATCTCACTGTTCATCAGAACAAATAGTTCTGACCGAAGCTCCGAATAATGTGTACATTCCATAAGAAAATGATATTCGTTTTCTATTTTCCCAGAGTTACCTTCACAGTGAATATGTATAGATACCGGTATTGATTTGTAATTCTTTATTGGTAGAACTTTATTCCTGAGCAACATACGCCTATTCGATAGTTCACATTCCAGGTACACATTATGACATGAACTGTTTCAATATTTACATTGCGTTATGGTACACAGACAATTCCTTAGTTTATGCAGAAAAGTCGTTTATTTGATGCCCTTGGAAAAGTTTCCCGGTAGGCTGCGGGTGGTTAACCTTCTGGAAAAAATAATGTTTTAGAGGTAAAGAAATAAACACAGATTTGTTGCTTCTGTGTTTGCTGCCCCGTCCCAACACACACACGCACATTTTTTCTCGCCGGGGAAGCTCAAAACATGGGTGGCGCGAAACTTTCTCCAGCGGGGAGGCTTGTGCAGCTGTGCTCCCTGACGCGGAGGTCATGGTATTCCCCAGCAAGTACACAATAAAGGATTCAGTCTCCCCGACGGGGGTATAAACTAACCCTCCCCGACGTGGGATATAGTCCTTCTGACACCCCATTCCCCACCCCTACCCCCAATGCGCCATCCCTGCCTCAAAACTAATTCTAGTTTAAACAATATTTATTAATGAAAACATTGTAGTTGCAAACAATATGATTTACAATAAGGGAAAGAAACAAATATAATTATGAAGCAGTGAATGCAGCATACAGAAACAATACTAGTGAAATCAAAGATGAATGGATTCGACAGAAAGCTTGATGCTTATGCTGGTCGTCTCCCTGGGTATTATTATTATAAGTATTACGGGAACTACTGGCGGAGTACCAAATCAGGGGCGGCGGAACCGCGGGAAGCCGCCGGGCCATGTTTTTTGTATGCCTATATTTTAACACATCCATTGACTGGTGAAACAAGGGGCGGATCCAGAGCCTCCCCCATATTTTCACCAGCTATGTTTCTCTCGTACTTGTTCAGTTTCGATGGATTTCGGGTCATTTTTTGCAGTATGTGGCAGCAAACGCTAAAATGTATAGTCTGTTAAAAAATCGTTAACTGAAATAGATCGTAATCTTACAGACATACAAGTACCAAATCTACCCCAGACAAGATAATCCACAGACAGTATAATTGCTGTTAACGTCTGGTAAAGCATACAAGTGAGGTCTATTTATCAGCTTTGGTCGTTACGACCAAAGCTGATAAATAGACCTCACCTGTATGCTTTACCGACGTTTTTTAACGGCTCTCAAAATTTGAAATCTTTTAAATACATCTTCTGAAAAATCTCAAAATATCCGCTCAGATGCATGGAAATTGGGGTTTTGGAACCCTGAAATTTAAAATTTTCGTACAACGGGCCGAACCATGGTCGGCCCATCATACCGACGGCCATCCATCGCCCGATCCAGCATCCCACCTCCCCGGATTTTTCGTTCCGCCGCCCCTGCAGATGCAAATTGTATAAACTGTGTGATGAAATATATTTAAGTATATAGATAGATACTTTAGAAGAAGATAGGAATTACAGTGGTAAGATAAAAGTATAAGATAGTATAAGATGAATCCAAGCAGTCGAGTGACGAACGACAGTCAGAAAACGTGTAAAAGGACACTGAGTTGACGCAGCATACATAGAGGCACAACAAGAAGAGCTAAAACTGGGCTGGGGATATCATGAGATAACCTACCCGACAAGAGAACAGGTTCAGCCAATGTATTTAAGGCTGAGTCTTGGAGAGCCATGATGGCGCGGTACCCACCGCGCTGCCAAACTAATTCTGTTCCTGGCCTCGTGCATAGTCAACAGCACTGATTTAAATTAAAACGCTAATATATCAATAACATGATTTTGGAGGGCGTTACGGTTTATTAACAGCCCGAAAGGAATGATTAACAGCCAGTGGGTCCATTAACAGCCCGAGACGAAGGCTGTTAATCATTCATGGAGGGCTGTTAATAAACAGGGACGCCCAACAAAATCTTGTTATTACTATTATTACCACTTCTAAAATGGTTAAATCCAAAGGTCCTTCATCAAGTTCACTTGATTGTGACATCTCGAGTTTTCGCAATGACAATTAACCAAAACACATGTGTCGTCTGTTTCAAGATAAACAAAACGTCACGCGGTCAATCACATGATAGCTTAATTTAAATATTTTTGTTTGCCACGAAAAATTGGCCTTCTCCCGAAATCTATTAACAAAAACCTACCGTAATGAATTAATTACACTCACCTTGACACTTCGAATGCTTCATCACCGAAGTAATGGGGAAATCACACAAATTTCACGTGTTTTTTTTTAACATTCATTGCAGTTAAGCGCGTTTCATCATCTCGGAACCAGTGGCGCGTTTGGTATGACGGATTACATAAACTGTAACCGGAGCCGGGGCTGTTGACGAAACATTTAGCCGGAAGCGGGCCGTTAACCACGTTAACACACAACTTCCAGTTTGAGTCTGTGCATTATGCACTTTTACCGCAAAGGTAAAATTGTGTTAATATACTAGAGAACGCACGCTCAAGTGGTAATAATTTTGAATATGACGGTTTAAGACTAGTAACGGTTGAACCTGTTGTCCATATCGGTTGTATTGTTGCGAATTTCTGAATGGTATCCAGAGTCAACAGTATTTCGTGAAAGAAATTAAAGTTTCATGTACGACTGGATGATTTTTATACCATGCTCGCCTGTAATACTACCCGTGAAAAGCCTGCATGTTAAATTTTAGCTTTTAACACTACTACCGGTGTAAAGCTTCTACTACGGTTAAAAACAATTTACACCTTCAGTCGGCAGTTCATCCACCTTGACCTTTGGCATGACGCAATTTGCCGATTCATACATTCACATTTCATTCAAACAAACGACATTTTGCGGTACCATCTACTTCGTGTAAATGACTTATTAAGTTTAAAATACCTACAAATAAATATTTAAAATAAAATTTAAGAACTGTTAATAATAATTTGACTGAAAAAGCAAGGTAAATTCAATCAACTTTGACGATGTGTCTTGATGTCAATCAAGCATTCGCGTACGCCCGGTAGTACCACCCACCGGCACAGATGTAAACAAAACAAACCCATGTGTTTGCGATAGAAAGTGTAGTTTTTCTCCATTTTAAGTGACAAAGTCGATTATTGCGGGGGCCCCCTACTACTCGTGGATTAAATCTGATTACCGGCCCTAGTACTTATTTATTCTATATATCCATAGAGCATGTGCAATAAAGTGAATCTAAAACCAGTTTAGTTGCTCTCATTACTTTTGGGACATCCCTGATGTATCTCGTCATGAAAGTAAACTTTTCGATAAAGTTATCTCCCTTGAAATTATTAGATGAGCAAGTTTCCTTTTGTTACTTCTAATAAACGAAAACAATAGACAGCTCTCGAAGCTGTCTGATGTTTACGTTTATTAAAACTGACAAAACGACACCATGCTTTTCATGGCAAGATAATTGGAAGCACCTAGTTCACAGGTATTCCGTTATTGGGGGTAGCTATCAGAATCATATCTACCAACATTAAGTAAGTGCCCCACTTTCTTTGTTTGGCGAATGTGTTTTTACAGTAATTCGCAAGAGTTTACTCTTCCCAGGAAAAAAATTAGCAAATCTTACATGCTAGACTTTTATATTAACCCTTTACCTAACATGAAAAGCAGACGACACTTGCAAAAATAATTCTTGAATAACTAATTTTTTTCATTTTTTGTCTCAAAAACATAGGTTATGACCCCTCGTTGGAACGAGCTCGACGAGCTCGTTCCAACGAGGGGTCATAACCTATGTTTTTGAGACAAAAAATGAAAAAAATAATGAAAATTAACAGGCGATTTTTGAGAATAGCGCTGGCCGATTTTGGCCGTTACGTTGGGTAAAGGGTTAATGGAAAGGACAATGTCTGCCTTGTATTTGACGGTATGAGAACGAAATGATTTTGCGCGCCGAAGGCGCGCAGGGACAGTATGGGGAACAAGCCCCTTTCGACCCTCTTTGACGATGCGCACACTGTTGATATTATGAGCAGATAAAAAGTCGCAGGACATCAAAAGATGATGAAAACGCAGTTTTCTAATATTTAACTCGTTACCTAACAATATTTTACAAAATAAATTAAATTTCACATTTGTCGAAACCAAATATCACAATTTTTCAATAAAACCGTACAAATATGGATGTCATCAGAACCAGCTCAGCGAGCTGTTTCTGATGATATCCATATTTGTATGATTTTATTGAGAAACTTCAGGGATATTTTAGGCTATGGTTGGCTTATTCTGGTTAATTGTCTAGACGTTTTTGGCTGCTGCGTTAGGTAAAGGGTTAAATGGGATTCAACAGAACATAATTCATATGTTCAAACTGATTTGAAAAAAAAAATTGTAAAAAAACAGTTTCTGTATTTTATACTACCCTACCAGACTCTACAAGAAATTGCTTAAAGTTTGTGAAATAATGCGCACATCAATGATACAACTTGGGTAACATTTCAAAATTTCGATTTTTATCTGGAATTCCCATACCCTTAGTATTAAATTTACTGACAGCTTTTACAATTTAAGGAGAGCTAACTTTTCTGCAAATCTCTTCCAATGACGAAAATTGTGTTAAGACATCACTAAAAATACATGTCAGCCCACGTCTACTTGTCTAACCCTACTCAAAATATATTTTGTAATATTCCAAGAGATGGCAGGAAGACTGAATTGTATTTTAGGCAAAACTTGGGGATGGGGGTTGGGGGGGGGGGGGGTATTATACACAGATCAATAGCCTGAATGGGTTCGGAACGGTTTTTTTCATACCCCACCAAGCCCTTGATGCAGCTTTTCCCGATACCATTGAGTCTATTTATCATTATTCTTTGGAAAACATAACGATATTCCTTAATTAAGTCAGCACATAACCAGTTAATGATCAAATTGATCTGTGTGTACCATAATTCCGCCAACAACTCCTGCAATTGCCTTTTATACAACGGATTGTTGTGTGTATTCACACAACATTACCCGACAGAGCACTGGAATACGTTTTGGGAAGACCTCAGAAAAATGTCCCGACTGGGAAAATCGCCGTGGAGGGAGGGGGTCACATCCCATACGTCTCTACCAATATTTCTTGCTGTGATGACTTTTCTGAATTCGTTTCTTTTCCATTAATCTCCCATCTCGACTCCATTCACCTGACCATTGTCGGAAAATCTTCTGTTGTGTGGATCTGAAAAGCACAGAGTACGTACAGCCCAGGAAACCAATCTCAATCGTCTGGTGATAAAATAATTGGATGAAAATACAGAACATGAATATTTTTTACTCATCCATTAAGAACATTAACCGTAAACACCACAACAGAGGAATGTTGATTGACTCCGTTGTTCACTGTACAAAGCCGCACTGCGCTATTGAAAAGTCTGAAAGACTTAGGTACTGGGGATCAATTGTGTTTCATCTTTCATGGCTTTCGATGTCGATAATTTTCATTAATAGTTTCCGAGACTTCTCAACGAGGGGATAATCCGATCTCCCAGTTTAAAAAAAATAGGGCGACTGAAGAATTCTGGGTTTTGATTGCTTTTGTATATACTGTTGGTTCAATAAGAGTGTGCTTGTTATTGTAACACAAAATAACTGCATAACCGATCCAGGCACGCCGGAAGGTTGAAAGGGTGGGTAGGGAAGTGGGGCGGGGAAATCAACTTCAGCTTGGGAGGGCAATCGGGAAAGAGGGTCCGTGACTGAGGATGTTCCAGTTGGATACATGTGGTACCAAGGTCCGTAGATAACGTTCGCAAGGCTCAGCTCACTAAACTAGTCTTCATCGATATTATTTAAAGTCAAAGTTTTACGTATGAAGTTGATTCTTTATTGGGTTAATTGAAAACAAGCATTCTTTTGAGCGTATCAAAAAACTATAACAACTGTTGTCTCTTAAGCACGGCACATCTTATTACCCCATGGAACAGTGTGGAGGGGGGGGGGGGGGGGGGGCTGGCTGGAAAAGATTTGCAGACAGAGGGTCTAAAAAAAATTTTCAGCCTGCCGGGGACCCACCACCCCAAACCTGTAAATTTTTTTCCATCCCCCCCCCTTCGAAGGGGACCCCCCCCCCCCCCCCCCCATATGTCATTCCGGAGCTCAAGACACTGCCGAAACCTGGCCAATTATCAATGGTCCGTTTTCTGTGCTATTGTGCATTCCCAAATTTTAGTTTTTTCTGCATGAACTAATACAAGGGAAGTAATTCTAAATTGAAATTCAACCTCATGTTATAAATCCATGTAAAATGATTTAACAAAGTTATCAAAACAGAGATTTGTCATATAAATTGTGTTAAGGTGAAATATTTTATGAGACACATTCTACATCCTGCAATTCTTTGTTAGCACCATATACCTTTGTTACATAATATAATTTGATGCCCAAAGTTAATGTATCCTATTTCCGAGGCAATGCTGACATCACTACATGTGAGTTGCGATACGGTACTGATACCTGAAGCTGAGTGAGGGCTGAAATCAGTGGTGCATTGAAGAATGTCAAATAAAATGTAAAATAAAGCAATCAGTTTGAATCATGACCAATCTGACATATTCAGAACTTAATCTTATGTTCACCAGTCTGAGATATTTCAATTTTACTTGTTGGGTGGTCCTCGCTAAACTTAGTTATGCCATTTGTCCCGGCAAACATGTCTCCACTGGGCTCTGGTTGATCTACACATTTCCGATTTACAAATATCTTAATTTTTTCATAGAGTTAACTTCTTAACCAAGTCATTGTTGAATATGTTTTTGTTGATTTTAGTTAAGTTTACATTTTATATAAACTAATCAAAATGAATATGATAGTTTTTGCTTTTTACATGTGGAGAGATGAGCTGTGGGATTAGGCAAACTAAAATGAGTTGGTTCTAAAGACTATATAGCAAAGACATATTTTGTTAAAGTATATTAATAGCTGAATTCAGTAGAGTAATTCTACATGAGTCAGTTTGGTTGAATTGAAAAAAAAGTGTTCATAACAAAACTCAATTGCAGATTATTCAAATTTGATCAGTGTATGTTAATGTTTCTAATGTCCACTTCAGTTGTCGAATTTGCGAATCTTCACTGAGAACATTTGGATTCTTCTGAGCTTGTCTATACCCCACATTCTCTCCAAAGCATGTTTAAAATACTCTATTCACCACCCTGAATCATCTTAAAGGTATAAGAACATCATTCTTTGAATGAATTCAAGTGCAGGAAAAAATTTGAAATTTGGGTCATTTTCACGTTTTTTCTGGGCCAATGGACCCACCCACCCCTATCCTGTGTCTGGAATTTTTTGGCAGCCCCCCCCCCCCCCTGCATGCATGGAAGGGTATGAATGTCCCCTGCAGGGTCGTCGGAAGCATGAGGGGGGGGGGGATTAAAGAGGGCACTCAACTCCGGTTGATTTAAGATCGGGAGTTTACAGCGTATCATATTTGTTATGTGAAACTCAATAGAATTGACATTATATATCTATCATTCCTAGAGATGTACAATGTGCCATCCTCATTGCTTAAAGTATTGCCCATGGCACCTTGTCCCAATCACGGGACGATATAAAGCTTTAGAAATCACCCCAACGTTAGTATAGCCTATTATTTGGTGATCATCAAATCGACCAAACTTCATCTTTATACCTAATACTCCCCCCTCCTCCGTTGACATTGGCACTCATAAAATACGTTAACCTTTTACCCAACGTAACGACCCAAACCTGCCAGCGCTATTCACAAACAATCGCCAATCAGTTTTCATTATTTTTTCATTTTTCTGTCTTAAAAACATAGGTTATGACCCCTCTTTGGAACGAGCTCGTCGAGACAAAAAATGAAAAAAAAATTGTTATTCAAGAATTTTGTTAGCAAGTGTCGTCTGCTTTTCATTTTAGGTAAAAGGCTAAAAACGAACACTCGAGAGTTTCTCAGAGTTCTCGGAAAGTAAAGTTTCTTCTTCTAATGAACGTCTGGCGGAAAAGGGCCTCACGACAAGGGTTTGTCAGCTCCCCCTACTTCCGGCACCTCTGCTTCCCCCTCCCCCCCCCCTGCTCCTTGGTCAAGGGTGGGGATGTATTCCTCGTGCATCTTTCCCCACCTCTACAGGGGTCTCTGAAACAATTTATAGAAATGAGTATACAAGAACAATGAAAAATACTTTCTGGGACATTTTCTCTCAGCCGTGCTCATTTAAAAAACTTTGATGCCACGGACATAATCATTTCTTATTGTGTTTTCTAACATGAGGTTTCCAGAGCCGTGAGCAATGATTTGCTCAAATGGGAATAAACTGGGTATGGGGAACAGCCTTCGTTACCGAAGGGAGTGAGATAAACAGATTTTTTCGGACAGTCTTTTGTCTTATTTTATCCTGCTATGAAAAGCTGTTGGCCCATTTCACACAACAATCGCCTTGTGGACATTCAGGGTCTAGTACAACTTGACCGCCGACCCATAGTTCCCTTAAGTTGTCATCCAGTTTAGATGACTGCATCTAGATACCGGAAGCTGAGGACGAAGCTGTGGTGTGAGATTTCCTGAAAGCGATTTCGTCATTGTATAGGAAACCCGCAGCTGTACTTTCCTAGGATTTAAGGACGGACCAAGAAGACAAACACAGAAGGACACGTGTGTGTGAATGGGTTAATCGATATGGCACAAGAGCCATATCGATTAACCCATTCACACACTCGGGTCATTAAGCTTTCATTACACGCCACCATGTCTGTAATTATCAGAAGGACACTCAGCAATTCATTTGACAACTCGTCCCCTGAGTTCCAATGTGTTCTATGTGCCAATAGGCACATAGAACTCATTGGAACTCAGGGGACGAACTATCAACAAAAAGAACACATTTTATCACCAAGCAAATTTGTGCGGGGAACCCGTGCTACAAATTTCGTCCCCTGACTTCCAATGTGTTCTATGTGCCTCCTGGCACATAGAACACATTGGAACTTTGGGGACAATTTTTAGCTATTGCTGACAATTGAAATTGTAATTGCGGTGCATGATTTGTAGAAACTTCCAGTGAAAGTTCGCTTCTTTATAAAAAATAGTCCGCGAACGATTTCCGTTCCGCACATATGTGCGGAACAGATTTTCATTTCCCGCATGGTTTAGTGTTGCTGTAGATAGGCAATTCATAGAACAGACATGTAATAAAGTATATTGCGTAGGAAAGTCGGGGTTTGTGGCGTGGATAGTATCTACAACGCTAGACGTGCCAAGAGCGATAGTGGTATATATGCATTGACAGCAATCCAAACTGATGTTTCTCCAATGCGCAGACAATGGCATCAGGGACTTTGATTTTGGCGGCCTTAACGACTATACAACCTCAGTGTTTATAGGCTCAGTTTCTGTTCGAGCGATGTCTGTTTTGTTGCCAAAAGAAACTGCTAAGTAAAGTCATGTTAACCCTTTGAACCCGAGGGGCCGATTTTCCGGTACAGGTAAATCATACGTCATAATTTCATTAGTAGGGAGACTGCTAAGTTGAATGTGTGGGGAAGACTAATCAATATTTTCAAGGTTGCACGTTGAAAATATTAATTCGTCTACCCCTAAATAATGAATATGGAGTCTTCTAATTGCTGCCATGGAACTGACGTGGATGATACCATCAGTGTACAAAGGGTTAACCATTTACTGAAAGCACACGATATTAATTTTTTCTTCATTTTTTTTTAATCAACAAAAGCACATTCAGCGACCCCTCATTGAGACGAGCTCGTCCCAATGAGCGATCACATGATATGCTTCTGTTGAACATTTTTGAGAATTTTTTTTCCACTGCTCAGTTTGTGAATTACGCGGGTGGATGTGGCCAATTCGTTAGGTAAAGATATTTAATATCTTACTGAATACGAACCGTAGACAACATTGCAAAAAAAACACAAAAAAAATCTTGAACAAATAAAAAATTGAATTTTTCGGCCACAAACAACGCCTGTTGCCCCTAATTGGAACGCTCTTGTTCCAATGAGGGGGTCATTGGCCATATTTTGGGGGCAAAAATAAAAAAATAATAAAATTTGGATGTTAATTTTCGAATAACACAGGTCGGATTTACGTTAGGCAAAGGGTTTATAATACCAGATTCCTTTATCATCAGTACTCATTACAGCACACAAATAAATCCATGGCACTGGGTTGTTTTTGTTCTGTATGAAAATCTAAATTACCACATTTTTCTGAAAACCGAGTCTTAAAATACTTACAGCTATACAAGAAGAAAGAAGAAATGGTTTGGCGCGCCGAAGGCGCGCCGGGACGAATTTGGGGGACAAGCCCTTTCAACCCTCAGTGGCTGTAGGTGATGGGTTATACATAAAACGCAGAACTACACTTGATAAGTTTATGTATTACACTAAAAAAGTGTTTTAATTCTTAGGCAATCCCTAATTGAATTTGAACCCCCGCATTGGACATTTTTATTGCCTTTCGGTGTGTTCCAATATTAGTACAAACTTTGGGAGACCCGAAACCTTTTTTACATTTTTTGATTGATGCGTAATTATGTATGTATGTTTGCCTTGTTACAATTATGAGAGGGTGCCTATAGGCACTCTCCCATAAACTGTAACAAGGCAAATCCTCATAGAAAAAATACATTTACTTCAAAGATAATATGAAGAGCATCGAAAGAATATGAAGCCTTTGAATTGCAGTACCTACAGTTTGTTTTTAGAGGAAAGTTTTATTTTTCAAATTAAAAATGAATTTATTTGTATAAATATGCACTTTCTATATTTCTGTGTGTAAAAAGACAGCGGAAATCCTCTCAAAGTTTGCTCACTTTTTGCAAAATAAAAATAAAAATGAAACCCTCCCTCCCTCCCTCCGTCCCTCCGTCCCTCCCTCCCTCATTGATTTGAAAAAAATATTGCCTGAGAATCAATTAATTTATTTTGTGTGGCCTTATCATTTTGTTTCTTCTTATTGAGTATGCTTGTAAAATTCGTGAACCTGTTGGTGAAAACGATCTACAGACTCCATGACTTATTATTTTATCATCGACGAAATTGCAGTAATCAATAATTCAAATTGTCTAACATGTTAAGACAAGTGTAAAAACTCTCCATAACTCTAAAATCCAATTTATTTTTGCTTGTTTCCAAGCAGACAGAATTAACGGTTCTCCCTAGTTTCATGAAACGTACACCATACATTTTATGTAAATTCAACGCTAACTTTCAACTGGCAGGTATGTTCCTAAAAAGCTTCCTTATTATCTCTTTACCCAATGCAGATGACATCAAAATTATTATTTAAAATATTATTTTTTCAGATTTTTCAAAAAAATTCAATAAACCCCTATATTGTGACCCTCACTAGAACGAGCTCGATGAGCTCGTTCCAATGAGGGTCACATGATGGGGTTCTGTTGAAATTTTAGAAAAAATATATGTTTTCCAACAGTGCTTTTTGTAAATTACGAGGGCGATTTGTTTGGTGAACGCCTTCGTTTGAGGGATCTGGACAAACACCAAGCAGTGTTGTTTCCAATCGCACTGCCGAAAAGTGCAGTCGATAAAGGTTTCGACAGAGAAAAAATAGTATTTATTTATTTATTTATTTATTTATTCATTGGTGTTTAAGGTCACATATTTATCAAAAATGGCTAATCGTGACTACAAAATTGGTTGTCAGCTTGATTCGGTATCATTCTAAAGAGGGCATTCCCTGAGCAACATATACAAAATCCACTTTAATCCGCTTTCAGGAAATTTTTTTATATCATACGGCGTTCAAGATGGCCGACAAATCGAGGAAAAATAGGAAACGGCCTTATAAGTTCAAAGTTCTATCAACTTCTGCGGGACTTTCGAACTAGATCTATGCCAAAAGTACAACTGAGACTCGCCAAGACACCTTTGAGGTCATGGACCCGGAACGACTTGGCAGATAGCCGCCAAAATTGCTCCTGATTCCAAGAAAAATGAGAAAAATCCGTATAGACCATAAGTGCCGTCAAACACTGTGAGGATATCCAACTTATAGTATGTTTTCAGAAGAATTATGATTCTCAGCTAGAGTATGAAGGATTTTGTCCTCATAAAATCCGGCGATGGCCGCCAAAATGGTTTGAGTTTGAGGAATAGCCAAGGTTGGGGAATTAACATCATTCAGAATCATCGGCCACAACTTCTTCACAATTCTGACAAGTGTCTCCCCTACATTTCCCACAAGCTATCACACACCTCATATCATGCTTGCAACAGCAACAGGTATTCATTCAGCGTGTATTTCTACTTGCCATCTTGCATTTACAACGCACAAAATTCAGAAGCGACCTTTGCTTCTCTATCCATCATCACAGGGACAAGTTTAGAATTTTGGAGCTTCCACCCCCAGTCCGTCGAGTCTAAAAATCACTGTACAACGAATCCCATGCAACGGACAATCTGAAGACGACACTCAAAGAGAGAAGATAAGCTTCTCTCTCTCCTCTGGTGGGGTGAGGGGGGGGGGGGCGGGTCGTGCTTCTGTGGTTCTATAGGGCCATTGCAAGAGGACACCATCTCCATGAACTTGGCGTAACAGAGCGTACCCAGTGATTTTCGCATCCATACAGACTTTGAAAGAAACTGAAACCCGCTGCACCAACTTATTCAGGGGTGGGAGAAACATCACTTACTTTAGGCGCTCTCTGATTTGAGTAGACCCCTCTCTCTCTTTGTGGAGCTTTGTTTTTACCCTGCACAGAAATTCCCGAGGTGGTGTCATAACCATTTCATGCAGGGATAAAAGGATGTGTAATTTTACAACTTGGCCAATTGAGGAAACAGCATCCCCAAGTTTGTCGACGTACCTCTAATCGGAAATAAATATCAACCATATCGATTCTACAATAGAACACCAAAGTTACCAGAACATCTGTGTTATTTGCAACAACGACAACGCCTGGAACACTCGAAGCTATTTCGATAACCATGGATACAATCATGATATCGGCATTGCCGATACCAATATAAGTGCTATGACTGTCCTTTTCGAGAGAACTCAACAATTTAATAAATTGAGTTTTGTTCTTTGCACTCGCAAGAAATGCTTGCTGATCAGTGTGGACCTCTTAGGATGCAGCAAGTTGCATATCGGCTCATGCTTTCGCAGATGTCTTTCGATGTTCGGGGCCTTTTATCGATAGTCTGTCCCCATACCCACCAAATACTATACAGCACTTCCCATATTTAGATCGAACATAAGCGGTGTATTGGCGAATTATATGTGCGTATGAATCCTTTCCTCGCCCACTTCACCCCGTGGTGAAGAGCACCACCACGGAGGACAGAAGCAGGGTTACCAGGAGAGTCCGCGGTCTCTACTGAAATGGTCGTCGCATTTGCTAGTTGAGCTTTCGCTAGGTTTCACATTGCCTCATCCTTAAATAAAGACATTGGCATTGCTGTGAATTCATATTAAAAAAAATGTTCCGTAGCGTCGTATCTCTAAGTGATGGCGATCGAGCGAGAAAACAGGATCGTGGGATTCATCAAACCTTTCTGGTTGTCAAGCTTAATACTATCTTGAACCAATGCTTTGACGTGCATGCTTCGTTTGATTGACGCTTTCAAGAAGTTCTGACGATCAAGAGTTTTATGAATACGATGGTTCACAGACTCGGTTTCATTACAATTGATTTGGTCTTTGTCTCCGTTAACAAGCCTAATAGAGAGTGACCGTAAACGATTCTCATTTAAATCAAAGCGTTCTTGAGCGTCTTGAAACCATTCACGAATACTCAGAGTGTCTGATTAATCCCTCTTGATTCTGGCGGTATTATTTATTTATTTATTTATTTATTTATTTATTTATTTATTTGTGCTTTACGCCACATCAGCAGCTTAGGCTATATCGTGGCGATAAAAGTGTGTATTTCAAAAAGACCATTGATTGAAATATGAAACAAAAGGAATAAGAGGTTTAAAAATGATGAGTGTGAAACAATGAGAAAGTGAGACCAGTAGTACACAAAAATGCTGTGTAAATCAACCTGTGAAATAAATATGGATAGATGAAATTTAAAAATGTAAAAACAATTTAAAATTTATTAAAAAGGTTGATTACTTTCAAGAATGAGATGACTCTTTGCGGGCTCGTAAGATAAAATAAATCTCTCAAAGATCTGACTGTAAAATACTGCCCTCTAACATGATTAAAATCAGTACAATTCAAAAGAATGCTTTCCACTGACAACACCTGCTGGCAGGGAACACATTCTGGTCGCAAATTACCCTCCAACAAAAAGGAATGTGTAAGTCGTGTATGACACCGCGTCAAAACTGCAAGATCCGGCCTACAAAGGTTACTGGACGGGTATTGATCTGAAATAATTGGTCGGAAGCGATGAAGCTTGTTATTTGTCGCTCCATCTCATTCCGCCTGCCACATAGATTTGATGTAACTACTAATATGAGGCTTGAAATCACTGAACGGAATCTTAAAATCAGTGAGAGGCTTTGATAAAGCCCGTTTTGCTGCACTGTCCGCTCTGGTGTTACCAGCGATACCTACATGTCCGGGTAACCAACAAAACACGATATCGTATTGGTCAGACACGAGAGTTGTTAGTTTCTCACGAAGTTCCAAAATGAGAGGGTTCTTCAACTTTGGGTTGAGTAAAGCAAGTAAAGAGGAAAGAGAGTCAGAAAAAATCATCGACTTCTTTGCCTGTAAATTTTTGATGTGTTCAAGTGCGAGTTGTATAGCTTTAACTTAAGTTGTGAAAATAGAACTCTGATTCGGTATTCTGATTGAGGTGATATGATCACCAGTAACAGCAGCTGATGATACTTTATCACCATCATTAGATCCATCCATATAGATCATTGTATATGTACTATACTTGGACTTTATTTCGGCATATTTTTGTTTAAATTGCAAAGAATTTGTGTCAGCTTTTTTGGTAGAAGCAAGGTCTAAAATAGCTGTAGGTTTTTTAAAATGCCAAGGAGGAATGTGTGATTTACGGTTTTCCTTTATAGATTCAGAATCAATTTTTGCAGACTCCATGTGGGGTTTAATTCTAATTCCCAATGGAGGAATATGTTCCTGATGTGGGTTAAAAAAAGTCAACATTTTGAGGTTCTGAAATACAATTATAAGCAGGATTTGAAGGATTGGCCAGAAGTTTAGACACATATTGGCGAGACAATTTAATTCTGCGCTTCTCAAGAGAAGGCTCCTCTGCTTCAACAAGCATCGAGGCTATTGGGGATGTTCGAAAAGCCCCTAGACTAATTCTAATACCACTATTGTGAATGGCATCAAGTGGTTTGAGATACGATTTCCTTGCAGAACCGTTAACTATACAACCGTAATCTAATTTTGATCGAACAAGTGATCTATACAGATGGAGTAATGTCTTTTGGTCAGTACCCCAATCAGTGCTACCAACAACCTCCAGTAGGTTCAGTGCTCTCTTACATTTAACTTTTAGTTGTTTTATGTGGGAAGTGAAATTCAGTTTGTTGTCAAACAACAAACCTAAGAATTCCACTTCCTTAACAACTTTAATAGGACTACCATCAATTTTCAACTCCGGATCTAGGTGATGTTTCCGAAGCTTACAAAAATGAACACAATTTGTTTTTGTCTTTGAAAACTTGAAACCATTTTCTGTGGCCCATTTTTGAATTTAAACACAGCTGAAGTTCACGCTCTATAGCATTCAGTTTTTGCTGCTATAGCAGATTAAAAAGTCATCTGCATACAATGACGAGTTAACCATATTCTCAATTGCATCAATAATACTATTGATTTTCACTGAGAAAAGGGTAAGAGATACAAAAGTTCCCTGAGGACCCCCCCCCCCCCAAATTCCTGCCCGTAAGGATCAGATAATGTTGACCCAACACGAACCTGAAATTGGCGGTCCCTCAAAAAGTTTTCAATAAAAAGAGGCATACGCCCTCTCAACCCCATGTTAAAAAGATCTTTTAAAATCACATACGTCCACGTTGAGTCATATGCCTTCTCCAGGTCAAAGAAGATGGCGACCACATGTTCTTTTCTGGCAAAGGCATTTCTTATAAACGTTTCAAATCTAACCAAATGATCCACTATACTTCTCTGGCCTCTGAAACCACATTGAACATTCGTAAGTAGATCGTTCGATTCCAGAAACCAGACAAGTCGATCATTGATCATCCTCTCCATGGTTTTGCACAGACAACTTGTTAGGGCAATAGGCCTATAATTAATAGGGTTGCTGTGATCTTTATCAGGCTTGGGAATAGGAATTATTGTAGCTTTTCACCAGGAAGGTGGAAACTGGCCAGTCACCCATATGTCATTAAAAATAGATAATAATAGTGTAAGTGAAGTTTGAGGCAGATGTTTTAAAAGTTGATAGTGTATTTCATCAGGTCCAGTGGCAGAATCCTTTGCTCTGTGCAAAGAGTTTCTTAACTCTTCCACAGAGAAAGGTTCGTTGTAATCCTCTAAGTTACTGGATGCAAATTTAATCTTTTGTTTTTCTTGTTGTTTTTTACGTTTGAGGAATTCTGGGTTACTATTTTCAGACGACGAATGTTTCGAAAATGTAGAGGCCAACTTGTTTGAAATTTCTTGTTTTGATGTAATGAGTGTGTTGTTATCTTGTAGGTGTTGTACAGCTGATTTTGTTTCTTTTCCTTTAATTTTTTATTCATTTTCCAGATTTTAGAGATGGGGGTGTTTTGATTCAGTTTCGAAACGTAAGTTTCCCATGAACTTTTCTTTTTTGTTTTAAAAGTCGTCTTGTTTTTTCCCGATTTATACGTAATCTGTCCAAATTTCGTGCGATCTTTTATAGCCCGTTTACACTCAGTATCAAACCATGGTTTAGTGAAACGTTTTGGATTTGCCGAGGTTTTAGGAATGACTTGGCTTGCAATGTCAATCAACTCTGTGGTGAAATGTTCAATCTGGTCAGTGCTCTCCTGATATTTCTCCCGTGTGAGGCGCTCAGAACAAAGCGACGAGAAAGTGTCCCAGTCAGCCTTTTTAAAGTTCCACTGGGGCACCCTCTCATCATCCGCCGGAACTACACTCTCCAACACATTCGGAAAGTGGTCACTCCCACACAAGTCATATTCTACCTTCCAAAAAAAATCAAGGAAGACAGAAGGGTATGCAATTGTTAAATCAATTGAAGTGTAAGAACCAGATGCGGGGTGCAGGTAAGTATCTGACCCATCATTGAACAAGCACAACTCATATTTTGCAATGAACTCTTCTGCCGTTTTACCTTTTACATCTTCTTGACTGCAGGAATTAAACCAAAGGTGACTATGTGCGTTAAAATCACCCAACAAAACGTATGGAGTTGGGAGTTGTCTGACCAGCAGCTCAAGATCATTCAGCTGTAAGGCTTTACTTGGTGAAACATAAATAGAACAAAGAGTAACTATTTTCTCCAAAGTTAGGCGTACCGCCACATCCTCTAACTTGGTCTGTAGTGGTACAGAACTGTGAATGATGTCGTTCCTAACCAAGACACTCGTTCCACGAATATGAAGATCATTATCGTCTGCCCAGGCATTATACGAAGTATAATGCTTAAAGGCTGAACGATCTTGAGTCTCGGGTTTCTTTAAAAGAGTTTCCTACAGGCAAAAGGCTGCTGGTTTATATTTTTGGCTTAAAAGGCCTAGTTCATTAAAATTCGCTCTAAAACCTCGATAATTCCACTGTATAATATTTTGTTTGGGTGTATTTTCCATTTTTGAGTGGTGATTTAGAAGGTGGACATATGGGCGAAATTGCCCCAGTGTTTCTTCTAGGTGATGTTTTACGTGGGGATTTTCCCTGAGACGAACTCAGGGGTGGTTTGTTTGAGAACGTGTCATCGATGCACTCATCGACTTACATTGCCTCAGTGCCTTCAAACATGTTGCCCGTGACAACATTTTGAAGACGTTTAGATATTCTATTTGAATCAAGTTTCTGCTTTTCCTTTTCTTTTTTCTTGTCTTGTTGTGACTGTTCCCTTCTCTGACTCAGATTTTGTTGAGAGCTATGTTGTATGTCTTGGTGTTTGGTTTATTTGGCTTATTCTTTTCAGGTTTAGGTTTTGGTTCTTTATTGTGTTTTGTTTGAGGTAGATTTTTCGGGTGTTGTTCCTTTTAGTCGGTTGTTATTTTTCCTGTTGTTTGGGCAGCTGTATTCTTTTGGGTGGATGGTGATTCTAATTGGTCTATTGTAAATGACTGCACTGAAGATGGTATTGTACCTTTGAGCCATGTGTCTTGTGTTTGGCATGCTACTGATTGAGTTAGTGATTTTTTAGATAATTTTGTGGCATATGATGGTGATGATGCACACATACCTGGCATTGATGACACGATTTCTCAGGCTTCTTTAAAACTTATCTGTTGTTCACATTTCACTTTTTCAATAGTTTTCTCCTTTTTCCAGACAGGGCAATCTTTGGACGATGACATGTGATTGCCCTGGCAGTTCACACACTTGATGGGATTGCTGCATGGCTCCTGATGTTGTTGGCCACATCGATAACATATTTGTTGACCTCTACAATTGTTCTGTAAATGTCCATATTTCTGACATTTGAAGCATCGAAGTGGATTTGGAATATACAAATCCACTTTGATGTTCATATATCCAACCTTGATAGCTTTTGGTGGTTGAGTAGAATTGAATGTTAAAATGTAAGTATTTGTTTTAATTAGTGTGTTATCTGTTTTAATCTGTATATTTTTAACATCGGTCACTTCTTGGGCTTTTAATTCCATTTTTATTTCCATTTCATCAATGCCATTTAACTCTCTGGTTCTTATTACACCTCTGCTGCTGTTTAATATCTTATGCGGAAAAGTGTTTACCTCAATGTCTGCGAGTTTTTCCGTTTTCAATAAATTTACCGCTTGAGCTTCCCTTTGACATTCTATCAGTGGAGCGCCAGATCTTAGTTTCTTGGCGTCTTTAACTGTATCAGCAATCCCTTTGATAGATTTTTCTATTAAAAAAGGGTTCAAATCTGAAAGTCTTTTATTTTCATCAGCTGCATACATAATAATAAATTTTGGCCAATTCTTTTTTGAGCATTCTGTATCCGAGTCAGAGTCAGAGTCAGTAGAGAGTAAGTCCCTAGCACATTTTTGTTTTTTATTTGTGTTATCCATGTTTAAGTAAGTATGTCGTTCATTGCTCCGGCTCCCACCCACCACGGAGTCCAACAAGGGGTAGGGTTACTGCTACGCAGTGAACCCACCGGGTTGCCAGTATTCCCACATACCTGGTATGGAGCAATATACTCAGCCAGTGTTTATACCGAAGTATGCCACTGGCTGATTGGCCCGTATGTGGAAGTGCCATGTCTTCAGATGGCGATCATCCAACCAATCACTTTATAAAAAACACTGTAATTAAGGTTGCCACGTGAAACTGAAACAAACAGTGCAGCAAAACTAAGTATTTGGTTAAAATATGTGTTTAAAACAGAACACAATGGCAATTATGATAAATGATTAAAAGAAATGACTAACTGAATGACCACCAAATGCCCCCCGACGTGACACCCAGAACTTTTTGGGGTGGGGGGCTCCCGATTGGCCAGAACGGATCGTCCAACCATCCTTCTACTCCCGAAGTTGGGGCCAAAACATTGTATTGAACAGGTACCTTCATGATGGAGATCAGGGCCAAAGCGGTGTTTACAACCTGATCTCCATCATGGAGACTTGTCCTAACCGGGACCCAGTCTGTTCTCAACTGTCAGGATTCCTTCCTCCGGAGCCTTCAGACCGTACCTCACGGGAGAACAAGGTGCCTGCAAGATGGCATTAGCAGGATTGACCATTTTGGTCCGGGGATGCGTATTTTTATATTTCGCAGCAAACCAGCTCAATTGAGCAAACTCGCTAATATAAAACTAGCAAACCTGCCCAATTGAGCAGGCCGTCCTCTATCCGCCACCTGAGGACCCGCCTAGTAGGGGATGGTCAACCCCCCTAGGGATTCTGGCGGTACTCATATCAGCATTTTCTTTACTTGTATCATGTATAACGTTTGCAATTGTCGATATTGCATTGTGGTTTCAACACACCTGTGAATGCGGAGAACCCACTGAATACGAACAAAATCGGAAAACTCCTACCCCTAGTCAAACCTCCTTGATGTTTAACCCTTTACCTAACCTGAAAAGCAGACGACACTTGCAAAAAAAAATTCTTGAATAACTAATTTTCTTCATTTTTTGTCTCAAAAACATAGGTTATGACCCCTCGTTGGAAAAAAATGAAAAAATAATGAATATTAATTGGCGATTTTTGAGAATGGCGCTGGTCGGTTTTGGGTACAAGGTTAATAGAACTATACTGCACTTCCCATATTTCGATCGAACATAAGCGGTGTATTGGCGAATTACATCTGCGCACCACCATGGAGGACATGGGTAGGGTTACCAGGAGGGTCCGCGGTCTCTACTGAATTGGTCATCGCATTTGCTAGTTGAGCTTTCGCTGGTTTTCGCATTGCTTCATCCTTAAATAAAGACGTTGAGGTTAGTGGGAGCTCATATTCAAAAAACGGTTCCGAATTCTCGTCCCTCTCAGTGATGGCGATCAAGTGAGAAAACAAGATCGTTGGTATCACAATATTTTGGTTGTCTGTCTTAGCACCACAACTGAGATGATCCAATGCTTTGATTTGCATGCTTCGTTTGACTGGCGTTTTCCAGAAGTTCTGACGGTCAATACTTTTTTGAATACGATGGTCCACAGACTCGGTTTCATGACAGTTTATTTGGTCCTTGTTTCCGTCAACCAACCCAGTATAGAGAGATTGTAAACTATTCTCATTTAAACGTCAAACAATTCACGAATACTCAGAGTGTCTGAATAATGCTTCCTGATTCGAGTGGTACTCATGTCAGCATGCTATTCACTTGTGGCATGTTTTACGTTTGTAATTGTCGGCAATGCATTGTGAATTTCAGCACACTTATGAATGCTGAGAACCAATTGAAGACGGAAAGAATTGGAAGAAAACTACCCCTAGTCAATCCGCCGTGACGCTTGACAGAACTCAACATAAAGCACGAGGAGCGGCTTAAGGTCGATGGAACGACCAACCCATGGTCGACTACTTCGTCGGACGGAGTGATTTCCATTCTCGACGAAACATTTATAGAGCCAGGGATGCTTCCCTGGCAACTCAAGCATCATTTGGAGGTACAGTTGAGCACTCTTTGCGTAACTGATGTGTCCTGTTGCCGCGAACAGATTCAAGGCTCTACTCAACGATATGATGTGCATGTTCCAATCACTACATCTTTCTCCTCTGATGAAGGATTTTAGGAGGTCTACATACTTCACAAACTGAAGCCTGAGCATAGCAGTTGGGAATTGCTGAGCTAACCTATAGATACACTGCGAGAAGCAATCTTCTAATTTTACAAACTCGTCAGATTCTGCAATATCCGATAAGGGAACTGACTTGCTTCTGACTCCATCATACAGATTCTCCAACTCAGTGACATTGGATGTTTCAATTGATCCAGCTCAAAAGCATTGGGACACGCAGAAATCTCCGTTTCAGGACCGTCTTCTGTGTCAACACGCGGATCAACAAGAAATGTTTCGCTCGAATAACGGCAACTGGACATCGATGCCTCAATTTTACTCATAGAAGATTCTGGGATCGCCAAACGCAGCTTACACCAAGAAATGGGCACGACCTGCCCCCGAGTATGCTTTACTTTACCAGGCATGATTGATGTCAGTGGTTAATTTTCATGAAATGGTGGTGTGTTATATTTGCTTTCACAGATGTGATACATGAAGATGATTACTTAACTCGTTTTTTTTCAGAAACATGCAAAGTAATCCGTGAAAATCCAAATTTTTGCAAACGCTGACCCGAAAAAAATGTAGAAAATTGCTTAAAGGGTGGTCCTCTGGAGCGCTGTAAAACATTTTTCACAAAGGTGATTTTGGATATGTTCTAGAGGGAACCTTCATGTCTCGAATGTAAAATCCAGCTTACTGCCAATTTTTTCCGGGTTCGCCGGGGGGAGGGGGGGGGGGGGGGTATCAGGCAAAAAATTACGGATACAAGGTGGAAATTTTTACATTTTCAATTTTTGGGACCCACCACCCTCGGAATGCAAATTTTTGCCAGTCATGTCTTGGACACCCACCCCTCCCGCACAGTTTTTCCTTAAAGACAATTGGGGACCCACCCCAATTTATAAAATCTGTTTAACGAAGTATTCAAATTACCTAAGGCAAAAAAAAAATAAAATAAATAAGTACTTTTCCCAAACATGAAAGGTGCCGCAAACCAATTTGTCCGATATCCCAGCCCTGCTCTTCGGCATCCAAGGCATCCCTAGCCACAGATGGCCTCAAAACAATCTCTCTGCATATAAAGCCACAACGGAAATGCAGCATCAGGTAACCACTGGAACCCGCCTCCACCAACTGTATTGCAGATATACACCCATTCATGTTCCAAGCAACACAACCCTTACCCTGATGTGCAACATGTCTATGCTGTTCAGACACCAGTCGAATCCTACCACCAAGAAGCCCTGCCCAAAAATATATTGTTCCCACCTGGATATCTTCAACTGTCCACAAGAAATAGTTGTTTTTCATTTCATTACTTTTCGGTTAAATGTTTAGTTTGTACAGCTGGTCTGAGAGAGACCTAATACTGAAGTTCTTTGACCTATGCCAGGGTGGCTTGTCTGAGATGAATTGCCTCTTATTTATTTTTTTATGTTAGTGTCACTAGAATCATATTTACCTTGAAATTATACACGTTTTCCACAATCAAGATTTTTATTCTATCAATCTTTCCAATTATTCCATACATGGAAGCACACTAGACCAATGAGGCACCCTGAGGCTTACAGAAGAATCAAATAATAGGAGCTACAAAGCACTAATAAGAGGCAGACTGCCTTAGAAGAAATATAAAGGAGTGAAAATCATGACCAAATAGCTGGGAATCACTTTTTTGTTTTGCAAATTTTTGCCAGTCCCAGAACAGGACCCACCCCCTAATGGAGTGTAAAATATGGGGAAAAATTCTAACATGGAGCCCCCAGCACATTATCAATGCTCTATTCTGTTCTAAGTTCTGAATCTAAGCACTTGAATTCACTTTGGTTGTAATTACTTGTCTGTAAAATGATATTTGGCAAAAAATTGCATGACACCGGCAAAAACTTCACTTTGGGGCTCGGACACACGCACCCACCCGGACCTTGTATCCTGGCATTTTTTTGCGCCCCAACCCCACCCCCCTGGGTCGCCCCCACCAAAAAAAAAAAAAAAAAAATTGGCTTTTTCGCCTACACTACGAAGAACCGTACACACAAATGCTCGTGACAAGTAATTACACAATACTACAGATCTCCAATCACATATCGATGATGTCACTGATAAGTGGCTGATGACCTCACTAATCACGTGGGCGGTTCGTAGCAACGACTTTGGACTATGACGTTATATCTTGTGGTATCTTAACATACTATTTTCAATGATGCATTCATTTTATGTCTTTATGTTTTTGTGACACATTGTGCATTTTCACATTAGCACATATTGGGCTTTAAAGCATGTGCCCATGTGCTATGTTGTGCCCATATATACATCTTGGTACGATCAGCAGGCAGTCTTATATGTAAGGTACTCGATTAAGTCAAGGAATTGTATAGACCGATAGCTCCATTATGCACAATAGAAATAACTCTGTACAGACTGAATCAGAGATTTATTTCCTCATGGCCTCACACGACAAAAGTGTAGAACTCACAGGTCAGCATCTCCGGATAAGTAGTTACATATATCGTAAGTATTCTCACATATGAGAGCTAGTAAAGGGGACCTAAAACGTGCGCGGTATACTACTTATGCTTGTTTCATCAACAGCATTATATTCCCTGTGGCTACTGAGGGCAAACAAGCAATAAATAACTAACATAATTCTACACAACTGAGTCATTCTTTCTAATTTCATGCAGTAGTCGAAGTTCATTAGGACACACCGTATAATGGAAGCCGTGGGTATGGGCCGCCGTTCCTTCACTATTAATTTTATTGGAAACTTTTTATTAGATTTTTTGTTCACTCAAAAAATAATTGTTAACCCTTTGAACATTGATGGTATCGTACATGTCAGTTCAATGGCAGCAATTGCAAGAGTCCATCGTGATTATTTGGGGGAGACGAATTAATATTTTCAACGTGCAGCCCAAAGGCTCGGTCTACTCCACACATTCATTTAGCAGCTATCATACTTAATGCAATTATGACGCATCATGTTCCTGGGCCGGAAAAGTTGCCTCTTGCGCTCAAAGGGTTAATTGTGAAGGAGAGACAATTAGAACTTGTCTATTAAACATCCATTTTTCACAGATGTTCTCTTTCATTAAGTGGGATGCGCTGCCTATTAATAGGAGAAGGGTCAATATGTTTGAAGTTTCGACAGAACTTTGCGGCAGCCCAAGTATCACTATGGGAATGGCGTCAAAAGATGACCGCTCACGCGGGCTACCATGACAACCAAACATGACGTAAGTGGGTCACGTGGCTATGACGTCACTTCCGAGGTCCCGAGCGAGGTTCGGCCAATTGGGCACGTTTACCACATCTCCTACTACGATTAGTTTTTCATTTTCTAAAGCACATGACTGGCATAAAATTAGCACAATTTGTGCAGCTTTTGACGCACATTGAGCTAATGTGTAGCACCTATCGGTTAGTGCGTGTGAAACCAATCAAGGGCATAGCCACTGCACAAATAGCGTAGCCATTTTAAAATGGCCGCGGCTTATAGCAGACGCCTGTGTGAAAGCTACACTACGCAGATGATTAGAACTTGGACGGATCTGTAAACAGCAGGTACAGGTGAGATGTGAAAATTGCAGACATGGACATCTTGCATACAAAAGATTGATTCCCGTTTGTGAATCGATAACACAAAATAGTTATGAGAGTCCTCCTTTAATTTGTTTAGGAATGGAACGAGTTCATCTGGAAACCGAGAAATACAACCAGTCGCCAATTATTCACTGTGCATAATTTTATCCGATACCCCACCCCGTCCCTCACACACATATACAAAAAAACCCACAATTTCGCTGAAACTTTCAGAAAAAGCCTGTATACGAAACACGCGGGTGTTCTTTCATCGATTGATACAGCATACGAAACGCCATTGTTTCCAACAAGGCTGCTCATGAAATTGGAATTGCATATACTTTACCCGACGACCAATGGCTAGGGCGGAAGTCCTCTAAAGTGGGTAGCATAGAAATTTAAATGATTGAGCCCCACTTGACTTCATGAATACTTGTGTACGGTAGTGCGGTATCGTCATAGTTGACGAAAGTGACCCTAAATACCAATAAATAAATAATACACTTTGGACAAGATACTTAATCTCGATTGCCTGCGTGGGGGCATGGTGGCACTGTGTACTGAGACATATACTGCACGTCGATGGTGACCTTGCCTCAATTTTCTTGTGCTGGGTTAGTATGTTGGAAAGTCTGCTCGGTGATTTTCTCTAGGTACTCCGGCTTTCTCCACCCGTACAACTGTTCGATGCTATTTAGCCTTGGATGCTGAAAGTGTCGTTAAACCACAATTAACAAACAAACGAAAATAAAGCTTGTGCTGGGTAACTGAAACATGAAATATATATACGTTGATTGTATGGTTTGAACTCTGTCTTCTTCCAACATTTATTCCAAGGAACACACACAACCCTTTACATTCACATTCAGCCCGCGTAATTTAGAAACTGAAAGAAAAATGGCAACCAAACCATATCAGATGCCCCCTTATTGGAACAAGCTCGTTCCAATGAGGTATCGCTTGATATAGTTTTGTTGAAATTTCTTGAAAACTTTTTAAAAAAGATACTTAAAATAACAAATATTGATGTAGTCTACATTGGGTGAAGGTTAAATGAATTTGGAGTAGACTTTCATAATTATTAGTATATTCTAAGATTTAATACAAGTTTTTATCAGTAAAGTAGAGTAGAAGCAGGACAGTAACCATCTTTAGATATTGGATGCGATGAGAACCGATACGACCCGGCATCCGAGTATGCGGTCCAGTTTTACCCGCTGGACCGGTCCAAGATGGTCCACTGTACAGTGTTTTCATTTTTAACCAATACAGGGCGTTTTGACGCCTTCCGTGAATGTATTCGATGGTGGAGAGTGACTGTAGGTTTTTAGTTGATATCAGACATGTTGGATAAACTCCCTGCAATATTAAGAATATCATAAGATATTATAGCTTAAAAACAAGCGAATTTGAGATCTTCCCGGACTGACACTGAGTTCAACAAGACGCCATCTGCAAAGCTTTAGCATTGCAGATGGCCCCTTATTGCACTCAAGGGACAATATATTAAATCATTTATCAGTTAACTCCTAATCACCGGGCGCCTCCTGACTGGAACGACTTGGGTCTTACTGTGGGGGACGCGTGTTCTCAGAACTAATCTCCTAGTTATTTCACATGTTAAGTTGGAAGGTCAAATCCAAAACCGAGCGTTGTTCCCCAAACTAGCGAAAATTTGACACCTTTCAATGTCCCATTGGACCGCATTGGATCACCTGTACTGGCCCAGCTCGTTTACGTACCGGTACAGCCCTGGGCTGATATCGGATCGACATTTTGAGGTCCGATCCGCAACATTAATATTGGACAGGGATGGAGGCGGGATGGCTTCCCAACCATGAGATGAATTTGCCCGACAGTTCTTATAAGCATACACATATCTGTGCTTCTCGATAAGCTATTAAGGTAAGGAGTCTACAATAACCAAAACTACCACGTATTCCACTTCGATATTGTTGATTGTAGAGTTCAAAGTCTAGAGGCGGTCTGACTGACATATTACCAAATTATCATAACAATTTATTCCAATGCATAGGTATATGACATGCCAGCTATTGGGCACTTATAACTTTGGGTATGTGCGCCTCCCCCCCCCCCCCCCCCCTCATAATTTACTCATCTGAATAGCGGATAATGCAAAAAAGAATTGTGTCATGAGCTAGACGGTTAGGAAACAGAATCATTGGTTTTCCAGACAACAATAATTATGGAATACTGTATTACACGGACGGCATACAAAAGCGGTTCTTTTAGGTTAAAAGTAATAAGCGAGAGTATTTTGAATTATAAGTTCATATACAAGTAGGGTTTTGCTTACCTGTTGCTCAACCACGAAGTGTGTAGCTCGCACGGCCATAGGTCAAGAAACACAAATAGGACAAGATATCATTAGATTTTCATCAAAGAATCACAATATACAAAATATATTTCCTACGTAATTCAATACATACTACATTCCAGTTGTAATTCGATACATAGATCGTTTATGTTAATTGTGGTTAGAATTGTGCTTATAAATAGTAAGGTGCGTAAATATTGGGGAAATGATGGTCTGATCAATATATTGTCTTTATCTGTCGATTTACAATGGTCATAAAACAATTTATCACCTGTATTGATCAAAAATTGAGACTAAGGTTTTTCTAGAATAAAAATATATGAATGCTACCGAAAAGTATATTGTTTGGGTCAGTGAAAGCTGAAAAGGTGCCGGAGGGGGCATAACCCCCTCAATTTTTATATCATTTAGTTTGCATACCTCTTCCCCACACTGTGTATGAATAAAAGATTACCCATGGAGGTTCTTTAATGAGCATGTATGTAATATTGTTTACCTGTAACACGAATAGCAGACGATATTTGCCTGAAACTGAAACTACTAAAAACATAGTATACGATCCCTCTTTGGAAGAAATTTGTTCCACTGAAGAGGAATTGCCAATGTCTGAAGGCAAAATTAAAAAAATAATAAGAGCCCCCCCCCCCCCCCCCCCCCCCCCCCCACACACACACACACACGCGCGCACACAGAGAATTTTATTTTAGTTACGGCACCACTGGTTTGGGTGATTCTTCAAGTAGGTTACCACACGAGGAACACGAAATATCATGTTCATGATAATCTAGTACCAGTAGCCGCATGGTCCACCGGGAAAATTCTTTTAGCCCAACAACAGTCGGTGCATAAAATTTCGTGAAATGACCAAGAGGCCAAATGTATACCTGACAGCATAGACTGCCGATGTATCAAAATGTTCTCTATGTGGACTTACAATGGCAGTCCACATAGAGGACATCTCGATATACCAGCAGTTTAGTTTGCAACTGATCTCTTTGAAGCAAGGAAACAGTCTTCTTTTAATCTGAAAAATCAAAATTTTCTCCCATTGGGCCAAACTATGGCCTTCTGATGCGTCTACCCCCACCCCCGGTGCAACCATTTTTGCTGAATGAGCGATGAAGATGACACAAAAATTCCATCAAAATGACCTCTATGTGGACTGACATTGATTGTTCAGATGCAAGGAAACAGCGTTCGTTCCGTTCGAACAAGCAACAATTTCTCAGGATCAGGGGCCCCCGGGTGCATTTATCCGGTATCTTTTCTTGGCCCCGTCTGCCCCTGTCTAGTACTTCTTTACATTCTCTTTGTAATGTATTTGTACAAACTAACAACAGAATTGTCACAGAGACACCAATATAATTCTACTGTGAATGTGACGCTATCATGGGCTGTTTGTTTATCCACTTTTTTGTGAAAATTTGCGCGCAAGGAGCCGTGGAGGTACAGTACGTGGAGAGTGGATTGTAATTAAAACACCCGCGGAGTGGAGTATCACCTAAAGTATCACTTTCAAATTCTGTACATATGGACAAAAACACAAGCAAAGTTTCAGCCAATGAACCTCCGGGTTTAACCCGGAGGTCCATTGGCTGGAACTTTGCTTGTGATGGTTATGCTTTGCAACAAATTTGCAATTATTGCTCGGGTGGAATCTCCACTCTGCGGGTGATTTAATGATAATACACTCTCCACGTACTGTAATATGATGTACCTTTACTTAAAAAAGATATGCAGGTATTCCTTCCTGTTCCAAAGGTACATATTCCAACCAGTAAGTATTTAATTCTCATTGAAAACACCAAGATATTAACATAATGTGTGGAACTACCCGGTATAATCATAAAACTACGAATGAAGTGAGTCTTCAATTCTGATTGCAATGTCATCAAAATCTCGATCAAATCAAGTCTCGATTGAGAAGCATTTTTAACTTTGATTCACAGAAAATGAATCTTTATGATTTTTTTCAGATTCAATCGTCCGGAATATATCAGTTGGTCGGAAAAGTGAACCGTAAGGTCGCTTTCTAACGGATTGAAATATTACAGACGAGTGAATCTAAACATAGACGATGAGCTGCTATTTGAACACTGGACTGGTTCCAGGTCATAACTTCGTAGAATTTCTTACAGAATTAGACTGATGGTCTGAGAGCTTGGGAGACAACCTGCTCGATTTGGAGAATAATGGGAGATCTGTAGATATTACCTAGCTTGGGAATTGTAACCCATGTTGGCCCGACCATGAGATGAATTTGTCTGACGGTTATATAGCCATACTAATCGTGGTAATCGTCGTGGAAGATTGCCAGACCTTTTACAACGGCATTGCTGATTGCGATGGCTGGTCCGACTCAGATATCACCAAACTGGCAACCAACCGTGAGAGGTTTTTTTTTTATTATTTAATCTTATTTTTTTACAAGGATTTATACTTGAAAAACTATATCATGCATCCATACTACCAGTCTTAGAATAGGGAAATCTTGTGTGGAGTGGTACTCCACATTGCCCACTTAACCCTTTACCTAACATGAAAAGCAGACGACACATGCAAACAAAATTCTTGAAAAACAATTTTTATTCATTTTTTGTCTCAAAAACATAGGTTATGATCCCTCTTTGGAACGAGCTCGTTCCAAAGAGGGGTCATAACCTATGTTTTTGAGACGAAAAATGGAAAGAATAATGAAAATTAATTGGCGACTTTTGTGAATAGCGCTGGCCGGTTTTGACCGTTACGTTGGGTAAAGGGTTAAACGTGTGGAAGATGTTCGCCGTGATCCTGCACGAATAGTCAGCGGACTGACTCGATCTGTCGACGAATGAATGAATGAAAGGTTTTAGCGCGCTGAAGGCGCGCAGGGACGATGTGGGATTTACAAATCCCTTGCGACCCGGTTAGCCTTATTTTATTTCACTTGGATCTTGGATCACACAGGCCTAGCTTTCCTATTGCCTCAAATGGGGTCTGAAGGGGTATGCACGCGGTTAGAATTCCTGGCAGTTTGCATTGGAGTGATAGATTGTCAAAGACCAAACCCTCAAAGCCATTAAGACTATTGGAGAGTGGGCTCTATTCGGTTCCAGCTTGGCGATGGTAGAGGTTTGAGTCCCACCATGGTGGCGAGCCAGAATATAAAGACATATATGATGATGAATGAAATCTAACACTCGATCTGTCTGTCTCACGTGATTGACTTATATTGGAAGTTGGTTGGGTTTATTCCCGTTTCGCCGATGAGGTTAAATAAACAAACCAAAACTAATCGCCGGTGGAGGTGTGAACAAGTTGTTAATCCCACTGATTGATATTAACTCTTCTTCACCGGCTGAGTTCATGGTCCCAAAGTGATTAACAATCAGTTAACATTGATCAACTGTAAACAACTAAACAACTTCAAACATCTCAATAGTATATAATATGACCCTTCATGCTGTACATCAACAACATTTCCTTCAATTCATCATGGCAAGTGAACAAGTAAATGTTTCTTTCATCCCTAATAAGAGAGGTGGTAGACACTTAGTTTATGGTGGTTATAAATTTCGTGTGAAGTCTCAGAATCAACCAAATATACATTGGAACTGCGTTAAAAAAGATTCTTTAGGATGTCGGTCAACTATCAACACGAAAAACGATTTTATCAGTTCGCCGATGGGGCAGCATAATCATCCACCAGATATGGAGCAGATTGTAGCCGATGCTTTCCTAGCAGATTTAAAGAAAACCGTTCGACACGACAGCAAATCAGTGAGCGCACTTTACCAAGAGGAGCTTGGTTCTCTCAGATCGGATACTGACCCACTCATCATTGCTAAAGTTCCTACATTCTATAGCATCAAATCAGCATTATACAGGTCTCGTGCGAAAACCATACCGGCTCTTCCGAAAACTCGCTCAGCAATCAGCTTACCTGATAGTTACATGGAAACAACTGCAGGAGATCAGTTTTTACTGTCAGATCCAAGCGACGTCAACTGCCTCATTTTCAGCACAGCGTCAAACTTACACCTCCTCGACGAAGCGACTTCGTTTTTCTGTGATGGGACATTTGAGAAATCACCGAAACTCTTTTATCAGCTGTATACCATCCATGCTTTCGTCGACAATAAGATGTTGCCATTAGTCTATGGCTTGCTGCCTAATAAAACCAAGTCAACTTATATAAAATTCTTCAGCACCATACGCCAGAAGGCTTCATCTTTAGACATTCACCTACAACCAGCAACAATCTTTACTGATTTCGAAACTGCTGCACAAAATGCTTTTCGACAAGTTTTCTCTTCTGCGACCATCAAAGGCTGTCACTTCCACTACGCCCAAGCAGTGTACAAGTATGCAACAGAAAAGTGCAGCCTCAGAGACGATTACAAGCAAGATGACAACATTCATGCGGTCGTTCGACGTGCTATCGGCCTTCCATTTGTACCACCACATATGGTCAGCGACGTATGGCTTCTTGTATTAGAGGCATGGAAAGAAGCGTTGGAGGAGAGAGACGTCGACCCAAGAGTTACCAAGTTCACAGACTACGTCACGACGAACTGGGTTGAGAGTAGCAACCTCAATTGAACGAACAAGCATTCACAGAATCAACAATTCTGCAGTTGAGACATGGTGGGAAGGTGGCCCCACGAAGAAAAAAGTATCGTGCCATCGACAATGCTTAATATAATAATAACTCTTTGGCCAGCCGCTGATTTGTCGCGGTCCTCATAAGAGAAGGCCATCATTCCCCCTGCACCCCACCCCCTCTTCCCCTCCTCTCCTCCCAGCATTCAGATATAAACTGCTTAATAGTGTCCCTCACTTCCTCTTTTTCAATTTCTTCAATAAGCATTCCTACCCTCTCCCTCGTGTCCCCCTTCAGCCATCTGTCCTTTGTTTCTTCACCCCACTTCTGCATTATTCTTCCAGTAAATTTTATTTATAATCAATTATTGTTTTCTTATCGTTCCTCTCCCAGGTCCATTTACCCTTACATTTCGCATCCCTGTTCAGGATCTTTAAACCAAGCTCTTTTGATAGGTCCAACATCTTCCTCCCATTCGTGTTAATTTTCCTATCACCTCCCTGTATGCCCTCCTCCTTATCCCCGATGTGCCCATTGAAGTCCCCCATTAGGACAATACTGAACCCTCTGCTACCAAGCTCTGTGATATTCGATCTAAGAGTTGTATATATTGAATCATTCCACTCGGGCTTACTTCCCTCCACTGCTAAGTATACAACACCAACGGCAACACTCCTGCTTCCTAACTTGATTTTTGCCCATACTATTTCGTTGGATACTGGAATCTGAGTCCTTGCTTCTGTGAGATCTGTAATCAATGAGGGCTGTAATTCCTCTTTAGCGTAGATGCCAACACCCCCACCCCGTTTCTGACCCTCAGTTCGCCCAACTCCTATCCACACGCAACCCTTTATCTGATCAACCCGCTCATCCCGTCGTATCCACGTCTCACTTAGACCCATTATATCGAAGTCTCCTTCGTCCATCATTGTTGATATTTCGCTTACTTTTTTGTGCAGACCCTGGATGTTGCAGTACCCAAACTTAATGAATCTTTGTTTTTTTGTCATCACTGGCACATTATTATAACCCTGGTATGTCCCTGTATTGTGCATGTTTGTTGTTCTTCCTATGTTCCCAGCATTTGTGCCCCTCTGGGTTATCGGCTGTGGTCCCCTACCCCCCTTTTCTCCAAAAAAGGCCCAGCCACCTGTAGAATTTTTTGGCCCAGCAGGTCTGTACCCATCCTACTTAAATGCAATCCGTCTCGCCCATACAACTCTCCTTGTCCCCAGAATGAATCCCAGTGGTCAATGAAATGTACTCCCAAGTCTTTGCAGTGCTCTTCTAGCTCCTCGTTTAGTGCCATAATCCGTGAGTTCCTCTCATTCCCACCACCCATAACGGGGAGCACCCCTGAAACGATGATCCGAGCATTCCTGCTAAGTAGCTTACTAATTAGGTCCTTGTATGTGTCCACCAAACGAACTGATTTCCTCTCCCTGATGTTATTGGACCCCACATGTAATACCACTACCGGATCAGGCCCCGACCCAGCTACAATACCGTCCACTCTATCCCTCAGGTCCTCCACTTTAGCCCCCGGAAAGCACAGAACTGTTCTATTTTTACTGTCCGGACCACAGACAACCTTGTCGATCCCCCGAACTATGCTACTTCCCGCAACCACCAACTTACTTTTGGCCCTCGCCCTATTTATCTCCTCTAGTCTCCTATTGTTTACAGCGTCCTCTTCCTCTCCAACAGCCCCACTCGGAATCAATATCGGTATCGGTATCTTTGACCTAGGATTACTCCTATCCTTGTCCCTCCGTCTCTTTCCAGGCCCTGAACTACCTGGACTACTCCCCTGGTCTTCCCCCGAATCCCTCCTCCTTTTTCCTGGCCTAGACCCCAAGCTACTATCTGTTGCAACTACCTCCACCTCCTCCTCTGTCTCTTCCGAATCGAGCACATCAAATCTGTTTCTGGTGCTGCACTCCCCACTGCCTTTGGACTTTACACCCCTATCTACCTGCTTCTCTGGCCCCCCTTTCCTACCACTTTTGGTAGTCCATGCCAAACACTTTACAGCATTGCTCCGGCCTGGGCCCCCCTCATCTGTCCTACGTACTTTTCTAGCAGCCCCCACCTCATCACCTACCTCATTCACATCAAAGGTTCTACCCCCATGTTTCCTCTTGGAACCACCGACAACCTTCCATCCTTCTCGGAAAGCAACTTTCACAGGCGTAACTCCAGACAGCCCCGCCCTACCAAGTTTTCCCTTCAGCTCAACAATCTCCCCCCTCAAACTTAACAATTGTCTCAAGTAGGCGGAGGATTTCCTGACAGTTTGCACATACCTCTCCATATCCCATCGAGCGACAGTCCCCATACATCATAGAACACTGTTTACAAACTTCAAGCCCAATATCGCCATCGGTGGCCCCACCAACCCGGCTCTGACCGACACCCCCAGTGACCCCAGTGACCTCTGTCTGCACACCAATACTTACCCCGTTGGCACCGTTGACCTGGACCGCGATATTACACGTATTTACCTCCATACTTACCTCCGTCTGAACAGACTTGCTCGCCATCATGAAGACAAAATTACGCGATCGGACAGGGGAAATTGTAAACACGCGACAAAAGGCAACACGACGAACCGTTCGACAACTTAGCGCTCACAGTTTTATTTAAGACCTCCTAACTTTGTCTCAGTTGCTATACTAAACTAACTCCCCACAAAGTTGAATAAAATAACCTGAAAATGAAATATATATGATTAGTAAACAATAAAAATACTTAATTTCGATTCGTAACCAAGGAGACTTCTTCTGTATACTTGCGGATCGAACCAGAGTGTTTTTGCTTTATCTTATTATAAAAGACTCTTTAGGGAAGGTCAGATTGACGCACTGTCATTTTTAGACAGAGTCAGTCGAAATTCGGGTTTTTAAAAAATGTGCTTTATGCCTTTAAATGTTCATATTATTATATTATACTTGCTCGTTTATTGTTATTTTTAGACAGAGTCAGTCGAAATTCGGGTTTTTAAAAAATGTGCTTTATGCCTTTAAATGTTCATATTATTATATTATACTTGCTCGTTTATTGCGTTGATAAATCAATAAAAAAATTACATTACATTCAGTCGAAATTCGGGTTTTTAAAAAATGTGCTTTATGTCTTTAAATGTTCATATTATTATATTATACTTGCTCGTTTATTGCGTTGATAAATCAATAAAAAAATTACATTACATTCAATCAATTCGTCGTTACTTGTGAGTTTCCCTGTGGTACATGGGTTAAATTGATAAAAATTATCTCCCAACATCCAAATTAACAAATTATCGCGGCACTTCTTTGATCTGCGGATTACTGACACCTACCCCATTAGAATCACATCGGCGAAACGGGAAGACCCCGTTGGTTGGAGTAGCTTAGAAAGCAGACGTCAGGTCCAGAAATTATGTGACTTTTATAAAATAGTCAATGGGAGTGCACCAACCTTTCTCCATACTCTGCTACAATCCCGCGTTTCTGATACATCCCAATATGATTTACGTAACTCGTCGAATTTTGTTCCTTATTCTTGTCGAACAGAGCTCTTCAAACGGTCCTTCTTCCCTTCCTGTATTGAAATTTGGAACACTCTCACTGAGACTGTACGAAAGAGCTCGTCGCTTGTGGAATTCAGGAAGTTCATTACACCGCCTTCTTATAAGCCTCCATCCCACTTCGCAACCAGGCACAAGAAAGTACAACATCATTCAAGCTAAACTACGGACTGATTGTTATGACCTTAATTGTAACTAATTCCCTAATTATGTGTCGGATTCCCCACTTTCTTCATGTAACGAGGGTATCGAGGATGCAGAACATTACTTCTTTGTAAAGATAAAAGATAAATTTAATTGCAATAAAACATCCATATATGGACAGATTGCATAACAACGATGAACATATACATATAGAAAAGAACATACATATATATGAATTATAATTCAAATACGTGACAGGTAAATCTCAATGTGCAAACGATTAAAAAGTACTTAGCAGCAATTGTCGGGTATCATAGAACCGTCGGATTACGTTGCTAACTTTCGATACAATTTCTGGACAATTATTTGATATAATTAGTTCATTTGTTCATCTTTTTTTAATTCACCAAAGATCGTATGATATCTCTGCATGGTGTCTTTGTATGTTATTTCTATTTCGATATTCGCAATACTTTCATCGCTGACTTGTCAAAATTTACAACCAACTGGAATTCGGTGGAGTTAATATTGTACGCTAGCCCGACATCATCCGAAAGCAGTAATAGATCTACTTTTTTTTAACTATTCCAAAATTTATTCGCGACTCATGCAGATTCGAGCCTGGCAGTTAGATGCGCGCATAACTAAATTGTGCTAACAGATATACTAACGAGTCAATTTCGGCCATGGGTACACTCTCACAGCAGGGCATACAGGCCCGCTATGCTATGCGAGTGTCCACATGACGCTTCGCACCACCCCCCCCCCCCCGTCCCGTCCCGCCCCGTCCCGTCACGAAGATAGGCTGCTGCTGCGGGGTTTCGGGGACTGGGATTTTGGAAATTGGTGGACATGTAGATGTCAATTGTTATAAATTTCGTTCACATTAAGGCTGAAATTGTATGGATCATTGGAACTACTGTTGTATTTTCTGATTTTCTGTTCAATTTTCATTATTTTATTCCATATTCTAATTATGCTTCATTTGGTTTAATTTTATTAGCGATATTATTCGCTCTGCCATATTGTAAATTGTACTCTGCAAGTCAATGTACAGGAGCAGAGGGTCTTCTAAGTGGAAAGCACTTGTCCTTCAATTCCGATTTGTACTGTTAAATGGCAAGTAAAATATGTTTAATCTAATTACTTAAATGATTTTTCAAGGACTTTCCATAAATTTTGTTTTACAGTGTACGATTTATAATCGAACCTCCCCATGGCTGGAAGATAGACTGACACATTTCGCTGTATACAGTAGCGTATAAAACGATACAATTCTGGGTGTCAGCGGAGAAAGGGTTACTGCTATAATTTTAGCCTCTGGCATTCATGTAATATTAAAAATATTGCCATTATATTACGGTGATCTATTGTAAAGATTTTTTTGTCCCTGACCTGTTGAAGATTTGCTGTTGTGTCACTTTCTGTTTGAAAAGTTTCTTTTTAAACCTTTTCCAGCAGAGTATTACAAAACAGCATATCATGCAGCTTCGTGAAATAAACTCGAGGACTGAGGTAGAATTTGTATAAATCGGTTCACAATTAACTTTGATTATTGCCAATTTTCTCAAATTTCTGAGAGGGAGGTCTTTGCGATCCCATCTGACAGAGAAAACTGCCCTTTCCATCAGCCTCTCCCATTCACTACTTAACGTTCTGGGCATCACATATCACGCCATGAGAGTAGATGCAGAATAAATTAGAAGCCATATTTGAATTTAATGTTCATCTCTGCTCCCTGACGTCGGCCGCAAACTGGCATCACTAGACCTGACCGAAAGAATTCAAGAGCGACCGGGGGTGAGGCTGGGGTATACCCATCCCACAACACGATTCCGTGACGGTCTCACCTGTGAAATTTGTTTCAAAGAGAGATGCAAATTTGGCATTCTGGTGGTCAGGAATGCCGGAACAAGGGGTGCAAATGATCCAATCGCCACCTGTACCCAACTTGAGGCAGGAGCAGGGCGGGCTTTTAGCGTACCCCCGCAACATTTTGTCAGGTTCTGATACCAATAGCCATCTCCTTATACAGAACCACCCGATGGAAATCCCCAACGTTTCCTATTGGCATCCAGAAGCAGGGTGGTCACTATTAATGTAAGTCCGTTGAATTAATTGTGCCTATCCCGCTGCTTGGTGCTAAGAGGAAATGTCGGGAGGCGTCATCAATACTTGGGAGGACCCTTCTATCTTTCAAGTGCTTAAATTGTAGACTGAAATCACTAAGATGGATGGAGGCACAAGCCTTCCGTAAAGGATAATGTAAATCTCCGGTCCATAACCCTGTCTCTTTTATGTGAGTCAATAACCACCTCTCCTTCATTCTCCCATTATTCTCCAGGGAATTTTGTTCTGTCAGACTGAAATTGTTGATATTGAATTAGAAAGTACTAATGGCTGCCCATTACTCCCAAAGTACACACCTGGCACACCTTGTCACATACTTTCAGAAGAAAAAATGGGTTCACAACAGGATTTTTAAAGTTTAACATTGTTTTATTTTTTTATAAGTTTCAAAAGTTTTTGCTGACGGGTGAGGAACTATGTTTTTAGGCAAAAATTAAAAAAAAATACAATCAGAACACTCCCAGCCCCCCCCCCCCCCCCTCCTCACCCCCCGCACTTGACTCTCATTTTCATTCTGGAATTCATTCCCAGACGAAGGTTACCGGGTCGAATCATACTTGTCTTGCAGGCCTTGTCTGCGATGATAAACAATAATTTATTGGGGTTCTCACGGGGATGACGAACTGTTGTGGGTACAAATATATTAAACAGTCATATATAATAACTGATATCCAATTAGTATAGGCTTTGTACCTGTCACGGTGACAAGTAATATGTTTGGGGTCACAGTTATTTGCAATATTTAATAGATCTTGTGTCGTGATATTAAACGTGTAAACTAAATGTAACAAATCGATCTTGATTCTCTTAAGAAAACAGAATCAATTTTCTCGTTTCTTTCCAAGTCGATCAATAAATATTTCTCAAAATCTAGAGAAGAAACGAAGTGGAAAAAAATCTCTCCCGGTTAGGTACAAATCGAATCTACGTAACAGCCAGATGGATCTGCGTGTGATGAGTGAATCACGAAGTTGGGTGGAGAAAGCAGATGTGCACAGAGATGGCGGAATCGGGAGGATTAGGGGCAGCACAAATTTGCAGAGAAAGGCTCCATGATTAAACATTAACATTTAAAAAATAGAGTGGGCAAACGTGTCAACATATAAAACATCCAAGGGCGTAGCTAGCATCGCCTATTGAGTTGGGGGGGGGGGGGGCTTGGGGGGGGGGGTGCCAGGTTGATATATGTTACAGGCAAATCCGAAGGTCTTAGGCCTGAGATGGGGTGGGTATGGTCCTCCCATTGGTGCCAAACCCACCCCACCTCAGGCCTACGGTATCCCTTCCTATTGGTTGGGGTTCGGGGGGCTCCCTCGAGAAAATTTGGAAAATTCAACGCCCTGGGACTGAATATGGGACCCTTTAGTGCTTTAATTTTCCCATTTTGAGGGGGGACTCTGTAATTTTTAGGGGACCATGGCCCCCTAGCCCCCCCCCCCCCTTCCTTGGCTACGCCACTGAGAACATCTCTAATGGGTCGCGATTTCAGGTGAAATTTGTGTACCGAGTTCACTTGACTCGATCTGAGCCGAGGTTTACCTAGGTTCGGATCGATTTTAGTGAACGAGGTTAAGAAATTTCACGTCAAACCATGACAAATTTGAAATTCTTTTCATGACATAATATGGAATTTAACCCTTTTAGCTAACGTAACCACTAAAGCTGACCAGCGCTGCTGAGACAATCGCCACCCAAATGGGTTTGAAAAAAAAATTTTGCCTAAAAAACCTTGCCTAGATAAGATAAGATAAGATAAGATAAGATGAGATAAGATTTATTAAGCAAATACACCAGAACAAAGGCAGATTGCTTTGTATATACAAAATCAACATAAATAGAAACATAAAACAATACTAATTCCAAATGACAAATGTAAATATTAAGGCTTATAGTGGTTGTAATATAATATTATTAATGTCACCTCTTGGTGTCAGATTGACGAAACTTGTTCTCGTTGTTTTAAGAATTGCTGGGACATATTATAGATGATACCGCACAGCTGTGGCACATTGACGTGTTTTTTTTTAATAAAAAACTCAAGCTCGTTCCAATGAAGGCCATACGTTATGTTTTCGAAATAAAAAATGAAAATATTTAGTTATTCAGGAAATGTTTGCTGTGAATGTTGTCTGTTTTTTGTATTAGGTAAATAGTTAATGAAAAATAAGCAAAGATTAATTCAACTGCAGTTCCGAAACCAACTCACTCACAACGTTACCATATAGACGTTGACTTCAGACGTTATTCCCGTATTAGACGTGTTGTGAACTATATTTTTCGTAATGAGCTATTTGATGATGCTTATGTGGGGGTGGGGGTGGGGGGGGGGCACACCCGCAGCAGATCGTACAACCTTTCAGAAAAACCATTTTGCACCCCCTTACCTTGAGTGAGAATATTTCAACTGCTACCTGCGAATTTCCAACTGCAGAAGAAATCTGAATGCACCTAGCCCTTCGTTTTCGAATTATATGACCTTTGAGGTCTACGAATTATAAATCACAGGTACTTGGCATATTATCAGATTTTATCATATGACTCGTCCGTTTTGTTCACTTTAAAACATTTGATATTTTGCTTTCATATTGAATCAGTGATAAATAAAGCCTTCGGTCGATTTCATTGGTCAGTTTTAAAACTAGACACTTTGATTGGCTGAACAAAATACAACTGGGCCATATTTTGATAATTTGCTTAATTGGGGTTGAAAGATTTCATTGGTCAATTTCAAATATGGACAGTTTGATTGGCTGAACAAAATACAACAGGGTAACATTTGCATAATTTGAGTAGGGAGAATTTACGTTATTTGTCCTATTTAGGTTGGGTTATATTGCATTAACCCTTTACCTAACATAACGACCAAAACCAGCCAGTTCAATATACGAAAAGTTTTCATTTTTTGCTTCCAAAACATTGGTTATGACCCCTCATTGGAACGAGCGCATCGAGCTCGTTCCAATGATGGGTCATAACATATGTTTTGGAAGCAAAAAATGAAAATTTTTAGTCATATGATGATGTTTTTTACAAGTGTCGTCTGCAACACACTTTAGGTAAAGGGTTAAAAAGTCATACTAAGTCGTTAATTTGTGCATATGTGTGTCATATGATAAATAGAATATGAAATAAGTGTTTTTCTCATATGATATTTATGAAACTCGTCCGAATTTTCCGTTTGGGGCTCGCCAGAGGCTCGCCCAAACGGAAAATTCTTAGACTCGTTTCATAAATATCATATGAGAAAAACACTTATTTCGTATCCTCTATTTATCGATTTTAATAAAATATATATTATATTATCAATACTAAAATAAAAAACACTTGTGACACGTGTTTTTTTTTAGTATTGATAACATAATATATATTTTTGGTTCCAATAGACATTGTTTGGTTCCAATAGGCCAGGTTACAACTATGTTGTTAATGCTTTCCGTCTTTATTCAGGTTTGTACACCCTGGCTTCGATCCAAAATTTGAAAATTCCCCCCGTGTTACACAGAAAATTCGTGGTTCCATTTTTTCGTTGACTGTTTTAAATTTTTGCTTCCACTTAAACAGAGAGTCTGTGAATCCATGTGGGGACGAGGTGGTCGAGCTCGTATGATTGAAGGCCCATGAGCTATTGTTAAGAACCACAACAATGGAAAATGCTAATTAGTGCTGATTACTTTGGGGTGGGGAGTCTAGAAACAAAAAGGGGCGAGTGTTTCACACCTTGGAAAAACCCATTTTTTTCTAGCGCTTGCAATTTTTTTCTTGATAGGTTTTTTTAAAAAAAAACTGCCCTGTTGATCAACAGTCTAATTAACACCCCTTCAGTATGGTGGTGCGGGGGGGGGGGGGGGGGGCTACACCTGTAGCCACAGATGCACCAGTCGCCCCAGTTTGGAGGTGGACGGCTAAGCCATAATGAGCCCTGAAAACAGTTTGTGGGAACAACTCGTGAATTAGTCAAAAAACAATTAGCAACAACAGCCCCCCCCAAAAAAAAAAAAATATATATATATATAACTCCTTATTCAAGAATTATTTTATACATTTGAACAGTGGCGTGTTGATCCTTTATCCAAAGAAATTATAAAGAAATTAACATAACATATAAAATAATGATTTTTCCTTTATCCTAGAGATTAAGTTATAAAGGTTACGGGTTCTGAAAATACCCGGTATATTTGTTTCCTACAAATGCTTCCCACGCTAACACTCTATATATTTGTATGTTGATAATACCCATATTTCTGCATAATGTTTGGGAGTGAACTCCTTACTCTGACTCCAGCTCGAACATTCGAGAGTGTTTGTCACTCTCGCGGTGTCGAGCCGGACTCGGGGCAAGCTTCATTGTACATATAACTCTCTGGCTAAGGGAGAAGAAAAGGTTGGGTAAGTCGGAGGCAATACACAAAGACTCACTGTGCCGATCGTGTTATTTCTATGAAACATAGCATATAAAACAATGATGTTGCCTTCATAGTAGAATTAAAGAAAAGTTTCCTATGTTAACCATCTATTTATATTTATCTTCACGATACCAATATTTCCGCATAATTTAAATTTATGGCAGTGAGCGCCTTACTCAGACTCCAGCTCGACACCACGAGAGTGTTTACCACTCGCGTGGAGTCGAGCTGGACTCGGTGCAAGCGTTCTTACACAGAGCTGATTCGACGCAAACGGAGTCAAGTATGATCTCCCGATGAATAAATTCAAGTTATCCGTGGGGAGGCTATACTTTTATAAGCGGATGTTTGAGACTCCGTACCCATTATGTGTCCCGCTGACGCCACTCCTTTAATACGGAAAAATAGTACGATTAGACAAAGAATTAAAATGGGAATTATAAGCATGAACAAATGAATAATTCTTAATGAGCTGGTCATCCACCCCCCACCCCCTCATACACCAAACTAATGCTTACAATCAGCCTTATTATATTACATTACTTAAACTCATCCTCAGTCTCAACAAAGGAAGTCCCCCTCCCTCCCAAGCAAACACCAGCAAAAGCCTTATAAAAGTTAGCAGGTGTTGGTAATTACTATTATAAAAAGAGCCATCCCAAACGATTTAAAAGGGATTGATTATCTGCCCCTCAAAGTTAAGACTATTATAACAATAAAGTAGCGCATAATTTGGACGCCTTGGGTACAAACCACACCCCCACCCCCACCATCCGCTTCCATCATGAAAATAACAGTAATAACATGATTTTGTCGGTCACCCGGGTTTTTAAAGGCCCTTGATGACTGAATTACAGACCCTTGGCTTATTAACAGTCCTCAACTTTGTCCCGAGCCGGTAATAAACCCTCAGACTATTATTCATTCCTCTCGGGCCGTTAATAAGCCGTAACATCCAGGGTCGGGGAAAGGAAATTCGGTCCCCAGGGTTAATTCTATGACGGGCCCCCTTTCAAAAGTGTCCGGAAACTGATGCAGATGCCGAAGGCACGAGCAATGATAGAATCGTCGGGAGTGACTCCTCCAAGAAAATTAATTTTGAAATCAGTTATTAAATGGAGACTTCTGGCGGCTTTTTGGGATAAAAAATCACGTTATTTTTTGGCCGTCAAAATGACGTTTTTAGCAGCATGTTTTAAATTTGCAAGTTCATCAGTGAGTATCCACTGACCGAGAGTTATAGCTTTTGACTGCACACTGCTTGAAGTGACAGCTTTATTATGTCAAGTTGATTTAATAAAGTTATTGCTTCAAGAATCATGCAGTCCAAAAATACAATTCACTCCATTCACGATACACACCCTCTTAACTGTTGGCACAGGAGTCAGATGTAGAACCTTTCGGGGAGACCTAGTCAAAACATAGTCTGAAAGATCGTATTTTAATTTTGTGGTTTAGTACGTCCTTGGAAACGTCGTACAAAACTAAAAAGTTAAAATACACTCTTTCCGGCCAAGTTTGGACTGGGGGTGGGGGAGGGGAGGGCATAACCCAAGAATCCTGGATCTCTGGGCCAAACCCGAGCAACCCAAAGTTTCGGGTCCTGGGGTTACTACCTCGGCCCCCCGCCCTCTCCCTGGCCCTTGTAACACCCTCCAGACACATGTTATTGTTATATTATGATACATGACGACGCGGGTTTCTGAAACAGCAACCATTAATGTGCTGAGTGATCTTTAACCCTTTAACCAACGCAGACGATATCAAAATTTGTTATTTTAAATATCATTTTTTCAAAATGTTTCAAAAAATTTAAACAAAACCATATCATGTGACCCCTCGTTGGAACGAGCTCGTCGAGCTCGTTCCAACGAGGGGTCACATGATATGGTTTTGTTGAATTTTTTTTTAAAAATAATATTTTTTCAACTGCTGAATTTGCATATTATGCGGACGGATGCGGCCGATTCGTTGAGTAAAGGGTTAAAAACATGCCCATTGTCTAACTGTGTGCTAAACTATAGATCCCAAATCCGAAAGCTATTTCTCACCGATAGTTCAGTAGATTAGTTCATCTGATTAGTTTCAGACAGAAACGACAGACAAAAAGAACACTATTTAGCCCCTCGGTGTTCCTTTTAGAACTATTCAATTATCAGAGTAGAAACAGTGGGTTCCTCCCAAGATGTGCATCAGCACCAGGTGACGGGAGACTTCAGGCTATTCGTAATGCAAATGGCTGATACCTCATCCCATAAAACTGTGTCACATTCCTAATCCCAATTGCACCATTAAGTCTTAACCCAAAGAGTATTTTCAAGATATTTTTCATCAAATCTAGTCATGGCTGCTTCATAGCAGCCATGACTAGATTGGATGACAAATTCATCTAAATTTAACTCAAGAAGTCATTGATGGAAGAATCCATTCAATTTACGGGGGGAAATTGGATTAAATGTGCTCAAATGATACTTATTTCAGTGACAAGAGAAATTATGTCATTAGCAGGAATAACCACCACCAGCATTCAAAGAGTTAAAATTCAGTCATACAATAATGAACTAAAAAAGTTGTAAAAACCTTGAAAAACACCGTAGAACAAGGGGAAAGGTTGTAGGTCCCTTAAATTTTTGGAAGAAAAAAAATTGTTTGCAAGTATGGTTGAGAATGGGTGGGGTGGGGGGGGGGGTATTCTGATGGTGGGAAAAAATTTTCAGCCCTGTGTGTGCAATTTTTTTCAAAACTTCCTCCTCCTAATCACTTGAGAAAAAATACTGCAGATATCGTTTGCAAATCATCTTAGCTGAGTGACTGACATATCCTTTGGCATTCTTTCGATTTGTCACCATTACATTGTCAGAATCTCCGATATTCACGTTTTGTTAAAATTAGACACCGCGGAGCTAACTTATTCTCGGCAGTGATGGGCTGTAGCAACCAGTTGAGTAAATTTCATTTATCATCATCATTCGCACCTCTGAATTCAGAGTGTGAACACCCTAATCAAGATTATGGAAACACTGGAATTACCAGCGAGACTGAAGAAAACCATAGCAGCTCTGGGCGTCTCTTGCCCTATCATCTGGACTATCCAGGAGGTAGGTAAAAGCGTCCATCTGACTCTGGAATTCAAGGTTGAAGAAGAGATCAAAACACCACCCTCCTCAGGGAGAGGTAGCACCTTTGGTGAGAGGATCCCCTCTCACACTGGTCCTCACCCGAGGAGGTCAGGACGCCCTGAAAAGAAGAAGAGAAAAAAAAGAGTCCAGCAACCAAGCGAAGGGATTCCCGTCGCTTGGAGGCTTTCCTGGAAAAAAAGAGATAGAAGAGTGAGGAGAGGGAGGAGCCAGAGGCAGTCACCATTTCCGCTCCTACTCCCACAGAGACACCCATCACGCCTTCAGCTCCACAGCTGGAGTCGCCATATGTGGACAACTCTGTGGAGACTGAGTTGGAAACGGAAGCTGTATTCTCGCCACTTCCCGATCCCCACTCGCCCCTCCCTTCGATGCCAGAAAGCCCAGCGCCAGAAACTGTCCAACAGATAGCCGAAAAGTTCAAGTCCGATCTGGAAAAACACCGAGAAGAGAGAGAAAAGTACGCGATTGAAAGCGAAAGGCAACACCAAGAGCTACTGGCATAACTTAAAGGAACGGACACTTCAACAAAACCAGGGGCAGCACAACAACAGGCACCTCCAAGGGAAACACCTACCACACCAACAGCCATAGATACCCTTTCACCATCACAGCCACCTCCTCGCAAGAAAAAAAACCCAAGAAACACAGACGCCGTTAGCTTTCTTCCCTTCCGTTTCCTCCTTTAACACGATCAGACATGGTGCATGACAAAGTAAAATTACCTTAATTGAAGGGGTCGAAAGGGGGCTTGCTCCCCAAGCCGTCACTGCGCGCCTTCGGCGCGCGAAAACCATTTCATTCGGGTCTTCATTCGAGTAATAATGAACTGGTAGTGTAATATTAGCCCTTACCCCAAAACGTTTATCGATACTTCTCCATTCCCAATACTGTGCAAATCGCTAATTCATGCAGGGTAGTAAGGGTAATTTGCATCATTACGACAGGTGGATAAATTAACCAATGAACCGTCATAACTGGTGACTGAGGACTGGGAAATACACCGACAATAATCGTCAAAAGTGTGAGCCGTATTAATTCAATATACCGACACTGACGGTATAGGCTATTAATTGTCACTGTCCGACATTTTGTTTTTATCGCAAAAATTGTAGTCTGAATTTGACTAACTGGAATTTTAGAAAGTCTGTTTTCAGTTCAAAGCGTCTGAAAGCAGGCAGAATTGTAAATGCGCCCAATAATATCGGAGGTAATGAATCAATATTTTCGTGGCAATCAATCATGATGAGATGTTGGATTACTCCCCTTGCATTGCATCACTTTTGTAAACAACGGAGTACCGATAGGTAAAATTAATTGAAAACATGAAACGGTTCGCATATACAGAAAGGCATAATAAGTACAGTTAAACCCTCGCCCAATACTGTTCTCACATCGCCTCATTATTGGTCGTATATAATTTGGCCGATACCGATATCAGACTTATCGGTTGATACCGATAAGGCTGAGAAAAGAATATGAAATAGTTCTGGTTTCCGGGTCGATCCTTAGCTTCACGCCCGACAAAACTCTTTTTTATGGATCTTTAGACAGCCCAATGCACGTTCACCGCATACGTAGGCAATACATTTAACCCTTGATCTAATCCAAAGAACAGACAACACTTGATAAAACACTTCTTCAATAAGTATCAATTTTCATTTTTTGCCCCCAAACATAGCTTATGACCCCTCATCAACGAAAGAAAAGAAGAAAAAAAATTATAAAATTTGACAGGCGATTTTTGTAAATAGCACGGGCCATTTTTGACCGTCAAACTGGGCAACAGGTTAAGCGACTGTATGCCGGAAAAAAATAAAATATTAAAATAAATTTAAAACAAGACTAACGGTGACCGCCTGGCCACCGATGCCCACGAACTATGACCAAATGACCTATAATAATTGCCTTGACCATTATCACCCCAACATGCTGTTGCTGTGCAAAAGACCTTCCATAGGTCTTTGCCCTTGTGCAAAGTTTCATTCAAATTCACCAAAGCATTATAGAGTTATGGCTCCGGACGGACAAAAAAAGACGGACGGACGGTCGGACGGACGGACGTTCGGGCAATCCGGATTTAAGATGCTTCCCTATCGAGGGCATAAAAATATCTACCTAAAGACTCTATTTTTCAATTGAGTATAAACTGAACTAAACCATTTATATTTTTTCCGCCTAAGGGTTACCGATAATTGGCCCATCGCTAATTTTCAGGATAGAGAGACAAAAACTATAGTGGGCTGGCTCGAGAAATAAATTAATCTCCTATGTATCGTAATTTAACTAGCATCGTTGTGATCGTACAAACATGTGATCACATAAAAATCAATATCGAACACGACAAACTTTGTTTTATCAAATGTTTGGTGCAAACATAGGCAGTAATGCAGCCTATATTTCTCCGTCGAAATGAGTACCTACATAAATGTACTCAAACACATGTTATTTATTTTTTTATTGGTGTTTAATGACCCTTTCTGCAGTTGGGGTCATATCATGTCGAACATTTACAAGTGGAGGAAGCAGGTGTTCACGGAGAGAACCACCGAGCAGAGGGGAGAAATGGTTGCACTCTCTATCTTACTAATCCCGCACAGACAGGGTTCAGTGATGGCGACTGGATTTCCCCTACAAGGAACTTGTGCTACAGGAAAAGGAGGCTAGGGTTTCTCCGACAAGCCCACGATAAAGGGGACAGCATCTCCGACAGTAGGAGGAAGGAGTGGATGCCCCACTGCCCCCCCCCCCCCCCGGGCCATTCCTGGAAGGATTAGCATCGGTTGAATGCATATGTGCAATCAATGTGCAGTGAACCTTAACACAAATCGCCACAATGCTCCCACTTGATCGGACAAGTGGAATTAAGGGTCTTGCCCACACGTGGGAGCACGGTGGTGCTGTGTACAAAGGCGTACTGTACGTCGATGATGCACTTGTCTTCAACCAATGCTAACCCTGCATGTGCGGAGTTAGTACGTTGGGGAGTCTGGCAGTTGCCTGCCATTGCTCTTCTCCCCGGATACTCCGGCTTCCGTCACTCGTAAAATTATCCGATACGAGGTGACCCTGGCTGTCGAAAGTGTCGTTAAACCCCAGTGAATAAATAAATATTAACTGGTAGAGTGCTGGAAGACCATATTTGGGCTTTATTCTGAAGTGTGCGTACCACAGCTTGAAGGCTCATATTCAGTAGATGTGCTTTGTATTATCTTTGAAGTGATATTATTTAGTCTGTAAGGGTTTGCCTTGTTACAATTTATGGGGGAGTGCCTATGGGCACTCTCCCATAAATTGTAACAAGGCAAAGACATGTCTACAAGATTTGATGGCCAAAAATAATTTAGCACTCTACCAGTTAAATAGTCTACCCGTAAATAACAAATGTGGACCTTTCCAACTACTATCAGTGAACCGGCTTGGATGATACCACCAGGGTTCAATGGTGTAAAGTGAATACTGTATGAGAAGGAGAGTAGGGCCCTGCCAATATCAAATTTCGATTCGATTCGAATTGCGAATTGAATCAGACTGAGGATTATCGAATCGAATTGCATATCGAATCGAATCTCATCGCTCTACAAGTTGTCCATATTGTACATTCTAACAGCCGTAAATATTGCCAGTTTCTTCTCGAGTACTGCAATTTCAACTGCTGTGTGGGCAAGTCAGTCAAAAATGCGAAATATTCTAGCAACTGAATCAACGTAGAAGTACCCCCTCTAGCTCGTCTTATATCACCAGGGACCAATACTATAAAACTTTTACAACTGTACTTTCTAGAATTGTATTTCCACACTAAAAACTAAAGTGTTAAAACTGATACTTTCAAGGTGTTAAACCCATTCTAACTCTTAGGGTTTGATTTTAACACTCAAAGTGCAATGCTTTAAGCACTTTGACATTACAAGCGTCAGACATCTGAAACTTGAATGGATGGCACTTCCCATGTGTCTAGCATTGGTAGTTCTTCCAGAATCGTCCATAATTTGATTTGCGCTTGGTGGGTCAAAAATTAAAAGGACACAACGCAGATGACGCGGATCAGGCTCGAGAGTTCGAGCCTGATCCGCGTCATCTGCGTTGTTTCCTCTTAAGTGTCGCGACATTGCACTTGTCAAGTGGTATTATTGTAACACCTGTCAAGTTCTGGGATATCTACACTTGAACAAAGTACTAGTTCAGCACTTAGTAAGTGTTAAAAACAACACTTCAAGTGTAGTTTTTAACACTTTAGTTTTTAGCGTGTCCTACTTATTTATATAACTGACCAAAATGAATCATTAGCATTTTAAAAGATATGGCAATTTGCCAAATGTCAAAAATCGAATCAAATTTCGAAGCTACGCAGGATCCCGAGGGAGCAGGTGGTTAACCCTTTACCTAACATGAAAAGGAGACGACACTTGTAAAAAAAATTCTTGAATAACTATTTTTTTTCATTTTTTGTCTCAAAAACATAGGTTATGACCCCTCTTTGGAACGAGCTCGTTCCAAATAGGGGTAATAAGCTATGCTTTTGAGACAAAAAATGAAAAAAATAAAGAAAATTAATTGGCGATGTTTGTGAATAGCGCTGGCCGGTTTTGGCCGTTATGTTAGGTAAAATGTTAAAAAATACTCAAGTATATGATGCAGAGTGTACCGTAAAACGGGGGAACTTCGCTACGGCGAGGTAACTTCGCCACCCGATTGTTTCGCTTGATTTATCACAATGTTCTTACAATGCTTCCAAGAGAATCAAGAGAGCCACAAGATGTATTGAATTAGAGTGCTATTATTCTTCTGAAGACAAATAGAGATTGGGGAACCGCTGATAAACCAAAGAGAGTCAAAAAGGTAAAACCTGCCCCCCCCCCCCCCCCCCGCACCCCAACCCGGACAGCAATTTAGCAAATGTTGATCAATCAAATACAAGACCCCAGTCTGATTCCCCCGAAGTAGCTTTAAAGAACAAATCAGCTGAACAGACCAAGAACTCCCATCACATCAGCGTCAACTTGTCAAAATTACGACGAAACTGAAAAATGCAAAAAAGTGCAGAAGAGTATACACAACATACAAACGACGAGACTGGGTTCAGTGCACTGAATGTTACGTGTGATTCTGTTGTTACTGTTACGAGTATGATGTATTTTCATTTGTGACATGTGTGCTGTAGAGACTGACTCAAGCAGTGAAGAAAACTTACACATAACGTTAACCCTTTACCCAACGTAACGGCCAAAACCGGCCAGCGCTATTCTCAAAAATCGCCAATTAATTTTCAAAATATTTTCATTTTTTGTCTCAAAAACATAGGTTATGACCCCTCGTTGGAACGAGCTCGTCGAGCTCGTTCCAACGAGGGGTCATAACCTATGTTTTTGAGACAAAAAATGAAAAAAATTTAGTTATTCAAGAATTTTTTTTGCAAGTGTCGTCTGCTTTTCATGTTAGGTAATGGGTTAAAGTTTGTTGCAATTTGAAATGTTAAATTTTGCAAAAAAATTTGGAAAGTTATCGCAGGGATAAAAGTGAACTGAAAAATTATAAACCGTTTGAAATAATTCTTGTTTCTTAATTGATGCATGTTTGTTTGATATTATCTATTTTTAGTTGCGACAAGCAGCTCTATAAGTGGCAATGTTGGTATGTCTGTCGGTCGGGCGGTCTGTCTGTGACCAACGAGTTTCAAAACTCAATAACTTTTGAAATACTTGATGGAATGACTTTATATTTGTATGTTATTGATGTCTAGCCACTGTTCAATCCAAATATTTTTATTGGAGTTATGACCCTTGATGAACTTAGAATTTTGTGACCAACGCGTTTTTAAAAGAATAACTTTCAAACTACTTGTTTTTTCACCATCACCTGTAAATTGCCCCTGAGAATATTTTTTGGACTTGCAGATTGCACCACCCGTCGCAGCTACGGCGTCGATGTCGCGATTTTTTTTAAAGCGGGCTTAATGGCGAAGTTGAATGAACTGTGGGGTATTTATTTATTTATTTATTGATGTTTAAGGTCACATATTTCTGCACAATGGCTAATCATGACCATGACAGTTTTACGGGTGGAGGAAGCCGGAGTACCCGGAGAGAACCGCCGAGCAACGGCGAGCAACTGTCAGCTCCCCAACATACGAACTCCACACAAGCAGGGTTAGCATTGGTTGAAGACAGGTGCACCATCGACGTGCAGTACGCCTTAGTACACAGCGTCACCGTGCCCCCATGTGGGCAATGGGGGTGAAGTGTCTTGCCCAAGGACACAACGCGGTTGCCGCAGGTGGGATTCGAACCGAGGGCCTCTCGGCTTGCAGCCTGCACCTCTACCTACTGAGCCTCCGCGCCCCCAACTGTGGGGTAAAACATCATTTCTGTTTCCCAAATATTCGGAGAGAAATACAATACTCAAAACTACGGTTGGGATTAACGTACTCCTACAGTGGAAAAAGGGCACATTTTTACGTCCATGTTTAACCCTTTACCGAACACGAAAAGCAGACGACACCTGCAAACAAAATTCTCGAATAACTAATTTTTTTCATTTTTTTAATCGAAAACATAGTTTATGACTCCTCATTGGAACGAGCCCTTCCAACGAGGGGTCATAAGCTATGGTTTTGAGACAAAAAATGAAAAAAAATACTGAAAATTGAATTGTGATTTTTGTGAATAGCGCTGGCCGGTTTTTCCATCGCATTGGGTAAAGAGTTAACAAATTCGTTAAAAATGAAGCCCAAAATGTGCTGTATTCTCGACGTTAAAAGCGACAGACGATACAAAATCATACAAGAGAATCTTCGGCCACATCTTAAGTGTAAACAAAGTCAATGAATGTCCTTCCTGCTAATTTCAATGGGATTGTAATGAGGGGAACCCAAAAGACAATATCGGTTTCTGTTGGGGGCGGGGTGGCTCAGTTGGTAGAGGTGCAGGCTGCAAGCCGAGAGGTCGTCGGTTCGAATCCCACCTGCGGCAACCGCGTTCGTCCTTGGGCAAGACACTTCACCCCCATTGCCCACGTGGGGACACGGTGACGTTGTGTACTAAGGCGTACGGCACGTCGTTGGTGCACCTGTCTTCAACCAATGTTAACCCTGCTTGTGTGGAGTTGGTATGTTGGGGAGCTGACAGTTGGTCGCCGTTGCTCGGTGGTTCTCTACGGGTACTCCGGCTTCCTCCACCCGTAAAACTGTCACGGTGATGGTTAGCCATTGTGCAGAAATATGTGACCTTAAAACACCAATAAATAAATAAATAAATAAATAAATATCTGTTTCTGTTGACTACTTGCAGTTGTGTCGTGACCCCCACTCCATCCCGATTCTCTGGTGATGGTGGTGGTGGTGGTATGATGGTGTAAAAATATATTGATAAAGATAATGTTGCCTAATCTCTGTCTGTCTGTCTGTCTGTCTGTCTGTCTTGCTGTCTCTCTCTCGCCCACTTTCTCCCCTCCACCTCTTCTGTGACTCCCTTTAAACATTTCAAGGACCAAAAGTCGACTTTAAAACGGCTCATCACAAGTTTTCAATTTACTGGAAAACATGTGTGTTACTGACACAGAAACAATTCTCCGAATGTAAATGACGCCACGGATAATTAATTGTTTGCTTTTAGAAAAGAGTCGTATATCCGAGTAGGAAAATTATCCGTATCGTTCGCAGTAGCTAGAATTAGTCTGTATATCTGGGTTTGGTGAGCTATTGGATTGTTAGAAGATTATGTAAATGAAATCTTACCTTTCAAAAAAGCCATGATCAATTAAATCTCCACTTCCATGTAGTTAATAGGAGCCTTACCCTCAAGGGGTGGCTTCTTCAGTTCACCACATAGTGAAATGATCTTAAATTTCGTCTCTAACCCAAAACAAGACCTGATAGTTTCGATGTAGATGGAAATTCAGTGTCATTTTAGAGATGAAGCTGCCTAGACGACGTTCAAATGGAGTGATCGATCACTGATTCGAGAAGACTAAACTTTGTCTCAGTTGGGTTCGAAGAGAGTTTACAATCGCCGGTCGCATTTTATGTCGACTTATTGAACAGGTTTCTGCACATCTAGAATTGATTGATCGCCATCACCGCTGGCTAATTCAGTAGGAATTGAGACTTCGTTCTAAAAGTGCAGCGATCAACCATTTTCAAAGAATTTATATTTCTCGGATAAGGAACTTCCAAAGTTCCCACTCCATGCCTTGTCTATTCGTGCATTAATGTAATATGTGTACCCATGTGTTTGTCCCTATATTGGCAGTTACTCTGACTTGCATTATGAGTGGTCGACCGCCGAATTGTTTACTTGTTTGCCTTTAAGTGCGTCACTGAGGGGTTCAGGGGGTGTGGAACCCCATCCCACCCACCCATCCCAATGAGTTTTCCACTCGGGACATTTTCGTCCTGATGGGCTTTGAAGATATCAATTCTCTCTTGCTTGTAATCGCGTACTTTCTTCACCCTTTGAACCCTCGTTTCCTGGAATGGTATCGCCTTTCTGTACACTTACAGTGAAATGTGTCAGTCCAATATCAATATACAGGGAGGATAAAATAATAACCGCAGTCTGCAGCCGGCTGGCTGCAGGCTGCGGTTATTATTTTATCACCAATGCCCCGTGTTTCAGCCCCTTATAATATGACATTAGTGGGACGAAATTATGCCTTGGGTAGAAAAATTGATCTTACGAGTTGAAAGGGTTAAAACTTACATTTGACATTTGGACTTGTGTAACACACACTGTTGATAATACAAATGGAGATCGGGGGTACTTGGTCAATAAAAATTATCGGAAAATGAACCAAGGCGGACCCCGGACCCAGAGAAAATTTTGATTTTTCGAACTGAACGAACGCTGCTGCTTCCTTGCATCTGAGTTATCAATGACAGGTCACACAGAGTACAATTCGGCAAGAATGGTATCAACAGCGGTTGGAGCGGGGGGGGGGGGGGGGGGTGAGGGGGGGGGGGGTGCGGACCCATCGGGCTACGCGTGGATTACGAATAGTTCACGGCGACTGTAATAATAATAAATAGACTGATTTGTCGCGTCCTCTAACGAGGAGGCGTATATTAACCTAGTGCCCCGTCGGGGTATTCCTCCCCACTCTCTCTCCTAATATCATTCAGTCAAAAACTATTTCATAATTCCCCCCACTGGCGCCTTCTCTATCACCCCAACTATAACATTGACTCTTTTACTCATGTCATTTTTCATCCAGCTATCCTTATCATATTTTCATCCCATTTTTCCATTAGTTTTCCAAGGAGTCTTGTTCTACTAGGCAAATATTTGGGGCGTTCTAAAATGAAATGTTCCAGGGTCGCCGATACACCTAAGTTATACATTTTGCACACTCTTTCCTCGCCCTTCCCGATTCGCCCCCTCAACTCCAGTGACTTGGATCTTCCTTTGAACAACAATGACCCCCAAACGGCCCATCCAGGTACTCCTCAAAAGCTGGCGCATCCTTTTTATAGAACCCGGCTAAAGAACTCTTGGTTCCAATTCCAGCTCGCCAGTTTCTATTACAATCCTCAAGCACCTTTTCCCTAACGAAGCTCCTCCCCTGCTGCAACCACCCCCACCCCCACCCCCTTCTAGATCTTCAGGCTCAAAAGAGTAGTTCTCCATTAGCTCCCTCGTCTGCCTTATCCATTTATGTGTTATAGTTCCATACATGTTTAAACGTCGTTTTACACCATCTGCTGTTTGGAAGGTTTACCGGGTAATTTAGGTAGCAAAATTTTCCCATATCTATTCTATCTTTAAATGGCATCCATCCGAGTTTCCTTCTGACCGCTTCCAGTGCGGTTGCATTACTTGATCCAGTTATCCACCGACCCGCATCATTTTGTAGAATCTCCAAGTTCTTCACTACCATTTGGGTTAGAGGGATCACATCTGTTCCATATGTTATACTTGGTAATCCCACCCTCTCCCAAATAGTTTTTCCAACGAATAATTTGTTAAAGCTATTTCTTCCCAGAAGTTTTAACTGATTGAGTACTTTTCCCCCTTTGTCTTGAGTTTATCTGTATGCTATCTGTATATGTCTCTACCTGTAACACATAGATTCACCCCCACATGTTCATATTCGCCCGTTTCCTCCTCTGTGATATCCTTGTTTTCCTCTTCACCGATAGAGAAATTCCCCGCCATCCACCTTCGCGATCCATTTACGTTACGGCCCATGGGTATTATTAGGCTTTCCCAAACCCAGTTTGGGAAAGACTATTGTTATTCTTCTTTTTCAAAATTTTTCTTCTCTATTTTTTTTTTTTTAAAATTTTTTTTTTTTTTTTTCCTCTCTGAATTTTGTCTGTTGAACTGCTCGAAAACAAGCTGTACGATTTTGACCAAATTTGGCACACTTATGTAATGTCATAAAAACTAGTGAAATGCGGTATCGTCATATCTGTGAAAACGCGTGTTTTCAAAATATTCTGCCAAAACCTTCAAAATTTCACCATTTTTCGAATGTTTTGTTTACAGTTATTTAGCCCAAATTTTCCACACATTTAGAGCATAATATGATACACCATAATCACCACTCAGATCTTTCAACTTTAACCCCCACTGGCCAACAATGACATGAATATAGAATTTTTCTTCAAAAATGACCAACTTCAAGGGCAAATTTCTCTAATAACAAGGTTGTTGTAACAATTATTTTGGTTTGGATAGATGCAACAATAATTGCAGAAGAAAGTTACTGTTTACTTTTTAATCTCAGATTTAACCCTCAAGCACAATGAGGGCGAGGATAAGAGTACCGTTTGAAAATGCCAAAATTAGACAACTTTGGTTGCTTTTTCCATCATTTTGGAAAAGGGTCAATTTCAAACACTTTTCGTGTACGTATTCACAATTGACTACCGAGCACATTTGCTGTTGTAAGTTTGGTTGTAAAGTTTAACCCTATCCCATTCTGGTTGCATAAAAGTAGGTACCGTCCAAAAAAAATCCATTTTTTTAGAATTTGTTAAGTTTAGGTGACGATTTACTCCATTTTTAATTGCTTGAGCTCTGAATGTTTTCTATAGCTGCTTGCAGCAGTCAAAGTATGACAAATTTTGTTCTATATGTTATTATTAAAAGTTTAACCCTTGGCAGATTTGAGACTTCCCATAAGGGTAATGACGGAAAATTTGTTATTTTCGCCAAATTCAAGAGCAATTTTTTCTAATTACAATGTAGTTGTAATAATTATTTTGGTATGGGTAGATGCAACAATGATTGTGGAAGAAAGTTACTGTTTACTTCTTAATCTCAGATTTAACCCTCTAGCACAATGAGCTCGAGAATAAGAGTACCGATTGAAAATGCCAAAGTTAGCCATTTTTGGTTGCCTTTTCTATCATTTTGGAAGGGGTTAATTTCAAACACCTTCCATGTACGTATTCACAATTGACTATCGGACATATTTGCTGTTGTTAGTTTGGTTGTAAAGTTTAACCCTATCCCATTCTGGTTGCATAAAAGTAGGTACCGTCCAAAAAAATCCAATTTTTTCAGAATTTGGTAAATTTAGGGGGCGATTTACTCCATTTTTAATTGCTTGAGCTCTAAATGTTTTCTATAGCTGCTTGCAGCAGTCAAAGTATGACAAATTTTGTTCTATATGTGGTCATTAAAAGTTTAACCCTTGGCAGATTTGAGACTTGCCATAAGGGTACTGTCAGAATAATTGTTATTTTCGCCAACGTTTGCATGCACTTTCTCAGCACTGGAGCCATAGTGTATCAAAACATTTTCCATGAGAGGATTGGGCCTTCATCCAAGAACAATTTTGCTGTTATATATTTTATTCAAAGTTTTAACCTTCACCCAGTTTTGGGGCCTTGAATTTGAGTGCCCTAAAATTCTTCATAAAATTGGCTAATTTGGAGCTCACTTTTCTTCCATTTTCGAAAGGAATGTCGAAAAATGATTTATATGTTCGTATTTACAATTGCCTACCGAGCATATTTGCTGTTGTAAGTTTGGTTGTAAAGTTTAACCCTATGCTCGTTATGTTTACATAAAGATAGGTGCAGTACAAAAAAAACTCTCGTTTTCAGAATTTGGTAAGTTTAAGTGACGATTTACTCCATTCCTAATTCATTGAGTGCTGAACGTTTTCTATGGCTGTATGCGGCAGTCATAGTATGACAACTTTTGTTTTATATGTCATTATTAAAAGTTTAACCGTTGGCAGATTCGAGACTGCCCATATGGGTGTGGTTGGAATAATTTTAATTTTCATAAAATCACTGAATATTGATAAACGTGCAGTGGTAGTTTGGAATAGAATATCCGAAAATGCTTTCGAAATTCGGATTCACAGTTCAATTCCAAGAATATTTTCTGTTATAAGGTTGCTGTAATGTTTAACGCAATCCCCGTCTCAGATGCATAATGGTAGATGCCGTTGAAAAAAACTCATTTTTTCAGAGTTTCGTAGGTTTTAGTGACAATTTACTCCATTCCTTATTCATTGAGCGCTGAATGTTTTCTATGCCTGCATGCAGCAAGCATAGCATGACAACTTCTGTTTTATACGTCATTATCAAAAGTTTAACCCTTGGCATATTTAGGAGTTCCCATGTGGGTATAGTCGGAATAATTGTTATTTTCGTAAAATCAATCCCTGAATATATTGGTAACCATGCAGTGACCTTTCAGTGGTGCTACATGAAGCCGCAAATAGTTAAGGTTGAAAAGTTCATCAAATAGACAAATATAATACCTAACTCAGCCGAATACAGGTAAATAATGAATGGAAAAGTCGTTCAGTTGAGAATAAAGTAGGGATGAATCGTGCCCCGGTTTCCACCTGATCCACAGTATTTCCACGCGGTCTCGGCACTTGACAAAGATACTAAACTGTCGGGCAGGGACAGTAGGAAACATTCTGAGAATTTCAAGTTGCTGCCTTGCATGGTCGGGACATAATTGGAATATATCCGACATTGTATCTGTCGGATATATTCCAATTATGTCCCGATCACTTCACCCCGACTGTCTGCATGGGGGCACCATGACGCCGTGTAGTAAGGCATACTGCACGTCGATGGTGCGCATGTCTTCAACCAATCTAACCCTGCCTGTGTTACAGTGCGGAGGCACTATGTTGGGGAACTGGCAGTTGCTCGTCATTGCTCGGTGGTTCTGGGTACTCCGGCTTCCTCCACCCATACAACTGTCACCAACATAATATGACCTTGGCTGTTAATGTGTCGTTAAAACCTAATAAATAAATAAATAAATAAATAAATAAATAAATAAATAAATAAATAAATAAATAAATAAATAAATAAATAAATAAATAAATCCAGTACCAGTTTTGCTCGTACAAATATTAGTACCGTCAGACAAAATTCATTTTCGGATTAATTTCGTACTTTTCTGTACTCACCTTCCCTGAGTAAGATTGGTATGCCTTTTCAATCTCAGATTTAACCCTCAAGCACAATGAGAGTGAGAATAAGTGTACCATTGGGAAATACCCAAATTATCCAACTTTGGTTATCCTCTACTATCATTTTGGAATGGGTTAATTTGAGACACTTTGCTTTGCTCTATGCAGAGATGTTTAATCAATAAATCCGGCTTTAGTTATGTTCTGGAACTTGATGAAACATGTGCTTTGGCCACTTAAAAATAGAACTGTCTGCAAAAAATGACTGAGTGAATACTCACTTGTCCAAAAACAAAAGGGAAAGAGCTTTGAGCTTTCCATAACTGCTTTCAAAAATCAATGGGGAACAAATTTTGTGTTATATGTTTTGGTGTTCCGTGTTATCCAACACCAGTTTGGCCGTACAAATATGAATACAGCCAGGAAAGAAAGCACATTTCCTCAGTGGTAGACTGTTTGACTTCTTTGATAGAGGTCCCGAGTTTGATCCCTATCTGGGACGACCCATGTAATGTCCTTGGGCAAGGCACTTTATCCCGGTTGCCAACATGGGGGCACGATGATGCCATATACTAAGGCGTACACGATGATGCCATGTACAAAGGCGTACTGCATGTCAATGGTGCACATGTCTTCAACCGCTGGTACCCTGCTTCAGCGGAGCTTGAACATAATTAGAATGTTGAGCTGACAGTTGCTTGTCGATGCTCAGTGGTTCTCTCTGGGTCCTCCGACTTCCCCCACCCGTAAAACTGTCACGGTCATGATTAGCCATTGTGGACAAGTATGTGACCGCAAACACCAATAAATAAATACTGTCAGGGAAATCCTCTGTGAAATCCTTTTGTCAATAAATAGCAGAGGAGTAATGTAATGCAAGAAATATTAACAAGCTGTTCAACATCCCTTTAATCAACTCATTTTGACTTGAACTGTACCCATCACTGTGTATACTAGCTCTCTAGATGGTTTAAACCACATCAAATAAACAACTAATTTGTGCATGACAGTAACTCATATTACATGTATTTCTTTGTATCTGAAACAGATATGTTGGAAAAATTGTGAAATCATGGAGTAGGAAGCTTACCCTCGTTTGTTGACAAATCCCACACATTCACAAACAGACAGAATGATAGAGAATAAATTAATTATTGATATTTAAGGTCACTTTCAGCATCTACAGCTATATGATGACCATAATATAGGTATTTATTCAAGTCCAGGTATTCATTGCATAGGAGTACAGGGCAATTTTTCAGGGGGGGATGAACCCTTTTAGCCCGAAAAAGTTGAATCTCAGGAGGAAATGCCAAATGTGGGTATGGGAGGGAGGGGGGTCTCCCTCCCACTGAGTACCTGGAGAGAACCACCGAGCAATGGCAAGCGACTCAGACTCCCAACATACTAACTCCACAAAAGCAGGGTTAGCAATGGTTGAAGACAAGTACACTCTCAAGATACCCTTAGTACACATCGCCATCATGCACCCCCCCCCCCCCCCCACGTGGGAAATTAAATTGGGATGAAGTGTCTTGCTCAAGGACACAATATGGTTGCCACAGACGGAATTCGAACCGAGGACTTCTTGGATTGCAACAATCATCTCTACCTTCTGAGCCGCCGTGTTCCCGTAAGATGCAGTAATAGAACTCTTTTCTGCACCTGTGTGATTATAAATGAATAATATTAACGTGGATACGGTTCTACTGAATCAACTTGTACAGTATAATGGTCAGTTTACTTGCTACTTCTAAGTGATGAGATAGGAAAACAACGGCTCCTTCCTGACTCAGGGGTGGGTTGGGGCACAGTCCTTCATGAAACCCCACCCCGTACGCCCATAATTCATATGTACTAATTTTTTCCAAAGCAGAAAAGACATCGCTTGTTTTGCTTTCTATGAAAATATTCTGTAATTATTGAAGAGCAAATTTTGTATTAAATGTTTTGGTGTCCTGCTGTACCTCAAATATCTGTTTTGGCTGCATAAAAAAAACTAGTAGCATCACAAAAACTTTGATTTCCACTAAATTTTCTGTTTTCAAACCTGATCGATGGTTTTGTGTACAATACAGTTTGCCTTTTCACATTAAAAAGTTGGGAAAGCCCGTAATTTGTCCAACAAATTACAATTCTCTCGTCTTGCTTTTGTTTTCGTTAAGTTCAAGACGCCATTCATCCCCGTACTTTCCTACTATGACTAACAGTTTTTGTAGTTCCTCATCATTCTCGGCTAATAAAACCATGTCGTCGACAAAAAAAGCCCTGGAATTATCCTCTCTCCGACGTTTACCCCCTCTGCGCTTGCAATGAACTCATCTCCTAAATCTTTTATGTACAATGCAAACAGAATCGGTGACAAGATGCACCTCTGCTTAAGGCCTATCTCCATTTGGACCCTTTTCGTTGTGATGTTTTCCAGGTTAAGTACACTCTGCACATCTTTGTACTACACAGTGCTTTCATGATTCCAACAAAACTCCCTCCGAATCCAAGACCCTCAGTGTTTTACCACATTCCTTCCCTCCATACTCTGTCATATGTTTTTTTTCACATCAGGAAAGGCCATAAACATCTTCTTCTTACTGATTTTCGTTGATTCTATCAGTTGTGATAGTGTAAACAAGTGATCGATGACTCGTCTCCCTTTACGGAACCCATTCTGAATTTCCCCCTGGAATCCTCTTTCTTCTACAATTTCCACAAGCCTTCCATACATAGCCTTGCAAAATACTTTCCAATATTGCTGATAACAGATATCCCTCTGTAATTATCTAAAACTTCCCATTCATCTTTTTGTGTATGAATGTTACCCTGCTTTCCTTCCAGTCGGTCGGGATCTCTTGCTTTGTGATGGCCATGTAAAATAGTGCAGTAAGATGTTCATATAACGGGTCCCCTCCTCCCTTTAAAAACTCGTTGGGAATTTCATCAGTGCCTGGTGTTTTGCCATTCTTTAATTTCGTGCTTCTCCCACATCAATTTCCCTGCATACTACGTCAGATAAATTTTCTACATTCTCCATCCTACATTCTGGAGAGACGCATTCCCCCCCATCTTCTGTCATTTACCCTTTCCCAAAGCTTTATCATTTCAACGGCTATATTTTACCGGTCATCAGTACTTTTCCCATCCACTTTAATATCTGTGTGGTATTGCCTTTTCTGGTTTTATTTATCCATTTCCAGAATATATTGGAACTTGACCCCCCCCCCCCCCCCCATGTTTTCTTATTGCTTTAATGAGATTACTATTCCGAACTTGCCTATTGTTGTCCTTGATTATATTAACCTTTGTTCCTGCCTCCTCTTTGGCACTTTTAGTGGCTGTACCATTTACCCCCTTGAGTTTTGTACACCTTTTAAACACATTTTTCTTTCTCTCTTTTATTGTGTGTTTGAGCTCATTATTTACTCTATATCCTAATTCATTTGTCGTCACTCTGATTCTCCCTATGCTCCCCCCCCCCCCCACCAACATCTTTTAGACTTCTCACTATTGAGAAGGGCAATCGGGATTGAGCGCTTTGCCCAAGAACACAACGCAGTTGCCCCTGGCGGCGGTCGAATCATGGATCTTTCGGTTTCAAGACTTGGGCCATCACAGTAGGGACAAATCAGGTTCACAACCCGCCCATCGGTAATCTTCGCTACGCCCATGTTTGTCATCACAGAAACACGCTCAGAAATGTTTTAGTATTGTATTTTTACATTATGATGTTGGGTTTGCTTTGAATAAGTTTGGAAAAGTATTATATATATATTATTATAATTTCTATGTATAAAAAAGAAAGCGTCACAACTCTTGAAATTAAGAAACTCACCCAGCCGGTATCAAATGCATATTTTTTCTTTCACGGAAATTATGATTTTAATTTTGAATGAATTCGACATTTCATCGATAAAAATTTGCTATCACATAATGCAAGTTTCGGTACAATGGCTTCAATTATTAGTGAGATATTAAATAATATGTTCGAAAAAATACCGAGATTTCGGGAAATGCCTTTCAAATTGCCCAACAAATACTTCAAATATGCCATTTTTCCAGGGTTATCCGAAGCTCATATTTCGGGTCGAATCAATTCTTGGAGACCAAATCAGGCAGAAGAATTCGAATCGAATCCAATAGAATTTTACAATCGATTCTTCCCCTATAAGGGGCATAGCTAGGATTTCCTATTGAGGGCTCATAAATTTTATGGGAGAGCGCTAGGCCGATTATATGTCACAGATATATCCGAAGGCCTGAGGTGGGTGGGTATAGCCCTCCCATTTGTGGGGGTTCGGGGTCGCCCCCGAACCCCCGCCAATGGGAGGGTCATACTCGCCCAACTACAGGCCTATGGTATCTCCTCCCATTGGTGGGGGCTCGGGGGGGGGGGGGCGGACTCCCCCAGAGAAAATTTTGAAAATGCAATGCCCCGAGACTGAATCTGGGACCCTCTGGTGATTCAAATTTCCATTTTTAGGGGTGTCACTGTAATTTTACGGGGGCATGGCCGCTCCTGGCCCCCACCCCCGTGGCTACGCCACTGTTCTCTACTCAAATTGGAGATATTGCACATTCTTTCAACAATAAATATCGCCCGACTCCATTCAAATACAGTACAGTCGCCGTGAAGTGGTCTTAATCCACCCGTGGGCAGTTATGTTCACGCAATCGTTTTCCAGGTGATAAAAATTATCATCAGCAAAATTTTAATTAATGAAGCATCGAGGTGTATCAGATACTTCATTAATTAACCGTTTGATAATTATTCCTATAATTAGTGTTTGGAATCTAACATTATTGCGTCCGTGGAAATATTGCCCATGAACTAGTCCACGGCGGCTGTATTGTAATGCATTCAACGCACCCCCCCCCCCTCCCCCCAGTTTATTCCAGTCCTCGTCATAAGACCTCCGGTGGGTGAAAGGAGTATACCCAGTTGTTCGCCAGAAAAAACTAACCATTCTGTTTGAAAAGTAAATACTCTCCTTAAAACATAAATACACATCCTATGTATGCCATGTAGGCCAATGTCAAACGGGGAGAAGTGATTTTTCATGTCTGAAACAAAAGAAAAAAAGAAGAGAAAACCCCCCCATATAAATATATATAAAGAGGAAAGTTTACTTGAATGTAGTACTGTTTTCTGGATGTTCTAAATTTAGGTTATGAAACATTCCTCCAGGTCCGTGTCTTTCAACCATCCTATTGTCTTGGTTAAAGTTGGATTTGAATTTTAAGTCACGAAAACTTGAAAAATCGAATGACACTTTTAGAGACTTGCTGTAACAACCAGTAGTGTAATAATCCACCAGTAGTGTAATATTAACTAGTAGTGTAATAAAAATTAATCAGTAATGTAATTATCAACCAGTAGTGTAATGCAAATCCACCAGTAGTGTAATAACCAGCAGTGTAATAAACTTAACCAACAGTGCAATAAACATCCATGAAAACCAACAATTTTTCAACAAAATTTGAAAAATTTTTGGGGTGGCTAAAATCATAGTTTGGGTACATCTTATCGGTTTTTAATCATTTTATCGTACGTTCAAAGGCGTTTTGCAGGTCAAACATCATTTCGTGGGTTCAATACGGCGAGGAAAGATATTTTATGATTTTTATGTGATGTGCGTATTTTCTGGTGTTTAATGTCACTTTCTGCATTTGTGGCTTTATGTAAATTCAAAGTTGGCCAATTATATATGATAATGTTGTGCTTTTGAGAGACTTCTTACCCCAGGCATAAGTTGTCAGGTTCCATGATAACAGAATAAATTGTCATGGTAACTGACAGGTGCTGAAGTATGATATTCAAGGACGTGTCTCCTGCGTGTTGTCTTCAATTAAGATATTTAATACGGCCCTGACGGATCACTAAAGGTCTCCCACACTCTCATCTCCCGCTTTACGCGTCTATCTTTACGGGGGGGGGGGGGGGGGGAGGGGTATCTTTTTGTTGACATTATACGATTTTTAGTTAACTTTTTCCCGGTGTAAAGGAACATCGATTTCATTGGATGTTAAAGAAGTGTTAATTCTATTCGTTCTGGGTGAAACATTGTTTTTAACTTTCTATGTGGCAAATCTCAATCCAGTGATAGTTATTTATCCGCAAAGACCCCAATTTTCCATCCCCTGAATAGATTTGTTTATATTAAGTCTGGAATTAGCTATTAAATTGATTCCCCAGGACGGCAGAACGATGGGGTGGGGTGGGTGGGAGTGGGGGTGGGGGTCGCTGTGGAGGATGGCTGTGGAGAGTATAGCGGTATGTGTGCGCCCCTCCAATGTTAACCCGAAAAATCAAAAGTTGGAATTTCAAGGGTCAAATCCGTGAAAGTTGGAAATGAATATAGCTGAAATTTATGGAGACCGGTAGGTGACATGTTTCACTCTTATTTTATTTCGTTTCAACGAAATAATATTTCAAAATAACAAAATAATATTTCGTTTTAACGAAGTATTATTTCGAAATAACGAAATAATATTCCTTCCGTTTTAACGAAATAATATTTCGTTTGAACGAAATAAGAATCTGTAGCGGTAAGCAGGGCCAGATTACACCGCTTCGCTACTTTTCGAGTTCAAATTCTGCTTACTTAGCTAAGTAACACGCTTAAGTATTCTAGCAAAATATGAATTTGACTCATTAAACTTAATGACTTCATTTTACTGCGGAATAAATTTAGTGGTATTCACTGGAAACACTTTCGAATCAATTAACGTTAGAATAGAATAGAATAGATTTATTGCAATATTACACCCACATGGGCAGTATGCACAAATACAGTAGACAATGTTAGGCCTACATTTATCATTTAAAACTGACAACAAATATTTCTTACGAATTTTTACGAAAGAGAAAAAACTCACGCACGGCACAGCAGATCACATTGCAAAGGGCAGGATCTGCATTTCCCATGATGTAGAGAAACTTATTATTGTTATTCATACCAAGGAATGTTCGCTCCCCATGTTGTATAAAACCCCACAACTTCTGTCGTGCGACATTATACTTAGGGCATTATGATCTCTCCGTTTTTCGCGATATGTGTTTTACCAGAGTTTTTTTTGTGTGCTGTTCCGTATATATTCATGGCGTGGTTTATCGATGAAGAAGAAAAGAAGCGGCAGAAAGTCCAAGTGTACACCCCTCCACATAGCTTTTAGCCCCTCCCCTCCCCTCCTCCCTCCTAAAAAACCTTCTAATTGCAGGCCCGATACCGATAGACTATAAATGGCCGACAAAAGTAGTGATGAAAAGCAGAGAACGACATTATAAGATGCATAGGCGTACAGGCCAATGTGACTCTGGTGGGGGGGGGGGGGGGGGGGGTGCAGAGGGTAGGGGTGTGAAGTCGGGGAAAATCAATTTTTTTCTGGCAGTTTTCATAATTTTACGGGTCAAGCTTCACAGACCTACCTGTAGTATCAAGCATTTAATCTATTGTCTTTACATAAGGAATACCGCCCTATAAGACCAAACTTGGAACCAAAGGCCGTAATATATTTTTCTGGCGTGGTACGTCTAACAGGACGAATGCAGAAGGTGACATTAAACACCAGAAAATACGAACTTCACATAAAAATCATAAAATTACCCTTACTTGCCGTATTGAACCCAGGAAATGGTGTTTGACCTGCAAAACACCTTTAAATGTTCGATAAAATGATTAGAAATCGATAAGATGTACCCAAACTATGATTTGAGCCACTCCAAAAAATTTTCAAAATTTGTTGAAAATTTTTTTTTTTTTATGGGTGTTTCTTGCTCTACTGTTTATTACTCTACTGGTTATTACACTACTGGTTGATTTGTATTACACTACAGTGTATGATTATTACACTACTGGTTAATTTTTATTACACTACTGGTTAATATTACACTACTGGTTGATTATTACTCTACTGGTTGTTCACTTGCGTTTAATGTCGTAATGCATTTTACTGTATTTCGATTAAAGTCTCCTCGGGAATTTATTTTCACTGTCAAAGTAGATGCGAAAGTTGAAGCATTCTACAAGGAAACAGGATTTGAACGCCGAATTCCACAAACTTGTCAATTAGACAGAATGACGGAGTGAAAAACGCTTTCTTCTGCCTCCCCTCGCATTTACAAATGTTAATTTAAGCGTGGTTTGGGCGATAACTCGTGTTTTAAGCCAATCTGGAACTTCCATTTTCTTGTAATCCAGATTAGTAGATAATATGTGTTTTCCGCCGGTAACAAAGCAAAATATTTAGTGTTTGTTTTGTTTATGAAAGCTAAATAAAAGAAGAGAAGTATTTGACGAAATGGCGACTTCGTTCAAACCAGACAAGGTAATGTTTGAGTAACAAAATCATCCGAGTTGCGACTGGTGCATTTAACGGCGACACCACACACTTTGGGGATCTTGTCCGAACCAAACCTCTGATGAGGCGCACAGAAAATCTGTAGTAGGAGAGCTATGAAACAAGGTTCATCCCGGATCTGACGCCATAATCACGTCACCAGGTACGTCATTTATGGTTGTCATGGTAGCCGCATGAGCGATCATGTTGTGACGTCATCCCCATGGTGTGTTCTGAGGATGTGTTCGTTTCGACTGGACTAATTTCCACAAACAACCCAACAATTTACTCTCAAATCTTAAAAAAAACACCCCAAATCGCCCAAACAGATTCGAATTCCTGGAGAAGCCGCCTTACAAAAGTAGCATGTATGATCAATTCTACAGGTGTATCGTTACTGGCTTGCATTCTTTCAAAATCTTCGTTTTCCTACTCTCTTCCATTTATTACTGATCCTATTCTAACTATCCTAGCGTTCTGTTTGGTCTTAGCAATATCTGATCCCACCCGTTGCCCTCCATCAATCAGGCTGCTCTATATTTCCTGTAGAAATCACACTTTAAGCCAATCCTTCATACTTAAGTTGTTCACATGAGAAAAATTTCAACGTATGCATTGGTTACAAAGTAATAGTTTACTAATAAAACAGAACTTGTGTGTGATGTATCACAGTCATGTCTGACAATGTTCGACATTGGAAGAGATGTACAGGAAAGTTAGCTTTCTTGAATTTCCTGAAACTGTCAGTAAATTTAACATTAAGGGTATGGGAATTTCATATAAAAAAAATGCAATTTCGAAATGTTAGCGAATTTGTATCACCGACATGCGCGTCATTGGCAGACTTCAGGCATTTTCCTGTAGAGTCGGGGGGGGGGGGGGGTGCTTGAACATAGGTGGGGGTGGGTGGGTGGGTGGTCAAGCGCCAAATAAATGTGTGTAAACAGTTAATGCATTTCTTTTCCTTTTTCACTATTATGGCATCTTTTGTGTCCCAAACAGTAACAAAATGTCACCAACTGACCATAGAAGCCCATTTACAGGCATTGTTAACAAAAATATCCCCCTTAATATGAAAAATATTGGAGAATTTCATCAAAAACAGACTTGAGGATGGGGGGTGGGTGTCCGATATTGAACGGAAATAATTAATCGGCAATTTTCTCCTAAAGTCGACTAAAATATCCATTCACAACATAATTCATTCATATTTGAGGTTTGTGGTATAGCTGGGTGGGATTGGTTTTTGAAAATGAAAACAATTGAAAATATTAACTTTTATTTCAACAAAAACAAAAAATTTGATTTAACAAAAACAAAAAGACTTTTTGACAGCTATCCTGCTTTGTAGATGCCATAACAAAAACAAAAAGTCAGGGTTAGCTCTTCTGGAGTCAGAACAAAAGCAAGTCCCCTTTCACGCAACCAATATTTGCAATACACGGTTACGGTATAAGCAGTAGTAAATTAATTATGGCCACAGCAGGCACTGTGCTCACATATGCCAGCATATGCCATGATTTACAGAAACTAGAAGTGCATATCACTGCATATCAGAATATTAAAATTTGGAAATGCTTCATTTAATTTGATTTAAAATCAAAGGTTTCTGGGAAAAAGAATAATTGAGTTTCATTTGCAAGGTAAACACCAAGAAACTAGATTTTATTAGTTACCCCGTGTCTGATCACGTGGTACGGGTTTTTACCTACCCGAAGCCAGCCGTATCCCATTCGGCCGAAGGCTGGCTTCGGGTAGGTAAAAACCCGTACCACGTGATCAGACACGGGGTAACGAGTTTATCTACTGACTTTCCGTTTTAGAAATACAATCTATTTCATGTGTGAATACACACAGCATGAGATCTTTTATCTTCCATTGTTGAGCCATACAGGTTTCTGTGAAATTTTTGTGCAAAAGAGTTTTTTGTGAAAATATGCCGATATGACTAGTATAAAAAAATTATTGAATTTCTTTTTTTCTTTTTTGTCTCAAAAACATAGCTTATGAACCCCACATTGGAGGGTACTCGACAAGCTCATTCCAATAAGGGGTCATGAGCTATATTTTGGAGATAAAAAATTAAAATATCATACATGTACACTGTAAAACTGGAATGACGCGTCTTCTACGGGGTATGGACAATTTGTAGATTTCGGAACGAGGCTTCCACTGGGTATGGGAACTTTGTCAGTGGCTGGGCGGACGTATCGTGGGTTTCAATGAATATGGTCTCATACCACGTATCTATCAACCAATCAAATCAAAAAATTCACTTTAGTCAATAGATAAGTTAGAATATTAAGCTATACATTTAGTTTGCCTGATATAGTTTGATTGGGGTTTTAAACCGCTTTCAACAACTATGGTTATATGATTCCCATATCACGATGTTGTTAGTTACCAAGATGAAGGGAGATTTACTCAAACAGATCCACTGAATGGCCTAAGGAATCCACCAACCACTGGGGAGGAACTAACAAGTTCATCCACACAGAGACCTCAATATAAGGATAAAACAAATTCCTTAGAATTTGCTACATCATTCTAGTAAAATGTTCCATATGAACAGCCAGCCCATCGCTGCCGTGCAATAACAACCTGGCTACCAAATGTGAACCTATTATACCCGGGCCCACACAGGGTTCAAGCTATACAGTAATGTGTCTTTGTGAACTGATGTGAATCTGAAAGTTTTGAAAAATGCATCTGGTAGAGAAAATGGAAACATTTTTGTATAAAAATATGCATTGAATCAATCATTGTGTCACTTTCCTGTATTCTAGAGATAAACTTGGCATTTATTCTATTGTATCTTGTTTGACAGAGCTCCATGAGCTCTGTCAAACAAGATATAATAGATTGAATGCCTGTATTGGATGTACTGGGGCCAAATTGGTCTGCAAACAAAGGCAAACAGGAGAGGACCAGTGTAATTTCTCGACAGGTTACAAGATTTTTTATTCAATTAACAAGAGTTTACTCTATAACCTATATTCAATTAACAGGTCAAATTTGTGCTGGAGGTAAGGTAAATTGTTTTGTGTTGGGAAATTATATTCAATTAACAGGGTTATTCAGTTAAGATATATACAATCAAGTGGGCTCAACTGTATTGCTGTAGATGGGGATTACACAGAACAGACGTGTAATAAAATACAGACACTGTCCTTTCCATTAATACAAATATCTAGAAGATGAGATTTGCTAATTTTTTCTCTCCAAATTACTGTAAAAACACATTCTCTAAACAAAAAGGCCAAGGTGGATAGTTATTTAGCGTTGGTGGATGTGATACTGATATATATCCTTAATGGTGGATTATCTGTGAAGTAGATCCTTCAAATTAGCTTGCCATAAAAAGCCAAGTTTCTTTCTGTAACTTTTAATATATGAAAACAACTGACAGCTCCGAAAGCTGTCTGTTGTTTTCGTCTATTAAAAGTAACAAAAGAAAACTTGGCTTTATTATCCACTGATGTCATAGGTGTCACAGCAATTACTCGATTCTCAACTGGACCCTCCTCGCCCGTCCAATAATTTCAAGGGAGATGACTTTATCGATTTTCATGACGATATAAGTCAGGGTTGAAGCATGCACTCCACTTTACGGGTATTCAACAGACAGCTAGTACTACTGCTAGTAGTAGTTGTATTGGTAGTGGTAATGGTGACAGTACGGCAGTAGTAGTAGTAGTAGTAGCAGTAGTTAGTGGTAGTAGTAGTAGTAGTAGTAGTAGTAGTAGTAGTAGTAGTAGTAGTTATTAGTAGTAGTAGTAGTAGTAGTAGTAGTAGTAGTAGTAGTAGTAGGGTAGTGGTAATAGTAATAATAGTAGTAGTAGCAGTTGTGGTTGTTGTTGTAAACAGCCTGGATGTAGAGATTGTGATAGTAGTATGGAGAATGGTGATTGTACTTATAATGGAGGCGGTAGAAAGTGATGACTGCAGAATTTGATAACACTTTAAATGGAAACAGTCATCTAATATACTTGACACTCTCGGACAGAGATGTGGCAAGAGGGTCTTGGTTCGGCATGCGTGTTCCCACTGAATTTCCAACTGCATCCTCCCCTCCGGCTGCTGAACATCCAACGTTTGAGAATACCACCTGTAGTCCCTCCCCACCTTTGAGTGAGAAATTTCCAACTGCTGACTGAGATTTTTTTCCAACTGTCGAAGAAATACCCTTGTGTTTGAATATACGACCTTTCGAAATTTAGAGTTCGGAATTGTCTCTTGAGTGCAACAAGGCGCCATCCGCAATACTTTAGCTTTACGGACACAATACTGACTCCAGTTGGGAAATCCCATGAAATATGGTTTTAAAATCACTAAACATCTTTTAGAAACAGTGATAGCCCTCAATAAAATGCCACAACAAATTTCCAACTGCTGGTCGTTTGGGACTTAAAAAATTCTAACCACTGAAAATATTGCCCGGGATTGGGGCCACACCCTCATTCCCACACACACACCCGTCGCCGCCTCCCTGCTCTCAGCATATTACGTTCGGCGAGTACACTACAACATAACTCATCAAAGTGACAGAAAATGCTACTAACATGTGTTATCTGACCTTCTTCTCTTGGTTATTGATTTGTGTTCATATAAGCTTCTCAGTTGTCCCCACATGGCACCGGTCGATCCACCGTGACTGTTTAAACGAGATCATTTTCTTTAATAGTTCCATCCCAAAAGACCATTTGAACATAAATCAAATTTGTGTTAGCAGTCCTGTGTGTGTCAACATCTTTATGTAGCAGCGTGTAACCCTTTAGTACCAAATGAGGTAGGGATGCAAATTGCCTCCATATTTTTCTGAAAGATCTTCCTCTGGAAACTTCAAAAATGGTTGCAGAAAGGGCAGCTTCAACTAATTATGTTTTGTGTTTCGTTTCAGCTGAGAAGTTCTGCTCTAGTCACCCTGGACTTTGGTCAGATATGAGGACAATAGATTAAACCACCCTTCGTGGGACCGTTGAGCGATAAACGACAATTTATACCATTATTACCTATTCTACTATATACGCAGAGCCTGTGACATAAATTTTAGCTTTACACACCAACCGTGGTGAACACGCCAGCAATGGGATTTCAGTAGAAAAAAATTACACCTACAGTAGAACTACATCCATGTTATTTATTTATTGATGTTTAAGGTCACATATTTATGCACAATGGCTAATCATGACCGACATCCATGTTGACCTTTGGTGTCGTCGATCTGAATGCAAACTTGTCATAATTTATCGCACGTCGCCTCGCGAATAGTAAAATGAAAGTGGCAATTATTTATTACGTTTTGAAACGGGTTTACCTCATAAGATGCCAACAATTAAAAACATGCATTGTCTCATGTTAATAAAGCATCCATAACTCGAAATAGTGTGTTATTATGTTATTAAAACGAAAAAGGTTCAGTTTCTTTTTCCATGTCGTTTCGGCGATAAAACTGACAGCGGAAGTACGCCCACCGATGTTCATGTAAACAAAAACAGATTTGCACGTATGTGCGTCTGCTGCTCAGTAAAATCGAGAAAAAATAATAGCGACTCTTAATAATCTGACGATCATGCTATAAATAAAATATACCCAAAGTAGCTTGGTTTATCAAATGTTCACCACTCGTGGTAAAGTGGTGTTAACCGCGCGCCAAAGGCTCGCGGTTAACACCACTTCTCAACTCGCGGTGAACATTTGGTACAGAAAGCTGCTATGGGTATCTTCTATACTATATTTAGAATGTCTGTGTGCATGTATGTCTGTCTGTCCACTATAGAAATGAATATGGGGCCACTCCGAGTGTCCAAAATGGGTCTACTAGGAGTACCTTTTTATGGCGGAGGTCATCGTCAGGTTTAAAAAACTGTGTTGGGTGGGGGTGGGGGTGGGGGTGTAGGGGGGCACCAAAAGTTATGACCAAAATTTTTTTTTTACTGATATATGTCTTCAAAGGGGTCTACTGGGGATACGTTTTATCAGGAATCTAATGGTGAGGTTTAAAACAGAATCGGGGTGGGGGTGTGGGGTGTAGAGGGGCAGCAAAAGTTATGAGCAAAATCTTTCTCACCGATATAGGTCTTCAAAGGGGTCTACTAGGGGTAATTTTTTACCAGGAATCTAATGGCGAGGTTTAAAAAAGTGCTGGGGTGGGGTGGGGTGGGGGTGTAGAGGGGCACAACAGTTATAATACTCTCCTCAGCCCGAGCAACGCCGGGTAACCCTGCAAGTATTCTATATATAACCATTGCAGACAACCAAGAAAAAAAGGAAGATACTATATGTGAGAATCACACTTTTTCATAATTGCAGACGGGTAAATAAATATTATTGTTTGTTGAATCGACACATTCAGTCATCATCGCTATGGTAAGGGCTTGTGAAAAAAGCCGTATCTACACATGACCTACTTCAGGGAACATTCCGCTGTCTTTGACCACATAGCGGTATTATACCAAATAATCAAATGGAACAAAGCCCACTATCCTTCGTGGATATGGAGTTATCCCGCGTGTTTGATTTGCAGAGGAAGTTACCAACTCCGCGAATAACTTTTTTTCTACCAGGTTTTGTCGTAGAGCCAACTTCGTTCGTTGTACTCAGACAATCCTTCGACTCATTTCGTAAAAAAGGGAATCTGTAGTCGCTGGCTGACAATTGAACGAGATTTCGTACACTCTAAAATCAGCAGTTTAAATAACGACAAAAACAAGGGTGTAACCAGGGAGGGTCATGGGGTCACACGCCCCCCCCCCCCCCCTTTCCCGAATCCCAAAGGTCCGCGGCCGATATTCTCCACAGCAATCTAATACATGCCTATACATTGAATTTGATTCACTTTCACTCAGTATGAAATCTTTGATCACTGCTGATATCAAATATAGAAGAATTTTTCTGGGGGAAGCACCCCCCCCCCCCTCCCCCCGCACCGGACCTCCACCGATTGCCAAAGGTCAAGTTGGGGGAGATTATGGGAGGGGGTCACCTCCTCCCATAATCTCCTCCAACTTGACCTTAGGCCAAGACGTGGCATCTGGTCAAGATTTCAGTCTATTCAGTTGTGGGCGATCCCCCTAAAACAAATTGCTGGCTACACCCCTGGCAAAAGTGTGTGGCGACAGAAGAGAGATTCCTCATTTCACGACTGATCAACTTTTCTTTACTTTGACGAAGCGGGAAAAGAGGAGAGCGTGCAATAATAAAAAATATACCCAGACTCCACAACTTAGGTGATTCTTTTCTATTCCCAAAAAATATTTCAGCTCGCTCCAATTTCATATTTATTGGTTATTTTGACCTTTTTCATCATCAAGACTCCTAAAGTGGACTAAAAATCAGACATCCGTAATTCGTTCGCATCAGTACAGGCATGGACAGATAAAATCATGGCTGACAATTTTCGTCATTGGAAGAGATTTGCAGGAAGGTTATCCCCTTTAATTTTCTAAAGTTGTCAGTAAATTTAACACAAAGGGTATAGGAATTTCATATAAAAATTTAAATTTCGAAATTTTAGGTTGTTGTATCATCGATGTGCGCATCATTGCATAACCTTCATGCATTTTCCTGTAGAGTAGTATAAAATACAGAAGGTAGCTTTTTCAATTTTTTCCCAATCAGTTTGATCGTTTGACTGTTATTCTCTGCTAAAACCCATTTGAAAATAAGACCGGCGCTTTCATCATCTTTTGATGTTCTGCAACTATTTTTTTGTTTTTTTATCAACAGTGTGCGTATTGTGACATATAATACAGACACCATCATTTTCATTAATATTAAAGTCGAGGAGGTAAGATTTGCTAATTTTTTCCGGGGAAGAATAGAAACTTGCAAATTACTGTGGAAAACATATATTAAACAAAGAGGATGGTTATTTAGTTGCTTCTAATTAGCTTGTCATAGAAAGCCAAGTTTCTGTTTGTAACTTTTAACCCTTTACCCAACGAATCGTCCGCATCCGTCCGCGTAATATGTAAATTCCGCAGTTGAAAAAATATTATTTTTCAATAAATTTCAACAAAACCATATCATGTGACCCTTCGTTGGAACGAGCTCAACGAGCTCGTTCCAACGAGGGGGTCACATGATATGGTTTTGTTGAAATTTTTGGAAAAATTTAAAAAAATGATATTTAAAATAATAAATTTTGATATCGTCTCCGTTGGGTTAAGGGTTAATAAACGAACACAACAGACAGTTCCGAGAGCTGTCTGTTGTTTTCATTCATTAAAAGTAACAAAAGGAAACTTCTCTTTATTTTCATCTGATGCCATGGGTGTTTTCTCAACAATTACATGCTTCTTAACTGGACATTCCACGCCAGTCTAATAATTTCAGGGGCGCTAACGTTATCGAAAATCGATTTTCTGGACGTGTGAAGTCAGGGATGTGTGGCCATCTTATCATGACTGACGCCAGCGATAATTACTTCAACCCACTTTTGTCCTTTTCTTCCGTCAGATGCCAGCAGCAGATGCTTTTGAATGCAAGCAGAACAAGAAAAAGGTGTCTAACAGTTGTCATACAGCCCAAAACAATGGTCTCATGTTCTTCAGCTTTTAATATGTATTATATGTTTCCAGACCGCCGTACTTTGTTTAATGATTGTGTGGCCTCGTTTTTCAGAACATACGAATTTAGGTTTTCATCTTCCATAAACAAGCAGGGACTAAAGAATAATCAAGCACTGAAGTGAACATTGACAGAAAAAACATACACCCAGTCTTGTTTCTTGGCAGCTCTCTTTCCCAAGAAAATGAACATTTGTAACACAGGTAATCTGCAAAATTGTGTACGCAAAAATCGAAGTTTTTGGGCTCAATTCCTTAATTTTTCTGTTTGGATACCATCAAGCCATCAAATTATTCTGCCATTGGCTGTTTGTGGCGAAATTAACCAGAAAACAAGTCTCCCCAAGTGTAACGCGAGATCTCTCGAGGCATACAAAGGGAAACAACTGCTTGGAGTATGACAATTAGCATATTTGTTTTTGAGTGCTATTTTGGAGCAAATGATAACCATCCCTAAAAAACCCCTCCAAAACACCCTATAACATTCAGTAGTGTAATAATCAACCAGTAATGTAATATTAACCAGTAGTGTAATAAAAATTAACCAGTAGTGCAATAAGCAACCAGTAGTGCAATACAAATCAGCCAGTAGTGTAATAACCAGTTGTGTAATAAACTTAACCAGTAGTGTAATAAACATCCATGAAAATCAACAATTTTTCAAAATTTAAAAAAATTTTTGAGTGGCTCAAATCATAGTATGGGTACATTTTACCGATTTCTAATCATTTTATCGTACACTTAAAGGCGTTTTGCTGGTCAAACATCATTTCGTGGGTTCAATACGGCGAGGAAAGGTATTTTTATGATTTTATGTGATGTGCGTATTTTCTGGTGTTTAATGTCACTTTCTGCATTTGTGGCCTTATGTAAATTCAAAGTTGGCCAATTATTTATAGTAATGCTTCGCTTTTGAGAGACTGGTTATCCCAGGCATAAGTTGTCAGGTTCTATCATACCAGAAAACTTATGGGTGATAAAGTATGGTATTCAAGGGCTAGAATTGTGTGATCTCCTGCGTTGTCCACAATTATAATATTTAATACGACCCCGGCGAATCTCTGAAGGTCTCTCTCACATCCACCCATTTCATTCGCTGCATCATTATGCGTGGCCTTTTCAATCTAGTTGACCATTTTGAATTCTAAAATTCGTTTTTCTTCTGGGTGTGATGCTCATCATATTCCTTGAGCATAGACACTATATTTTACGAAGGTGCGGCTGGGGTGGGTGGGGTGGCGGGTGGGTGAGTGGTTGGTTGGTTTACCTAAAATCTGCGGTCAGTTATTTTTTTCCATCTTGAAGGAGGAGGTCGATAAGAGAGTGGAGGTGTCTAAGGCGAGGTGATAGGTTGGGTGCATTGGAGGTCCACTGCCATTTCCGTCTGCCATGTCAAGTGATTCTTCTCGATGACCAATGGTAGACAGTTATTTAGATCCTGTGATGATTTACATTTAATGTAAAAAGCTTGAATTCATTCAACATGTAGAAAATATTGTTTCAGCAAAATTCCTTGATGGGTTAGCACTACTCTTATACTACATTAGAAGTGTGTCATGTGGATAAATGACCATCGTTTGGGGAGAGAATGGGGGTGGCGCAAGGGACGTCATAGTCACGGGACCCAGATCCGCCATGTTGTGTTGTTATGGTAGCCCGCGTGAGCGGCCATATGGTGACGTCATTCCCATAGGGATGTGTGATGAAAGTGCGTGTGCGCAGCGCGTCTATTTACTGGTTGATTATTACACTACTGGTTGTTACACTCGTAAAGGTATTTTATACTTTTGTAATGGTATTTTTGAATAAATTGTTACTTTAAGTGATCTGCATATTGCACTTAATTAATTTACGGGTACCGATTTCAATGCGAACTGGACTGTGCGCTCGCATGGACTATTCGCCCCTGATTTTTGCACCATTGCTCCCCGTTATTTTCCCTCATATTTTACTGATATTTTACAAATTTGTTCGAATCAAGCTCATCGGGTAATGCATGTTAGGGGCGTCAACAGATTCCTAGGTTTTAAAACAAAAATTAACTTCAAGAAATTATATTTAGGGATCTTATCATGGACGACCGAAGATGCTAACACCATTAGCGCAGAATGCGACTAACCCCTCTTGGAGGATCCAGATCCTCACTAAAGGTTGTAGGCCCTGAGGGGGGGGGGGGGGGGGGGGGGGGGGGGTTATACTCCGCTAATTATTTTTTTTTTCAATTTTTGCCTTCAAAATATAAATTATCACACCCCACCGGAATAAGCTTGCGTTTATTTCAATGAGGAATGAGGGGTTAGGTAGGTAAAAGGTTGCAATGATTTACCCTACTGATTGATGGAAATTATGCGCCCCCACCACCACACCACCCATGAACAAAATCTGTCACTGGAAATCTGTTCTATAAAAATAAATGCCGTAGTTTTCGTCATATGGGGGGGGGGGGGGGGGGGGTTCTACCATTCCGATCACCCATGTTCCTAGACCCCATTTTGTTCTCTCTGGGCTAATGATCCCTATTTCTCGGGGACAAAAAACAAATTACGCTTGTCATATTCGTACTTAAAACCTCTCGGGCATTTATTGATCGTTTGTCTGTTATTATCAAACGTAGATGAAGAGACTGCAAATCAATGCTTTCATGTTATAATTAGCCATTTTTGTCTCCTCACAGTGCTACCTAAGGTACGGAGATATTGATTACACTGAGAATAGTGCGCAAACTGAAACGCGAGAAATCATTGTTTATATTTTTGGCACAGCATTTATTTACGTTTGTTATATACCGATTCTCCTGATCTGCAATAATTGCGTTGTGTCCTTGGGCAAGACACTTGCCGATTTGAGAGGCACGGTGGCGCTATGTAATTACAGTACGTGGAGAGTGGATTGTAACTAAAACACCCGCGGAGTGGAGTATCACCCAAAGTATCACTTTCAAATTCTGTACATATGGACAAAAACACAAGCAAAGTTTCAGTCAATGAACCTCAGGGTTTAACCCGGAGGTCCATTGGCTGGAACTTTGCTTGTGATGGTTATGCTTTGCAACAAATTTGCAATTATTGCTCGGGTGGAATCTCCACTCTGTGGGTGATTTAATGATAATACACTCTCGACGTACTGTAAGCGCCATGTACGTCACTTGTGCACTTGCCTTCAACCAGCGCTAAACTTGCTTGTGTGGAGTTTGTACGTTGGTGTGCCCGGCAGCTGTTTGCTCGGGGGTTTTCTCTTCCCCGTAAAACAGTCTGACACGAGGTGACCCAGGCTGTCGGAAGTATCGTCAAACCCAATAAATAAATAAATAAATAAATAAATAAATAAATAAATAAATAAATAAATAAATAAATAAATGAGACCTAAACAACAAAGAAATTATGGAATATTTGTTCAGAGTATTTAACGCAAACTCACTAGAGATTTTATTTCGCCTTTGCAAAATCTACGCACTTCAGTGACATCACGTGAGCCTCGTTTCAAACAGTCGTGATAAAGTTGAAATCCTCATTGCCAGGTGAGCTAAAATTAATGCGCAAACTGTACAGCGGTATTTAGGAGCTACAGTTGTAGTAGTCATGTAAAAAAATAGGATCAGCGCTTTACAGTTTTCAATCAAACATTAGCCCAGGGACACTCATACGTTAGCCCCCCCCCCCCCCCCCCACCAGCGACTCATTTCTATGCTAACGTTGGCCCCTTTTTCCAACAATGCTTAATATGATCCTCCTCACACCATGAGTTTCCTGTCAACTTAATGCGCTGCTGCTTCCTGTATATTTAAACGTTTGGGCGGACGTGACAACCGTTACTTATTCCCAGTTCCTTATTCGATGTTCGTTATCAACCGACTTTATCTTGATTATGATTTGTCATGCCCCCAACGTTTTGTCTAAATCGGGTACGATGATCCCACACTGATGCCTAAAATGACAAATATGTTAGTTTTCTTTCCAGTTGCCATTCTAACCAATACTGTATAACACTTCCCAGCTAATTCGTGGCATGTTGCTCATTCGGAGCTTTACTTCCCCGTTAGCAGGCTGCTCGGCTTCCTTTACAAATCGATGACTGCGCGGTGGTAAGAATTAGCCTTCAGATCGAAAGGCCGATGATTCGATCTTGATACTCGTCATTTGTGCTCTGTCCATGGCCAAGACACTTACTTAATCCCGATTGGCAAGTGGGAGCATGGTGGCGCTGTTTACTGAGGCTTTCAATACGGTGACAGGACATTTGCTCTCAACCATACAATGGTTACCCTGCTTGAGCCTGGATATTTATTTATTTATTTATTTATTTATTTATTTATTTATTTATTTATTTATTTATTTATTTATACACCCGGAGAGAACAGCCGAGTAGCAGCGAGAAACTATCAGGCTGCCCAGCGTACTAACTCCACACAAGAAGGGTTAGCATTGGTTGAAGCCCAGGGCACCATCGACGTGCAGTACGCCACCGTGCCCCCACGTGGGTAATCGGGATTAAGCGCCTTGCCCAAGGACACAACGCAGGCACACCTGGTGGGGATCCAACCATGGACCTTTCGGTTTGAAGGCCAATGCCGTAACCCTGAGCCACCACGCACCGAGTCTGAACAGTAAGTTGGCGAGCTCAGTAGTTGCGCTCCGAGTACTCCGACCTCATCTACTCGTAAAACTCGCCGGACACGATAAGACTCCATTTTTATCCAGATCATATTTGGTTATCTGTCGTCACAATGATTCCTAAAAGGGAGTAACAAATCATCATCCTCCTTTACACTTCAGGCAACTTGGGTGTCTCGCTCGGGCGTCAAAGACGCATGCGTCATGGCTGAGAGGTAAATTACGCGGGGCTTTGTTCGGAAAATACTGCCCAAAAGTACTAACTCCACACAAAACTCTAAACTTCTTCAAATACTTTTTAAAATTTTGTCAAATTGCCGTCATGCTCGGGAGATTACTCCTTTTAAGCGGCTTTCACTTTTGACTAATTCAAATTCCGTTACGTCAAGTGTCGTACCAATGTATACCGCGTCATGGGAACGTAAAAATTAGGTGTCACGCTTATCCGAATTGTTAGATGACAATTAAAAAAATTGTTCGAGATGGACGTACGTCTTACAGGTCGATTCATTACCCCGCAAGTAGCCTTAAATATTCTCTAATTGTAACTCCGACACAACATTTTGAACATTAACATGACGGTGATGAAAGATTTATCTTACAATTCTCAACTCTAATAACTTGGTTAACCTTTAAAAAAATCCACAAAAACCATATAAATGTGCATAAAATAACAATTCACGTAGGCATTAATTCTTGTCGACATGGGATTCGGACGGATGCCAAGGAATTAGCAGGTGTGCTCACATTCATTCGGGGAATATATGCAACAATCGGGGTTTCGTCAGTACTTGGTAATTATTTGTTTTGGTTAACCCTTTACCTAACACGAAAGGCGCTCGACACTTGCAAATAAAATTCTTGAATAACTTTTGTTTTCATTTTTTGGGTAAAAAACTATAGCTTATGATCCTTCACTGGAACGAGCTCAACGAGCTCGTTCCAATGCGGGATCATAAGCTATGTTTTTGAGACAAAAAGTTTAAAAAAATAATGAAAACTGAATGGTGATTTTTGTGCATAGCGCTGGTCGGTTTTGGACGTTACGTTGGGTAAAGGGTTAACTAAGTAATAGCCTCTAAATTAATAGCCCTGTCCCCCAACCTTACAAGAAAACGGGTCAGATTTGATGATTTCAATAAAGAACCACTTTGTATTTTGTTCAGCGCTACGAACGAATATGTTCGTGAACGTCGCACGACAAAACACAGAGGAGGAAAAAAAGGTATTAGCCACCTCTGAAATTACCAGTATAAAAACTCGCCTGAAAAAGTGGGTTTTAAGCGAGGTTTTAAAACAGTCCAAGTTTTGTAGTACCTTGAGATGACCAGGGAGTCTGTTCTACCAAGGAGCGATGTATTTGAGTGATTTGTAGGTTAGGAGGAGAATATTAAATTCAGTTCTCTCCCTCAGGCACAACCAGCGAAGATCTTACAAAACTATAGTGATGTGATAGTGGCAGAATATCAATTCTTGTGGCACAGTTTTGTGTGGCCTGAAGTCTATTGATCAATTTTTCTTACGTCCAAAAAGCAACGAATTGCAGTAATTCAAGCGACTTGTCACAATGCATGGACAAACTCATTTGCTGTTCCCTTGTCAATTGCACTTCGCAGCCTGCCGATATATCTTAGGTGATAATAGGGTGTTTTGCGGACTTTCCTTCCATGCTTGTCTGCCGACAGATTTTCGACCATGAAATACCCCAGATTGCGAACCGAGGTTGACGGGGAAACTTTTCTGCCTTCAAAATTCAGATGGAGTTTTGTCAGTTTTGATAGTTGTTGGAGTGGTAAATGTAATTTTTTTGTTTTCTCTGAATTTAGTGTTTAGGAAGTTTGCCGTTATTAAGACTTTGTTATCGGCTACGCATTTCTGAATTTGATATATCAGGGGCGCCGGAACAGCCCAAACATTGGCCCGACCACAACACCCAGATCCCTGTTTTTTTTGAATTGTTGCCATCGATTATGTGAGGGAGAAAAAAAATGACAGTGCATGCAGTTCGTTTTTCGAGGAACATATTATGACAAAATTCCCTGCCAAATTTTGTCATATTATGTTCCTCGAAAGACGAACTTTAATGTGGGGGCCCCCACAAATGTGGGAGCCCTGGGTGTCCTCCCAGTCTGCCTATTGATTAATCCGGCCCAGCCGCCAGAAAATGTTTGAAAAATGACATCTCTCAGACCCATTTTGGGGCTACTTCTTTAGTATTCCTACCGCTTCCGAAGCGGTTGGAATACCAAAGAAGTGGCCCCAAAATCTCCTCATCTTACGTTAACCTGTCATTAACAGCTGCCATTGTGTGCGCAATATTAAAGAAACAAGACGATCTATGCGCGCACTATTTTCGGATATCCCGCCAGAACAAAATTAAAAAATCATAGCCTTGTTATTTGATATGAATGACGTTCGGCTGAAGGTCGATAACAAAAATATCATGATCGACAAATTTTTTGCCCCGACATTGGTCGGGGTGGTCGGGGCAGCACCGGCGCCTCGGTCTATCATTATTTGGTCAAATTTTTCAACCCTCTTCCATCCAAAAGCCTTCAGTGGGGAGATAATCCAAGTAGAAGAAAAAGATCCGGAAAGTGGAACAGACTAACCAAATGCAACTAAGTGTATTTATACTTGAAAATAATATATTACAGTATCCCCACCCCCCACCCTCCCCAATATTTGTCCAAAGATCAAGATAGCTGGACATATTCCAGGCAAAAATTCATACAGTTGGAAATTCGATGCATTGTTGTAACCGAGATTTTTTCCGAATGTGATATTTTACATTTCCTTGAAAATTCCAATCATATAGAATTCTGATCGAACAACGATTTTCCGTCTACTCAGCGGCTTCAAGTTTAATTCCACAACCGTGGTCGTGTTACGCATTTTATTCTCTTCTGTATGCAATGCACTCACAGACTGCAGTTTGTATTTGGACTCAAAACGCACCCTCTGTGAGATTGTGTCCAGGATTTTTTAAAGTTACTTCCAAAATTGTGCAGTTTTCTTTGGCTCTGTACTCTCATAAAAGACTGAAAATTTTGATTTGTATTTGGTATTGTTGAATGAATAACTCACACAAATTGTAAAATATAGGCTGAATTCGTCAATTAACTCATTACTCATAAGCATAATAAATAGTTTTTAGTCAATGAGATCATTTCAAGATTAGTGTGTTCATGCACTGCTTAGCACGATCTCATATTTGAGATGATTAATTAAAAAATTATTAGACGAAAACTGACTTTTTGACATGCACATAATGGACACAATACCTAATGGAGGGAGATAAAGCCTACTTACAGACTACAAAACCACAAGAAATTGCCATTTTGTGCGGTCTTAAAATCTCAAAATATGTACATAGATATTTAGCTGCAGTCATTTAAACTACGTTGAAATATTCTCAGAATGCCCTAAAACCTACCGGTACATTCACTCGGAGTCAACATTTTGAACAATGTTACCCTGGAGGGAAGTAGTATGTATGGGGGAGAGACACCCCGGGGGGGGGGGGGTGGTTAAGGTAGGTCCCCCTTAAGTATCCATCCCAAGTTGGAATTTTCATAGATCTACACCCCCATTGAAAACCCCCTATAGCTTCGTCCCTGCACACGTCCATATGGTGCCAACTAATTAGCTTCATATGGATATATGACCGCACGCAACAGGCTACAACAAATAGCATGTACTAAAAGACCAACTGGCCTATATAGGGTGGGAGGGGGTGGGGTTATTCACCTCAGACAGTCTGCAGAAATTCGTATTTTTCTCTGATATCCCAATGAATTTCGAATAGAATCAATAAAAAATCAGTAAAAAACGGATTTCAATCAAGTCAAAGCTTCGCCGAGCCATGGGTATTAGCTTCTCAAATGGGGTTTAACTTTCTACCACCGACTGAGTACTTTTAAAATATTTGAAAACAGCCATGACTAGATTTGATGAAAAAATCACGAAAAGTTGACTCCAGAAATTACTACCGTAAACCGGGGTGTATAGGGACTGCGGTGTGAATAGGGACAGTAAACTGAAAAGTTGTTTCATGTTTTGTAAACATGCCTAGATATATATTTTTTATTCTTTATGTATTATTTATGGATGGGTCTATGACTAAAGAAAACTCATCAAGATAGAATAATAGTTTTGACACATATCAAGTGTAGTGATAGAGCCAAGAACAAGGGATGTAATTTCTGAAAAATTTTGGAAGGGGCGAAAACTTTGTATGTCCAGAGCTAAGTATAGCAGATATGGGCTCCTGCAACATTTGATACCTCAACCCCAGGTGTCACAAAGGTAAATTTCCGATATCAATGAATTCCTGCATTACGTTGTTCTAATATGAGTTTTTTCTATTTTTCAAGTGTGTTAAAGTTTTCGAGGAGTGAATAGGGACAGACATGCCGCGAAACTATAAACCAAAGCTGGGTGGAAAAATCTATCGTAAGCACGACAAAGATGCTTTGAATGCTGCATTAGCTGTTGTGAAGGGGGGTATGTCATTCCGAAAGGCCGAGAAAAAGTTTAATATCCCCAAAACTGTTCTATACAGACATAAAAAATGTCCAGAGACTCGAAAAAAGGGTGGGCAGACTGAACTGGATAAATCTACTGAAGATCACTTAGTTAAGAGGTTGAAGACTTCAGCAGAATGGGGCTATCATATGGATCAGTATGACGTCAGAATAATTGTGAAAGGCTATCTGGATCGGCGTGGCATAACATCAAAAAAATTTAAAAACATTATGCGGAGTTGGGATTGGGTGCGTTCATTCCTGAAAAGGAATAAAGATGAAATAGCACAAAGAATGTGCCAGAACATAAAACGGTCAAGGGCCGGGGTTTCACCAGAGACAGTTAATGACTATTTTGACAATCTGTCTGAAACACTAAAGGATGTACCAATCCAAGCCCCCCTCCTTGCTCAATGTTGACTTATTGTGAATCTAGTCTGCCAAAATATCAGTTCATTTTGCCTTATCATTGTTCAATTTGTTTTTTAAAAACCTGTAAAAAGTCCCTATTATCTCCAAGCAAGGGTAGAAAAGAGACAGCTATATGATTGGCAGACTTTCCCTATTCACCCCACAACGAGGGGTGAATAGGGACAGCTGTTTATTAAAAAAAATATATACTTAAATAATCAACAGAAACTAAAACTATTGATGGATCTCAAGTATCACATCGGGGTCATAGTTCAGTATTCAGAAAACCCCAAATTTTGTATCCTAACATAGTTTAAAAATATATAAATGTTCAAATGTGTCCCTATACACCCCGGTTTACGGTAGTTAAAAGTCTAGAATTTACAGGGAAAATTTGGTTAAACATCCGCAAATTTTAATTCTTTTAATTACAATGGATTTCCTGTCCTCAGTGAGAATATTCACCAGCAGCATGCAATAAATTAAGGAACATCTTCGGATTCTCGGATATTTTGTCTCGACTGTCATGACCCATGTCTCAACTGAGAACTATTCCAACTACATCATCAAGGCATGCCATCTGTGAAGGCATGCACTGATGATGTGGGAATATCTGTCAATGGAGTTTATAGTAAAAAACCCTTAACCCTTTATAACAACGTAACGGCCAAAAACGGCTATTCTCAAAAATCGTCAGTTAATTTTCATTATTTTTTCATTTTTTGTCTCAAAAACATAGGTTATGACCCTTATTGGAACGAGAAAAGTGGGAGACACACTAGGTCATTTCACGAGCTATCAATATAATGGAGCCAGTGTTGTTGACTACGTTATTATATCGGAAATGTTTTTCTGTGATGTCGATTATTTTTGCGTAAAATTGCCCTCTGAATTTTCCGATCATTGTCAGCTTGTTACTCACTTCAAATATGATGTTAAATGCAACCTGTCAACGGAGGGAAAATACAAATATAAATATTCAAAACAAACTAAACTGAAATGGACATCGGATAGCAACGAGAAAGCTATACAACGTCTTAATAACAGTAAGGTTAAACTTGAACATAACAAATTCCTAAGAAATGATTACAGCATTGATTGTAAGGGTACATCTGAAGCTGTGCAAGATTTCATGTCAATCTTGAAATCAATCAACAATTCTGCGTGCATGAGATTACCGGTCCGTAAGGGTAACACAATGCGTAAACGGCGGTGGTTTGATGATAGAGGCAAAACTTTGAAAAATGATTTAAACAAAGTTATAAATGAAATGCGGCATGATCCATCCAATGATGGTTTACGAATCAAGTATTTTACAATACGGAAGGCATAGAAAAAGGAAACAAAGTTTAAAAAGAAACAATTTTTTTGTGCGTTGTACAAACAATTGGATGATTTGGAATCTAGCGACCCAAAACAATACTGGGACCTTATTAACAAACTGCGACAAAAGAAGAATTGTGACCATCAACTTAATCCCGACACCGCAGTAGAATTTTTCTCCAAATTGTACTCTAAAAATGGAGATACTAGCGTTATTAATGATGATAATTCATTTTAATGTCCGGAAATAAAAATAAAGTTGAACAATACTCCTATCACACCATCGGAAATACTTTCAAAGTTGCGCGAATTGAAAAGTGGGAAAGCATCGGGTCTTGACAATATTAGTAACAGTTTGCTGAAAGCAGTTGGTCCATGCATGACAGATAGTTTATCAAAACTTTTCAACCAAGTTTTAACTTCTGGTTGTTATCCGGAAGATTGGAGTAAGTCTGTTCTTTCCTTAATATATAAGAAGGGTGATCGCAATGATCCAAACAATTATAGGGCCATTGCTGTAAGTTCCGCTATCGGAAAATTGTTCAACAAAATTATCAACCAAAGATTATCTGATTTTATAGATGATAACAATATTATTGGCGAAAACCAGTTTGGATTTTGCAAAGGAAAAGGGACCACAGATAGTGCCTTTGTTTTGAAAACGGTTATTGACAAATACAAATTTAAAAAAAAAAAACACTATATGCTGCTTTTGTTGATTTTCGCAAAGCATTTGATTCGGTGAACAGGGAATTGCTCATGTTGAAACTTCAACATATAGGTGTGAGTGGTGAAGTATTCAACGTGATCAAATCTATGTATGAATCTAGCTTTTATTTGACTAAAACTTCTATTGGGTTGGGACCAGCCTCCCTCTCTTCTGTAGGTGTCCGTCAAGGGTGCATCTTATCTCCCTCTCTATTTAAAGTTTTTATTGAAGGCATAAAAGACATTTTCGACAATTTGTGTGATCCTGTGTGGATTCGTGGTTACAAATTAAATCATCTTCTTTTTGCAGATGATCTTGTAATGATATCTGATAGCCAGAAAGGACTTCAACGGTGCCTCAACAAGCTCCACAATTATACTGAAACTAATATGCTGCAAATAAACGTACGAAAAACAAAATGTTTAAGATTTGGATCTGCGTCAGTTAATGAAGCACAAAAGCAACCAATATTTTTTATCGGAGACAACCGTATTGATATGGCTGATGAATTTACATATCTAGGAATAAAATTCTCAAAAAATGGTACATTCTCTAAAGCCCAAAATGATTTGGTTGTTAAAGCCCAAAAAGCTTTATACTCACTTTTTCGTGCATTTAACGAAACTTCACGGGTTCCAATAAAGACAATGTCAAAGCTGTTTGATAAATTAATTCAACCTATAGCCTTATACGGGTGTGAAGTCTGGGGATCAGAAATAACGTACGGTAAGCGTTACAACATAGCCTGTGAAAAATTACACACTTCCTTTTGTAAAAAAGTCTTGGGGGTTGGGAAATTTTCCTCCAACCATGCGGTCCGCGCAGAACTTGGTCGATATCCGCTATATATCGAGGCGGTAAGTAGGATGGCTTCTTTCGCAATAAAAATATCTGAGAATCAAAATGACCTGATGTGGAATGTGGTAGCTGAACAAAGAAATCGTAAAGGCAAACCGGAATCCCCTTTCAAATTACTGGAAAGATACGGTCTCGCTGTCCCTCAACATCCAATTATCACTAACACTAATGTTATAGGTAAGCTCAAGTACAATTTGCGCTTGCAGCATGTAAATACGTTCAAGAAGTCAATGTTTGAGAACTGCAAAAAGAATGGAGATAATAAACTGAGAACTTACAGGCTGTTTAAAAATGACTATTCAATGGAAACGTACTTAGTGGAAACGAACACGGCGGAAGACCGGGAAATTTTCACTAAGCTTCGTATCAGCAATCATAAGTTAGCTATTGAAAAAGGGCGACATTATCAACCGCCGAAGCCTGTTATCGACAGGATATGTACTCACTGTGAAGCAAACCCCGGGAAAATAGAAAACGAATACCATTTTCTTATGGAATGTACACATTATTCAGAGCTTCGATCAGAACTATTTGTTCTGATGAACAGTGAGATTGACGGTTTTATTGATCTGAGTATATTTGAGAAATTCAAATTAATATTTGAAAATAGAACCCCCAGTTTATGCCATAAAATCTGCAGCGTGATCCGGGATTTTTTCGCCAGACGATTATGATATGTTTAGTGATGTGTATTGGAAATTCAAGTTCACGTCTCCACGATCTTTTTCGTATCAAATTAATAAAAATATAGAACTTTGATCATGGAAAATTGGTGGATGAAATTGTAATATTTTGAGTACTACTTTTGTTCATGTTACTTGTAGATTATCGCATACTGTCCTGTATAGGATGTTTTATGCTAATAAATGTTATGTTATGTTATGTTATAACCTATGTTTTTGAGACAAAAAATGAAAAAAAATAGTTGTTCAAGAATTTTTTTCGCACTTTTTTTGATAAGAGTTTTACGTGTTAGTTAATAAACATTTTGAGTCCTTTAATAAAGATTGGTGTTTTATTTGCTGTTCCAGTTATTCTAACAAAATAGGATAAATCATGGGAGATACCGACTAGTTGATATTTTGTGGTTAGAGTTGACTCTAATATTTTACACTGTCTGTCGCCTATAAGGAGTGGTAAGTTAGCTTAGGTGTGATATTCGGCACCTTTCCTATAATTTGTAGGTACTACAAATGGTGGAGTGAAGGGGGGGGGGGGGGGGTGACTAGAGGACTGAGAGCATTGCAAGTGCACTTTGCTGCCAGCCACGCTTCTCCTTTCCCGTCATCCACAAAGCTCGCGGGAACACCACTTCAAATTCTCTGGGATGCGAGCGGAAAGTGAGCCAATTGACTATGCATGCATACATACACAATTAAGTGAAGTGTCTCAACAAGTCATTACAAGTTACCCCCCCCCCCCCCCCTTTCTATTTTCCTTTTCACAGTAGCAGTCTCAACCAAACTTACCAAGCCCACACCCTCACATCCAAACACACACAAATACACCCACACACACACACACACACGCCCCCCCCCCCCACACACACACGCGCAGTGAGAGATACCTTTGTCCCTAAGACCCCCAAAGGCCCAACTGTACATATCTGTGCATACATATACATGTTTTTCCAATTGTTGTGCTGCTATTATAATTTGCTATAACTCATTTCGTAATATAATATGTAAAATTTTATATATCCTCTAGAATCTCCGAGCCACATGGGTTGTAAAATCGTGTCCTCTGTAGACTCTCACTAAATAAACAGTTGGAAACAAAATTACACTGTCTTTGAACATATACCAGTGGAATATAATTCTTTTAGCCAGATTACACAGGGTGTTTTTACAGTTAAGTGGTATTGGTTAGATGCAAGAGCCGAAGGCGCCCATGATATCTAAAAAGGGTTGGGGGATGCCCCCCCCCCCCCACCAGAGGAACATCTATTATCTAAATGGAGATTGTGGTTCCGTCATTCAGTACATGTCCGTGTCCAGCTAGAAATTTTACCTCGCCCGAGAGAGCCTACCTGTACTCGGACGAGTCTGGCCTCTGTTCATAGTTCAGTGTAAAATACTGCGTTGTGTTGAATTCTGGGAGTATTGGGATGTCCCAAATTGATTAATTCTAAAGGAATTGTCTGTAAAATAAATATGTTCTTCACAATGCGTACATCCGTGCGCCTGGCTACGCCCTAACTATCTTCCACCTTGTCTATTCCCACGACTTACTTGGCTACACCAGTGAAGTAGCCATGGGGACTCGGGAAGCCGGCACCCCCGAATTGCTGAGTGTCCTTCTAATAATTGCTTTTATAGGCGCGAAGGTGGGTAATAAACACAGAAAGACACCCGCGTGTGAATTGGTTAATCGATATGGTACGAGGGCCAGCGCGGAAGGATAAAACGAGAAGCCTGTGCGGCCTCTCGCTTTATCCTTCCGCGTTGGCATTCGTGCCATATCGATTAACCCACTCACACGCGCGTGTCGATCTGTGTATTTCCTACGGCATAAAAATGCTTGGACCCCAAAATATCCCTGCTACCCCTCCCCCATATAGATACCTAGCTGCGAGTCTGGACAGCTGCGGGCGTAGACGAGTCAGTCAGGGAATCAGACTAGCTGCCACCACGAGTTTCTTCTCCAAGCATTTCATTCTCATTTGTTGCTCTTCCATATAATAGGAGTGTGTTTTTGTTATGTACAACCAAAATATTGATCTTCCGATTGTAATTTCAGCATTACTACAAATGTGAAAGATGGTGTCAAATGATTCTCGTTAATGAGGATTACCAAACAACGCAGCACCTGCCAAATTATGATAATTACAGCTACACTTCCTGTTATGGCATCTGTTAACCAGAAATCGTGATGTCCACATCGTTTTGAAGACCTGCGATCAATAAAAGGTCACACTCACTCACTCGCTGTCATACGGGCTAAAAAATGTTCTTCAACGTTTTGTGTGTTGGTCCCTGGGTCTCACAGCAATCATTTGGACGGATAGACTATAACGTCATTTTTCTAGGCCCCAAACCATCATACAGTTTTATTTCTCCTCGCATGTAAATATCTGCAAATTCAAATTTGTTTGGGAGGGGTTAAGTACGAGTTGGCGACGTTTGGTTAGTTGACGTATGTCCTTTATACGTGTTTTGTTACCAATCGATCGTAACTTGAGAGTGTATATCAATGCCTTCCCTTGGAGTCAGTAACCGGTCATGAACCTTTGTCTCCTGTTTCGAAAGTTAATGATGTGCGTTCGAGAATTGAGGAACCTATATTCCTATTGATTCCCTCCAAATATACTCCAATATTTTTTTGAAGAAACGCCTCTCTCTTTTGAGGCACCGTCAAAATCCCCCCCCCCCCCCCCCGACTCAATCCCCACCTCCACGACATACTCCCCCTCGACAAAATCCCTCGCCGTCAAAATACACCTGGTGACGACCAGTTTGGGTAAAAAAAAACACCAGTAAATTTTCAGTTAATGGAAAACTGGGTTGACAAAATGTATTGATATACATATATGAGCCCAAAATACAGTTTATTTCGAGCAGTAAAGATTTCCAATCGTGCATCTGGGAATTTAACCAACTCAATGAGCTCTGTCAAACAAAACTGAATTAGTTAAATTGCCAATTGCATTATGGGACAAATTTGATTTGAAAATTTGATTTTTTTCCACATCGAATTTGCAATAAATGATACAAAATGACAAAACACACACCAAGAAATATATATGTGTGTTTGTTTTGTTTTTTTAATATATTTAATATATAAATCGATAAATAATATTACTAGATATTTTTCAGTGAAAAGGCTTGTAACATATTTGGTGACCGTTGAAAGGGAATTTGTCGGGGTGGATTTTGTCGCGGTGAAATTTGTCGAGTGGATTTGGTTGTGGATCCATCTCTTTTAATTCACCTTTTTCTTATTTCTGATGGCAGGCGCGTAGCCAGGATATTAAAGTTAGGGGCAAGAGTAATATCTAGGGGGCGTTCAGAATATAATTCGTTGCATCATTCGAGCCCTGCAGCAGCAAGATGTGGGCGAGCACAAGAGGGAATGTCCCCTCTCATTGGAGGGGAGGAAATTTTGAAATTTGAGATACCCCCCCCCCCCCCCACAATTTCCTTGACTCCGAGTCCGTTTGCGTTCATAATTTATAAGTTGTGAAAGGCATCAATAATTAGGCAACAATGTGGTCTAACAAATTGTGAAAGGCATCAATAATTACGCTAAAATGTGGACTAACAAGCTGTGAAAGGCATCAATAATTGGGCCACATTGTGGCCTAATTATTGATGCCTTTCACAACTTATAAATTGTGGACACAAACGGACTCAGAATCAAGTAAATTGCTAGATATTAAAATGTCTTGGCTGGTATTCCCTATATGGATGAGCAGGGGGGGGGGGGGCATAACTGAAATTGTGCCTCCTCGCCCCACCCCCACCCCCATAGCTACGCCACTGTATGATGGACACAAGAAGTCAAGAGGGATTCTTGTCCAGGTCAGAGTATTTTTTTTCGAATCACCTTGAATTGAATCCGTCAAATATGACCCTGAACGGAGGTATTTTATTTCAGTACAAATTAATGTAGTTATGGAAAAGGGGAGCGCGGTGGCTCAGTAGGTAGAGATGCAGGCTGCAAGCCGAGAGGTCCTCGGTTCGAATCCCACCTGCGGCAACCGCGTTGTGTCCTTGGGCAAGACACTTCATCTCCATTGCCCGCGTGGGGGCACGATGACGCCGTGTACTAAGGCGTACTGCACGTCGATGGTACGCATGTCTTCAACCAATCTAACCCTGCCTGTGCTGCAGTGCGGAGTTACGATGTTGGGGAGCTGGGAGCTGCTCGTCGTTGCTCGGTGGTTCTCTCCGGGTACTCCGGCTTCCTCTACCCGTAAAACTGTCGCGGTCATGATTAGCCATTGTGCATAAATATGTGACCTTAAACATAAATAAATAAATAAATAAATAAATAAATAGTTATGGAAAAGAAGATATAGAAAAAAATAAATTCAGAAATTTAATTCGTAGGTTTTTCGTGTACAGAAACAAAATACTTTTTAACCGTTTTACCTAACATAATGGCATAACAAGACACTACTATTCGCAAAAAACCCACGTAATTTTCTTAGTAGTATATTTGTTACCAGAAAAACATCGCTTAAGACTCCACATTGGAATGAGCGCGATGAATACGTTCCAGTGGAGGGTTCATAAACTATGTTTCGAATGGAGTCGGATCTGGACGTTAAAAAGGAGGCTGCGTTTAAAATATCTGAAGAAAATATTGGTACCTCAGCGTAAAGCTGATATCCCGAGAGAACACAAATTTCCAATCCCCAATCCCAATCCACCAAGAAAGTCGCGCCAAAATAGAACCACAATGTTTTTAATGGATTCCACCTCTCACACATATCTCGTGTACTAGTCAGTGGCATTTAGGGTGGATGCGAAGGTGAGTATGGGGCTGGGTCCCCAAATACTTGCGGAGTCCAAAAATACGATCTGTTTGGAGTGGCAAATGATTTAATTGCAGATACCATGCCATATCTCGTGTAATTTGATTCAAAAGACCCCAGATAGCGCATTTTAATGCGTATCTGTCAACAATTTCTTCATCCCACAGAAATGGGAGATCCATACCCCCACCCCCTTACTCAGACCACGTACCTTAGTTAGATAGAGGTGCATATCAATTTTGGGCTCCCAAGATATCCACATGCGCCTCCACCCCACACCTACCTAGTATAGATCCCGGATATGTGCACGACCCAAACAACATATGCATTTTCGGGATATTTTAGGACTATCAAGTGCGGGGGGGGGGGGGGGGGGCACTGTGGGAATATGGCATAGTGGGAGCTTACAGCGACCGAATTTCTCATGTGTGTGTGAGTGCTGGTACCCCATGTGTACACAACACATGAATCGCACGCATGCACATATTAGATTCTTTCAAATATTTTAAAAGGTTTAAGGAGCGGTTTAACCCTTTACCCAACGAATCGGCCACATCCACCCGCGTAATATGAAAATTCAGAAATTGAAACAATATTATCTTTCAAAAAATTTCAACAAAACCATATCATGTGACCCCTCGTCGAGCTCGTTCCAACGAGGGGTCACATGATATATTTTTGTTGAAATTTTTTTAAACATTTAAAAAAAATGATATTTAAAATAATAAATTTTGATATCGTCTGCGTTGGGTAAAGGGTTAAACATACCTGGAGACGACTATATTCGTAAAATTTAAGATGTTATACATGATGCTAGAACCAATTTTAATTACAGATAAAAGAAACAAAACAAAAAATCATCAAATACATAACATAAAAATAGTATGGACAACACGAGAAGCACAATTTACTCTGATCAGTAAATTCTAGTTTGTGTGAAAATGGTGAAAGCATTGGAAATTAACAATATACAACGAGAATTTATGGAGACTTATTTTCTGGAGAAAACTGGATCAGGAAATTCTAGTTTGTGTGAAAATGGCGAAAGCATTGGAAATAAACAATATACAAAGAGAATTTATGGAGACTTATTTTCTGGAGAAAAATAGCTTTAAAGAAACCGGAGGGGGGAAGGGGGGGGGGGAGGGGGGGGGGGGGGGCAATTGTCATGATAATAGCTGAATTATTGCTTTTCTTGTAACAAGAACTCATAAAAACAACAAATATTCCCAAATACAGATGAAACGAGACGTCAGGGCAAAAATGCACGATGAGAAAAATATGTGTAATCGGGTCCTCGGTACCCAAACCACCCCCATATCTTATGTCTTGTAAATATTCTCCGCCCCACCCCAACCACTGATTAGTAGACCTGCACCTTATTTAACCCTTTACCTAACACGAATCAAAATTCTTGAATAACTTTTTTTTTCATTTTTTGCATGCAAAACATAGCTTATGACCCCCTCATTGGAACGAGCTCAACGAGCTTGTTCCAATGAGGCTCATAAACTATTTTTTGAGACAAAAATGAAAATATAATGAAAATTGAATGGTAATTTTTGTGAAAAGCGCTGGCCAGTTTTGATCGTTACGTTAGGTAAAGGGTTAAAAACTAGCGCATGTAGCAATAATCGCGCAGGCCAAATTAATTTTAGAGGCGCGGTTGACTCAGAGAAATCCGCACGAAATCCAAGTGGATCCAAAACCCATCTAAGAACCAAAACAAATGGGTCTTTATCGTGATTTTCAAATTAAGCAGTTGAAAAAAATTATTTAACAAAAATTCAACAAAACCATATAAGGTGACACTCATTGCAACGAGTTCGTCGAGCACATTCCAATGAGGGTCACATGCCATAGATTTGTTGATAATTTAACCCTTTACCCAACGAATCGCCCGCATCCGCCCGCGTAATATGCAAATTCAGCAGTTGAAAAAATATTATTTTTCAAAAAATTCAACAAAACCACATCATGTGATCTCTCGTTGGAACGAGCTCGAGGAGCTCGTTCCAACGAGGGGTCACATGATATGGTTTTGTTGAAATTTTTTTATAAAAAAAAATTATATTTCAAATAATAAATTTTGATATCGTCTGCGTTGGGTAAAGGGTTAAAAAAAAAACATGATTAAAATAATAAATTTTGATATCGTGTGCGTTGGTTGAGGGTTAACGTATGAGTGATGGAAGAAATGAAAATATATTTCTGACGTTCACTCGTCGCCATTTTAAAACTTCAATTTGGCTCGGCTTTATATTTTACAATTTATACAATGTCTGGAGGCCTTGACAGTCCAGTTAATGTGACAGGTTGAAGAACTAAAGCAGATGTATGTACAAGTTAATTTAATGGTGCCAGGCATGGTTTGATAATATGTTTGGAACTGTCCATCGATCAATGTTGTGTTGAGCCACACATGGCTTGATACTATGTGTCGAATCTGATATAAGATTTATTTGACAGCATAGTCATCTATAACCCTTTGAACTTTAATGGTATCTTCCATGCCAGCTCGATGACAGCAAATAGAAGAGTCCATATTCATTATTTTGGGTAGACCAATCAATATTTTCAACGTGCAGCCCTAAGGCTGCACGTTTAAAATATTGATTGGTCTACCCCACACATATACTGAACAGCCATCCTATATAATGACGTTATGACGTATCATGTTCCTGGTCGGAAAAGCGCAACTTGGGTTCAAGGGGTTAAAATTGATTAGTTTTACTGGTTTAGCTTTTGTAACTGGCATTGCAATCCCTCTGTAAGTGGGCCACAAAAATATAAACGATTGCCGGCAACTTTTGACTTCATATTTATGCTGTGTCACGCTATTGCCCAGAAACGATAATGACATTAAATGACGTATAAATAAGTTGTGTTGATACTGGTTACAAGGATTTTGGATCCCCGGAATCAAGGTTTATACAAATATTTTCATTCTTTTTTCACATGTATTTTTCAAGCTTATGCACTGGACATAGAGTTGTTACCACCGCAGTTGGCAGACCAAGTTTCGAGTGTTCCGAACTTGTTGTTAGAGTCACGGGCTGAAACAACTGTGCAAAAATACCAGAAGGGGTTTTACGAGTTTAACCCTTTACCAAACGTAACGGCCAAAACCGGCCAGCGCTATTCTCAAAAATCGCCAATTAATTGTCAAAATATTTTCATTTTTTGTCTCAAAAACATAGGTTATGACCCCTCGTTGGAACGAGCTCGTCGAGCTCGTTCCAACGAGGGGTCATAACCTATGTTTTTGAGACAAAAAATGAAAAAAATTAGTTATTCAAGAATTTTTTTTGCAAGTGTCGTCTGCTTTTCATGTTAGGTAAAGGGTTAAACGATTGGGCATTGTAGAATGTGATGTTATTCCAGCTGAAAGCTTACACGTAGCTATTTACTTAGTTTCTCTTATTCAAGGCTCTTGCTCCAAGAGTAAGCTCATTAGTGCTTTGTATAGTATTAAATGGTTTCATGACATTTGTAATCTGAAATCTCCAACTGATGACAACTTAGTTATTAACATTCTGGAAGCAGTGGCGTCGGGAGAGTTACAGAAGTGAGGGGGTACAGTTGGGTATTGCTCGCCGAGCAGCGGATGCCTCGGCGCGTAGCGCCGAGCCGGGGTGGGGTCCCCTCCGAAAGTTGAGAACATTTTTAAAACTTACGTCGTAAATGTTTTTTTCTGGAGCATTCTCAGACAATTAAATTAAAACAGTTTTATCCTTTTGAAACTTATTGGTTAGGTCTTTCAGTTATAGAAACGTCGTACATGGTGACATTTTAACGGAAGAACGCTGTTGTAAACTGTGAGCACAAAGCACCAAACGACACTCAAATCGAAAGTGAAAGTGGGCTGCATTCCAAACGGATTCTAGCATTCCTCGAATACTCTTAAGCGGTATGTTTCAGACCGTTTGAACGCGGCACGCTTTGTTGCAATTTGTGCCCTCCACTCTTGTTTGTTGTTTGCAGCTAATATGTGTGTGTGTGGGGGGGGGGGGGGGGGGGTGGGGGGGGGGGGGGGCACACACAAACATAATTTAAAAACTTCTCCGATTTAGTGCACTTGGGAATATGGAATTAAGTATACCCACCATTACACCGTAACGTACAAAAATTAAAATGATAGTATTTTTTTACTACGCTTGGTGAAAAAAGTGGAGGGGTAAATACCCCCCCCCCCCCCCCCCCCCCACCCATGGCGCCGCCACTGTCTGGAAGCAGGAAAACGAAAACTTGGTAGAACGCTTTTGATAAAAGAACCTATTACGATCGACATTTTACACAAAGTTTATGCTAGGTTCGAAAATAACTTCACTGTTTTTAATATGCGGATTTTCAGCGCCTTATTGATCGATTTCTCTGGTTTTTACGAAGCAAAGAAATTTTAGGCATTCGAGCTTGTGACGTTATTTTTTACAATGTGTATACGAGTATTTTCATTGAAAGCAGTAAAACAGACAAATATCGGGATGGCACTTGGGTGTTTATAGCTGCAACCAACTCAACTTTATGTCCTGTTGCTAATTTGAAAACATACATAATTGCTCTGGATATAGATTTCTCTTCAGATAACTATGTATTTTGTAATTTGAGTAAAACCAAAGCTGGTCATGCAATGAGGGGTCAAAATAAGGTTAAGGGAATTATTTATTTCCGCTCTTGAGTCCTGTGTTTCCAGCGTACGGAAATTTGGTCTTCATAGTTTTCGTTCGGGTGGGGCTACATCTGATGCGTGTCGGGGTATTCAAGATAGGCTATTCAAACGCGATTCAAACGCCACGGCAGATGGGCTAGTGACACTGTTAAGGATGGCCATGTGAAAGATAATTTGGAAGAAAGATTAAGTGCGTCTTTAAAAAGGGTTTTCTAAATCCTGATTTTTTCGAACCTTTTCTTCATTTCCCGTTCTATGGGTTCTTTGGGTTCACGGCGTGGCGCACGTAACACAGCATGTGTGTGTTTTGTTGTTTATGCTCAAATGTTTGTGATGTGATAAATAAATGTTTCTGATGTTTGAACTGGGTGAAAAAGACAGAAACAGTTTTCCCTCAGGGTTGATCACAAACATTTATGCATGGGGACGCTACACGCTAAAAACTAAAGTGTTAAAAACTACACTTGAAGTGCTGTATTTAACACTTACTCAGTGATGAACTAGTACTTTGTTCAAGTGTAGATATCCCAGAACTTGACAGGTGTTGACAATAACACCACTTGACAAGTGTAATGTCGCGACACTTAAAAGGAAACAACGCAGATGACGCGGATCAGGCTCGAGAGTTCGAGCCTGATCCGCGTCATCTGCGTTGTGTCCTTTTAATTATGTACACATCAAGAGCAAATCAAATTATGGACGATTCTGGAAGAACCACCAATGCTAGACACATGGGAAGTGCCATCCATTCAAGTTTCAGATGTTTGACGATTGTAATGTCTAAGTGGTTAAAGCATTGCACTTTGAGTGTTAAAATCAAACCCTAAGAGTTAGAATGGGTTTAACACCTTGAAAGTGTCAGTTTTAACACTTTAGTTTTTAGAGTGTAGGAGCACGGTGAAGTGGAACAGTGTTTGGTCAGATAATCAGTTCACGCGCGACCATTGGCCAGCTCATCTGGGTTTATGGCATTGTCGAATTTTTCGTCCGGCTATTTCTTCATTTTAAGACTTTCCATTACTATCATTTTAGAGATGTTTTGTGCATAGCTATTTGTGTTTAAAAGAAAAAGTGTGTGAAGTAAAGAACATTATTATTATCAGCAAAATAAATGGCGTGGCGCACGAAACACTGCATGTATGTGTTTTGTGTTTTGTGCTTAACTGTTTGTTATGTGATTCCGAGGGAACCCTAATGGGCTTAAAAATACTGGGAGTTAAACTCTCAATTTCACGGACTTCGCGAGAGTCCGTACTTCGGACTGCATGATTGTTCAAGAATTCAACCGTTATGAGTTAAAATTCCAACCATCCGTGGCTTAAGAGCTCAGAAAAAAATATGAGATTCGATAATATTCTATTAATTAATAACAATATTACTACTAATAATCAACAGGACCCTATTCCCCCATAAACCTCAAATACCGGTACAAACTTTGAAAGTTAATAAATTTGGACGCAACTCAGCTCATAATTTTTCAGTTCATAACTCACGAATGGCCGCACGGCAGACGGACAGCTAGACGGACGGACGTCTAGCCGTCCGTTTGCCCGTCCCGATCCACATCTCTGCAGTGAATGGATGAATTTCAACAAAATTCGAGAACATATAGAACAGTGGGTGTATGCACGGGGCCGTGGCTCAGCTCTTGATATACATGGATTCAGACAATGAGAAAGACGCAGAATGTAACTGATACAAATCATGCATAAAATACTCAGGCCTTATAGGGTGTAACTAATACAAACCATGCATAAAATACTCGGGCCTTACAGGATGTAACTTATGAAAATCATGCATAATATACTCAGGCCTTATAGGGTGTAACTTATGAAAAACATGCATAAAATACTCGGGCCTTACGGAATGTAACTAATACAAATCAATCATGCATAAAATACTCGGGCCTTACAAGGTGTAACTTATGAAAATCATGCATAATATACTCGGGCATTATACGGTGTAACTTATAAAAATCGTGCATAAAATACTCGGGCCTTACAGAATGTAACTAATACAAATTATGCATAAAATACTCGGGCCTTCCAGGGTGTAACTTATGAAAACCTTGCATAAAGTACTCGGGCCTTACAGGGTGTAACTTATGATAACCATGCATAAAACACTCGGGCCTTACAGGGTGTAACTTATGAAAATCATGCATAATATACTCAGGCCTTATAGGGTGTAACTTATGAAAATCATGCATAAAATACTCGGGCCTTACAGAATGTAACTAATACAAATCAATCATGCATAAAATACTCGGGCCTTACAAGGTGTAACTTATGAAAATCATGCATAATATACTCGGGCCTTATACGGTGTAACTTATAAAAATCGTGCATAAAATACTTGGGCCTTACAGAATGTAACTAATACAAATTATGCATAAAATACTCGGGCCTTCCAGGGTGTAACTTATGAAAACCTTGCATAAAGTACTCGGGCCTTACAGGGTGTAACTTATGAAAACCATGCATAAACACTCGGGCCTTACAGGGTGTAACTTATGAAAATCATGCATAATATACTCAAGCCTTATAGGGTGTAACTTATGAAAGTCATGCATAAAATACTCGGGCCTTACAGGGTGTAACTAATACAAATCAATCATGCATAAAATACTCGGGCCTTACAGGGTGTAACTTATGAAACTCATGCATAATATACTTGTGCCTTATGGGGTATAATTTATGAATATCATGCATAATATACTCGGGCCTTATAGTGTATAACTTATGAAAACCATGCATAAAATACTCGGGCCTTATAGGCTGTAACTTATGAAAATCATGCATAATATATCGTGCCTTATAGGGAATAACTTATGAAAATCATGCATGAATTAATCGGGCCCTACATGGTGTAACTTGTGAAAATCATGTATAAAATATTCGGGCCTTACAGTGTGTAACTTATGAAAATCACGCATAAAATACTCGGCCCTTACAGTGTGTAACTTATGAAAATCATGCATAAAATAATCGGGCCCTACATGGTGTAACTTATGAAAATCGTGTATAAAATACTCGGGCCTTACAGTCTGTAACTTATGAAAATCACACATAAAATACTCGGGCCTTACAGGGTGTAACTTATGAAAATCATGCATAAAATACTCGGGCCTTACAGGGTGTAACTTATGAAAATCATGCATAATATACTCTGGCCTTATACGGTGTAACTTATGAAAATCGTGCATAAAATATTCGGGCCTTACAGAATGTAACTAATACAAATCATGCATAAAATACTCGGGCCTTCCAGGGTGTAACTTATGAAAACCATGCATAAAATACTCGGTCCTTACAGGGTGTGACTTATGAAAACCATGCATAAAATACTCGGGCCTTACAGGGTGTAACTTATGAAAATCATGCATAATATACTCAGGCCTTATAGGGTGTAACTTATGAAAAACATGCATAAAATACCCGGGCCTTACAGAATGTAACTAATACAAATCAATCATGCATAAAATACTCGGGCCTTACAAGGTGTAACTTATGAAAATCATGCATAATATACTAGGGCCTTATACGGTGTAACTTATAAAAATCGTGCATAAAATACTCGGGCCTTAAAGAATGTAGCTAATACAAATTATGCATAAAATACTCGGGCCTTCCAGGGTGTAACTTATGAAAACCTTGCATAAAGTACTCGGGCCTTACAGGGTGTAACTTATGATAACCATGCATAAAACACTCGGGCCTTACAGGGTGTAACTTATGAAAATCATGTATAATATACTCAGGCCTTATAGGGTGTAACTTATGAAAATCATGCATAAAATACTCGGGCCTTACAGAATGTAACTAATACAAATCAATCATGCATAAAATACTCGGGCCTTACAAGGTGTAACTTATGAAAATCATGCATAATATACTCGGGCCTTATACGGTGTAACTTATAAAAATCGTGCATAAAATACTCGGGCCTTACAGAATGTAACTAATACAAATTATGCATAAAATACTCGGGCCTTCCAGGGTGTAACTTATGAAAACCTTGCATAAAGTACTCGGGCCTTACAGGGTGTAACTTATGAAAACCATGCATAAACACTCGGGCCTTACAGGGTGTAACTTATGAAAATCATGCATAATATACTCAGGCCTTATAAAGTGTAACTTATGAAAGTCATGCATAAAATACTCGGGCCTTACAGGGTGTAACTAATACAAATCAATCATGCATAAAATACTCGGGCCTTACAGGGTGTAACTTATGAAACTCATGCATAATATACTTGTGCCTTATGGGGTATAACTTATGAATATCATGCATAATATACTCGGGCCTTATAGGGTATAACTTATGAAAACCATGCATAAAATACTCGGGCCTTATAGGCTGTAACTTATGAAAATCATGCATAATATATCGTGCCTTATAGGGAATAACTTATGAAAATCATGCGTAAATTAATCGGGCCTTACATGGTGTAACTTATGAAAATCATGTATAAAATATTCGGGCCTTACAGTGTGTAACTTATGAAAATCACGCATAAAATACTCGGCCCTTACAGTGTGTAACTTATGAAAATCATGCATAAAATAATCGGGCCCTACATGGTGTAACTTATGAAAATCGTGTATAAAATACTCGGGCCTTACAGTGTGTAACTTATGAAAATCATGCATAAAATACTCGGGCCTTACAGGGTGTAACTTATGAAAATCATGCATAATATACTCTGGCCTTATACGGTGTAACTTATGAAAATCGTGCATAAAATACTCGGGCCTTACAGAATGTAACTAATACAAATCATGCATAAAATACTCGGGCCTTCCAGGGTGTAACTTATGAAAACCATGCATAAAATACTCGGTCCTTACAGGGTGTGACTTATGAAAACCATGCATAAAATACTCGGGCCTTACAGGGTGTAACTTATGAAAATCATGCATAATATACTCGGGCCTTATAGGGTGTAACTTATGAAAATCATGCATAAAATACTCGGGCCTAACAGAATGTAACTAATACAAATCAATCATGCATAAAATACTCGGGCCTTACAGGGTGTAACTTATGAAAATCATGCATAATATACTTGTGCCTTATGGGGTATAACTTATGAAAATCATGCATAATATACTCGGGCCTTATAGGGAATAACTTATGAAAATCATGCGTAAATTAATCGGGCCTTACATGGTGTAACTTATGAAAATCATGTATAAAATATTCGGGCCTTACAGTGTGTAACTTATGAAAATCACGCATAAAATACTCGGCCCTTACAGTGTGTAACTTATGAAAATCATGCATAAAATAATCGGGCCCTACATGGTGTAACTTATGAAAATCGTGTATAAAATACTCGGGCCTTACAGTGTGTAACTTATGAAAATCATGCATAAAATACTCGGGCCTTACAGGGTGTAACTTATGAAAATCATGCATAATATACTCTGGCCTTATACGGTGTAACTTATGAAAATCGTGCATAAAATACTCGGGCCTTACAGAATGTAACTAATACAAATCATGCATAAAATACTCGGGCCTTCCAGGGTGTAACTTATGAAAACCATGCATAAAATACTCGGTCCTTACAGGGTGTGACTTATGAAAACCATGCATAAAATACTCGGGCCTTACAGGGTGTAACTTATGAAAATCATGCATAATATACTCGGGCCTTATAGGGTGTAACTTATGAAAATCATGCATAAAATACTCGGGCCTAACAGAATGTAACTAATACAAATCAATCATGCATAAAATACTCGGGCCTTACAGGGTGTAACTTATGAAAATCATGCATAATATACTTGTGCCTTATGGGGTATAACTTATGAAAATCATGCATAATATACTCGGGCCTTATGGGGTATAACTTATGAAAACCATGCATAAAATACTCGGGCCTTACAGGGTGTAACTTTTGAAAATCATGCATAAAATACTCGGGCCCTACATGGTGTAACTTACAAAAATCACGCAAAAAATACTCGGGCCATACAGTGTGTAACTTATGAAAATCATGCATAAAATAATCGGGCCCTACATGGTGTAACTTATGAAAATCGTGTATAAAATACTCGGGCCTTAGAGTGTGTAACTTATGAAAATCACGCATAAAATACTCGGGACTTACAGGGTGTATCTTATGAAAACCATGCATAATATACTCGTGACTTATAGGGTATAACTTATGAAAATCATGCGTAATATACTCAGGCCTTACATGGTGTAACTTATGAAAATCATGCATAAATTAATCGGGCCCTACATGGTGTAACTTATGAAAATCATGCATAATATACTCGGGCCTTACAGTGTGTAACTTATGAAAACCATGCATAAAATAATCGGGCCTTACAGGGTGTAACTTATGAAAATCATGCATAAAATACTCAGACCTTACAGGGTGTAACTTGTGAAAATCATGCATATAATACTCAGGCCTTACGGGGTGTAACTTATGAAAATTATGCATACAATACTCGGGCCTTACAGGGAATAACTCACGAAAATCATGCATAAAATGCCCGGACATCAAAGGGTGTAGCTCATGAAAAGCATGCATAAAATACTCGCCTGATTATCAGGCCCGGGTATATCTGATGCAAGATTTGCATAAGTTACGCTCGGTGTATTTGCCAGTGCCAAAATCCACTAATACAAAAGATTTCCACATTTCTAGCATATATTAGCGGTTAACTGATAGTAAAATTGTAACCGGAAAAAGCCTTTAACCGTTTGCAAATTAATAAATTAATCGTTTCAAGAGTGCCATGCAAATAAAATATGGCTAGAAATAGTTTATGTCCGAAGAGAGAAGAACAGTATGTGAAATTCAAATGATAGGAAGCCAAGACCCATAAATTTGGACGCAACTGAGCTCATAATTTTTCAGTTCATAACTCATGAATGTCCGCCCGGACCGACGGACAGCTAGACGGACGGACGTCTAGCCGTCCACCCGCCCACCCACCCACCCGCTCATCCGGATCCACGTCTCAGCTGTGAATGGATGGATATCAACACAATTCGGTATACGCCGAGGCCATATGGAACGGTGGGGGTATGCATGGGGCCGTGGCCCAGCTCTTGATATGCATGGATTCAGACAATGAGAAAGACGCAGAATGCTACTAATACAAATCATGCATAAAATACTTGGGCCTTACAGGGTGTAACTTGTGAAAATCATGCATAATATACTCGTGCCTTATAGGGTATAACTTATGAAAATCATGCATAATATACTCGGACCTTATAGGGTATAACTTATGAAAATCATGCATAATATACTCGGACCTTATAGGGTATAACTTATGAAAATCATGCATAATATACTCGAGCCTTACAGGGTGCAACTTATGAAAACCATGCATAAAATACTCGGGCCTTATAGGGTGTAACTTACGAAAATCATGCTTAACATACTCGGACCTTACAGGGTGTAACTTTTGAAAATCATGCATAAAATACTCGGGCCCTACAGGGTGTAACTTTTGAAAATCACGCATAAAATAATCGGGCGTTACAGAATGTAACTTATGAAAACCATGCATAAATACCCGGGCTTTACAGGGTGTAACTCACGAAAATCATGCATAAAATACTCGGGCATCAAAGGGTGTAGCTTATGAAAATCTTGCATAAAATACTCGGGCCTGATAATCATGCCCGGGTATATCTGATGCAGGATTTGCGTAAGTTACACTGTGTATTTGCCAGTATCAAAATCCACTGATATAAACAAATTCCACATTTCTAGCATATATTAGCGATTAACTGACAGTGAAATTGTAACCGGAAAAATCTTGTAACCGTTTGGTGCAAGTTAATCAATTCATCGTTTCAAGAGTGCCATGCAAATAAAATATGGATATAAATAGTTTATGCCCGAAGAGTGAAAAACAGTATGTGAAATTCAAATGATAGGAAGCCAAGACCCAAAATTAGTTGAGTTGTGTGAATCAACTATAAGGGGAGGTGGGAGTCAGGGGTTGGAATACGTTTCGAAAATAATACTTTTGCCTTAAAACATTAAAGTAATTTCATAAGATGAACCATCTATTTTTCTTGTTATTCTTTTTTTCTATTGGATACCCATATCAAATCACACGATTACTGGAAAATGTAGTTGAAGATGCAGCAAAGGTCATTTTCGTAACTTTGTAGAATGATCACCTATATCATGATGAAACCTCAGGGTAAACTCTACCAAGGAAGGATTATGGGGCACATTTTGGGTAGTAGTAGGTTTACAGAATAATAACAACGAGAAGCTTGTTGGAACGCATTTTCTATTTTTGGACAACTGAATCAAGGGCGCCCGGCTGGGTAAGTATGGCAGCGCGTGCCATTTTTCGCCAGAAGTGCTCTAGTGGAAAAGACTTTACTTTCCGAGAACTGTAACTGAAAAATTCTCGATTATTCGTTTCTAACGTATTTTACGTGCGACAATGCCAAAGAGGGGGTGGGGTATCCGATAGAATGACAGAGTTTTATCTATAATCATCAAACAAACAAGCTATATAATCGGCGGGGTGATTTATAAAGCCTTATAGCGTTCCTTGGGTGAAAAGGGTGCCATCTGTAATGCTTTAGCATTGTAAATGGCACATTTTTCCTCTCAAGGGATGATATATATATATATAATATCAATACGATTGTGTGTCACCTTACAATTTATGATACGTTGGGAACTACTGGATTCAATTCATACCCAGAGTCTAGTGAGTTTCCCCAATTGCCCTCGTGGGCGTCCGGAGCTCTTGAAGGTGAACTGACTACAAGATTAGTGGAATTTCTGCTTCGAACGAAGCATCAGACTTTCAAGTCGACGGTCATTTTGAAAAAAAATCGATAAATTGCTACCATGACAAGGTGTGACACAATATTTTATATTTCCTTCGTAAGGTAATAATACCTGAGGTGCTAATGAGGTGTTAGTGACTTTACGTCAAATCGCATGTTTGGGTATTGAATATTCAGTAAGAGTCATTAACAGAGGAGCTCATTTAACTGACCAATCAATGCAGAATTTTCCCCCTGTTTCATCTTCATGCAGCAACAGATCAGTCGCAGACAACAGCAAAGGTGACAAGTTCCACTTCTTTGGTTTCATCGTAACTGGTATCGGTAAGTGATAAAGGTAGTGTTTAATGCGTGCAAATGTTCATTTGTTAATTGTTAGGCAAGGTTGCCTATATTATTATTATTATTATTATTATTATTATTATTATTATTATTATTATTATTATTATTATTATTATTATTATTATTATTATTGAAAGCCCAGAGGCGTAGTCACGGGGTGGAGGGCGAGGGACTCGCTCCAACCTTTCCTGAAAAATATCAGCCTAACATACATACATGGGTAAACTTGAAGAATAGAGAACAATTCATTTAACCCTTTACCTAACATGAAAAGCAGACGACACTTGCAAAAATAATTCTTGAATAACTAATTTTTTTCATTTTTTGTCTCAAAAACATAGGTTATGACCCCTCGTTGGAACGAGCTCGTTCCAACGAGGGGTCATAACCTATGTTTTTGAGACAAAAAATGAAAAAAATAATGAAAATTAATTGGCGATTTTTGAGAATAGCGCTGGCCGGTTTTGAGCGTTACGTTAGGTAAAGGGTTAAAACATATACCAAGTCTCGTCGGCTTTATTTCATTTTTCACTATTATCTGCCACATTTTCTTAATTAGTAAAAAAATTGGATTTGTATGCCTCTTCTTTCACTGTTAAATATCACTTTCCACAATATATTGAATCATTATAATGACCATCAGACGTACTGTGATCCCGATTCTCATTATTAACTTGTAGAGTGCTGGAAGCCCATATTTGGGCTTTACTCTGAATTACAGGTACCACAACTTAAAGGCTTCATATTCAGTAGAAGCACTTATATATTTTATTTTATTAAGGTTTAACGACACATTAACAGCCAATGTCATATCGTGTCGGTGACAGTTTTACAGGAGGAGGAAACCGGAGTACCCGGAGAGAGCGCACTGCAGCACAGGCATGGTTAGAGTGGTTGAAGACATGCGCACAATCGATGTACAGTACGTCTCAGTTGACGGCGTCATCGTGCCCACATGTGGACAATCGGGGTTAAGTGCCTTGCCAAGGACACAACGCGGGAATCAGAAATGATCGCTCAGACGGTCACCCATCCAAGGACTAACCGGGCTCGACGTTGCTGAACTTCGGTGATCTGGTAACCGCAACGTCACCGCGCCACAATAGAAGCACTTCGTATTATCTTTGAAGTGATACTATTTAGTCAATAAAGATTTGCCTTGTTACAATTTATGGGAGAGTGCCATTTGGCACTCTCCCATAAATTGTAACAAAGCAAAGATCAGTGAACAAATTTTTATGACAAAAAATAATTTAGCACTCTACCAGGAGAGGCGTATCCCCTTCTAAGTTGACAACATTTCTAAAATTGATTATCTAACATACGTAATCTTCTTGACTATTTCACTGTGAAAAAATACTGTTAAAATTACAGAAGCGTAACAACCTACAGCCGATACTTCAACCGTAAATTTTAAGATAATGACTATTACTGCTTAAATTTCATAATATGTCAACTAATAGAGGAGTGGTCATATACAATGGAGCAGTGTTTTCTGAAATGAATGTTCTCAGCAATATAATTCCAACTTTTTGCAAAACGGCGTCGTCCACGACGAAAGGTGCCTTGTTTTAGAAGACTCAAATTTCAAGGAAGATCAATTAATATCTTTAACCTGCAGCCATTTGGCTGCAGGTTAAAGATATTTATTGTTCCATTCTGCATGACAAACCAACAGCCTTTTCTTTTGATGAAGTGAAACGAAGTATCGCCGCATCCGTTTCTTGTTTAGATCGAACAAAAATTACGAATCAAAGGTCGGCATTGCCAAAAGTAGCTAAATACGGTATTTTCCCCGTCAATTTTTACAGCAGAAGTACCAGCAACTGGATTGGCATTTATTTTTAGCGTTGACGAACCATTGTGTTAATACAAGAAGTCCCATAGAACTATAAATTTCCAACAAAATACTTAGTGTTTCTGTTTCGGTGCACCGCCCGGACTCGGCATAATAACCTAAGCCACCGTATGTTAATACTCTTCTTAACACGGTTTTGCAGAATGTTAAATTTTAAATATTGTTTTATTTTTTTTTTCATTTCTTTCCAAAATATAACAGCTTAAGTTCCAACCTCCACCTCCACACCCCACCCCGGACTGGGTAGAAATATCACAATATCTAGGCTCACCTTAGAAAGCATAAGGTGTAAATTCAAAACGATATTAATTTTGAACGTATCTTGAATGACTTTGACCAATTTGTCAGGTAATGAGATCTTATTGCATGAAAAGTAGTATAATTTAACTTACTTGTTTGTGGCGAGCCATACTTTTATTTAATGGCGTACAAGGAGATTTTAGCCGGCGAAAGGTCAAAAGATAAGTATACCCATTTACCTAACGGGAACGGCAGACGACACTTGCAAGCAAAAATATTGAATAACTAATTTTTTTTAAAATTTTTGCGTCAAGAACATAGTTTATAACCCCTCGTTGGAACGAGCTCTTTGAGCTCGTTCTAATGAGGCGCCATAAGCTATGTTTTTGAGACAAAAAATGGAAAAATAATGAAAATTTAATGGTGATTTTCGTGAATAGCGCCGACCGGTTGGCAGTTACGTTGGGTAAAAAGGTTCATGTTCACCAACCCTGACATTTCTTGGTTCATTTCGCAACAGTTGCACCTCCACTTTCGTCGTAATTTCGCCCTAAAAAGGATCCTCATGACAGAATGCTTCATTTGGCATGAAAAGTTAATAATTTTTTTGCCACGGGGAAAATCCTGCGCCTTCAGTTAAGGAATGTTAATTTATTTATTGGTGTTTAGGTCACTTTCAGAATATTTAACTTTATCATGGCCGCAACAAATAGGTATGAAATCAAGTTTAGCCAATCGTTTATATTTATGCTGCCAACTTCAGATGATTCATCCCCCAGGCGTTGGTTGTGGGTCTTATTTATTGGTTTATTGCGCAGTAAACAAACACAGCTTCACTTTTTCGGGGTTTCCACGGGGACCCCATGGGGGATACACACTCTTAAAGCACGAGGTGAAATGAAGTCCGTGGAGTTGAATATTTTTCTGCTGGCATTGGCTGTGGAAAGATATTTTGCTCCGCTGCCCCCGCACTTCATTATTTAGCCCAGCAAGGCTCATTGTGTTCTTTGCTCACATCATTTCCTGCAGTGCAAAGGAATGTTGTGAACATAGGGATGTATATGATAAATCTTGAACAGAAAAAATATTTTTCTTTTCAAAACGCTCTTAATGTGTTTGAAGCAGAAAATACTTATTATGGCAGTAATAAGGCTATATGCACATATTTTCATAAAGCCTTAATACCGAAAGTGTCTTTGGACATACCAGACTCCATAGACAGAAACGGTGACATCATCCAAAAAACTGAAACTGAGTGAATGAAGCAGATTTTAAAGAAAAATTTTACATTCTTGCTTGATGTCGAAGCATTTCATTCACCTCATAACGTCACTCGGATATCCAACAGCCAATCAGATGCGTTCTTACGTGACGCTTTTATTTTGTTTGGATTCCAGCAGAATCCTCTTCATAAGAGAGTACGTAGAAACCCACATGACGGAACCGGTCATGTGACTATGACGTCACTTCCGAGGATCCCCACCGAGGTCCCATCCAGAAGGGCTCGACCCATTGGTCTCCTACAACTGACGACACCCGCACAGTTACAAAAATGAGCTATGTTTTCAAGCAAAAGTTGAAAAAATAAAATTTGAATGGAGATTTTTGTGAATAGTGCTGGCCGGTTATGGCCGTTACGCAGGGTAACGGTTAATCATGCAAAGTAAATTTTCTTGAGGCGTAAAAAGGAATGACTAGGTTACATGTCGTAGAAAAATGGGGTTATCTGGCCAATTTGTTTTTTATTTTAATATTTTATTTCCTCATACCTTCGCTTTACCTTTCATTTGCACAAAAAGCCTTTTTCGAAACTGACATCTTGGATTTTAATCTATGGAAGGTCACAGGTCGCGGGGTGTAAACAAAGTGATATCAATGTCCATCGCGCTGGGTTCTTTGTCAGCCAAGAAAACTAGTTTTGTGAAATATCAAGTTTAAATTCGTAAAACCGATGTCATCATTCAAATTATCTGAAGGGGCAACCTTAGACGACTTTAAACGATGAGATACCGCAGGTTTAAATACTTTTTTTACAGGGGCGAGGACTTGTTTTGGATGGCAACAAGGGAACACTCGTTGCACACAGTTTCTCGGCTTCGGGAATCCCCGAAAGTTGACGAAACAGTGCCGACGGCCACAGAGCCATGACGCAGCGTGCATTCAAACACCATTTAAGTCGATAGGAACTCAATTCGAAATAATGAAAATTCTCATACAATATTGCCACTGTCTTCACCAAATGGTAACCTTGGCTAAATGTTTTTCGAATTCGCACTAATGAACGTAATGGGGTCCGAAGCACTTCACCTGCTCTTTTCACCTATTGCTTACAACGTGTTTTCTTGAAATGTTTACACCTCGCGACCTGTGACCTTGCATAGATTAAAAGACAAAATGGCAGTTTCGAAAAAGGCTTATTCACAAAATAACCATTCAAATTTATTTTTTATAAGTTTTTTTTGTCTCAAACCGTAGCTTATGACCCATCATTGGAACAAGCTCGTTGTGGGTCATATGCTATGTTTATGTGTCGTCCGCAGTTCGGGTCAGGTAGAAGGTTAAAATGTATGGCCTATATTCGCAGTGCACTTGTATTTAAAGTTAGGCCCGAACGTATCTTCAGATATTATTTTAATGGAGATAACTTTTTGTGTTAAGTGCCAATAAAAAAATTAGGATCGGGCATGAAAATTACAATCGATCGGTAAACCTGACCCATTTAACCCTTTATCAAAAACAAAAGGCAGACGACACTTGCGAACATAATTTTTGAAGAACTATTTTTTTTTTTATTTTTGGGCGTCAAAAATATAGCTTATGACCCCTCAATGGAACGAGCTCAATGAGCTCGTTCCAATGAGGGGTCATAAGCCACGTTTTGGGACAAAAATTAGAATTCAATGATGATTTTTGTGAATAGCGTTGTCCGGTTTTGGCCGTTACGTTCGGTAAAGAGTTATTGTTTTTCCTCACCACAATATAAACTAATTATTTTTTTCAGCTGACTGAAAAGGAAAACGGTTATGAAAATGCACTGCGTGTCAATATTTTTCATTTTCTGTGGGGTAGCATTCAACATAGCCGGATGCATCTTCCCGATGTGGCCAATGGAAGTAGAAAACGACGCATCGCAAAGTCATCAGGGGGGTTGGACATGGAAAAAATGTTTCACCATCTCCAACGGCACCTCATGTGAGCTAAAAATTCCTGATCAAGCATTCTGTGAGTATACTATACAAATTCCATATAATAATACATACGTACATAGAAGTAGCTATCAAAGAGAACGGTGTGGTGTTAGGGCCGTGCGAATTTCAAATTTCGGGTTGAATTGAATCCTGAATGGAATCAGGCAGATGATATCGAATCGAATCGAATCTCAAGGCTCTTCAAGTTGTAAATGTTGCACCTTCTTACAACCGTTAACCCTTTGAACGCTGGTGGTATATTCCATGTCAGTTCCATGGTAGCAATAGGAAGAGTCCATATTTGGGGGTAGACCAATTAATATTTTCAACGTGCAGCCTTAGGGCTGCACGTTGAAAATATTGATTGGTCTACACTACACATTTACCTTGCAGTCATCCCCTTTAATGACATTATGACGTAGCTTATGACCTCGCCAGAAAAACGGCCTCTGGAGTTCAAAGTGTTAATATTTGCTCGTTTTAACTGAAGTATTGTATCGAAGGCGACTTGTCTGTTCAAGTCTATCGATATAACGGAATATTCCAAAACGGAATCAAACCAGTTTCGGATGCAGAATGTCCCAGAACTGCTCTTCTATCATCACGTCTCCTGTATAGAAGGAGAGTTCAAGAGGAGACACTTCAAGGGCACCGGGAGCAAGAGATTCTGCTCTCTTGTCCTGGGGCTTGGGGGAGGGGCAAGGGGGCAGCGCGTGCCTTTTTCGCCAGAAGTGCAGTTGAGGAAAAGACTTTCCTTTCAGTTGAACTGTATATGAGAAACTCACGAGCATTCGCCTCTAACGAATTTTACGTATGTTAATGCTAATGGAGTGTGCGGGGGTGTATCCGGTATAAGGTCGATAATCACCAAACAAAGAAGCTATACAATCGGTGGAACGATGTTTTGCCCTCGGTTGCTTCCGTCGCGGAAGGAATTTGAGAACATCCCGAAGATTCGAAAATATTCGAAGCAGCACGATTCGAATTGCATCGAATTTCGCAGGGCGTCAACTAGGCCTGCCCCCACCCCACCCCCCGTAACCAACCCCATAATATGTTGCTATTGTATTAACTCGCCGGTTTCAAAAGACCCCCCCCCCCCCCCCCCGTCTCCCCGACTCGATTTAACCCTTCATCCAACTGGAATAGAAGACAACGATTGAAAAAAATCTTCTTTGTCGATTAGCGCTGGCCGTTTATGACTGACTTGACGCCCGTTACTTATTCCCGGTTCTTTATTCGACATTCGTTATCAACCGATTCTATCGGTTGATAACGAGTGTCGAATAAGGAACTGGAAATAAGTAACTTTTGTCACCTCCCTCGGTTATGACCGTTACTTCAGGCTGAGGACGAAAATGAAATGATTCAGGTTTGCCGACCGATCCCAATTTTCATGCACGCCCCTAATATTTTGTAAGCACTAAATAAAAATGTTATCTCCATTTAAAATAATATCGGAAGATACGCATATATCGACCTCAAATACATGTGCTGTGAAAATAGGCCATACATTTCAACCCTTCACCTAACCTAACTAGTATGCAAACGACACTTTAAAAAAACTGAAAAAGTTAAATTTTCATTTTTTGCCTCAGAAGCATAGCTCATGACTCCCCATTGGAACGTGCTCAGTAAGCCCATAAGCTATGGTTTGGAGACAAAAAATGAAATAAAATTTGAATTGAGATTTTTTTCTGTGGATGGCTCCGCACGGTTTTGATGTTACGCTGGGAGTAGTGGGAGATTATGGAACGACCGAGATTGGCCGGAAGTGGAGTCGGATGCGGATGTGACCTCATAGTTACGAGACCCAATGACGTCTTGTTGAGTTGTCGTGGTAGCCCGCTTGAACGGTCATGTTGTGATGTCAACACCGTGCAGGTGCGTTGTGCCATTGCGTATGGGCAGCGCGTGTTATGATGGGGACACATGCTTCCGTCGGCTATTTTGTTTGATGGTCCTGTTCCGACCCATTCTCTGTATATATGGAGGTACCTCTCTTTGGTGATACGTATGGGTTCTAACAAGTCGATTGAGACGTAGAGTAATCAGAGCTATTACCTCTTGGAATTAATACACTTAAGCCTCTTCGTTTGATCACGGAAAAGGATTCTGCAAATGGGGTGTCGATAAACCTGGCTGGGGATGTCATCAGACGAGCAAGCAATTGCTCCATGAGGAAATACTTTGCGACCTTTCGTGATTACTTGAAATGAACTAAAGACCAATCAGAGCAATTGATTCTAAGAGTAATTGCTTTTGCGAATCTCGACTTTTCTCGGCATTTGAGGGACTGAAGACAAGGGTGATTTGGAGATTGGTGGGAACGGGTGGAGACTATTTGAGGATACCTTTTGGAAGATAGTTGTCGTAGAAACCCGTTACCTCTATATCAGGATACATGTAAGAGTGATTAAAAAACCCCAAATAACAACATATAGCATTCAGTTCATTTTTATTTTGTCACAATCACAGTATACACTTTATTCAGATCATAGTCAGTTACCCAAGTCATCATTGTATACATACAGAATATACCCATAGTAGCTTGGTGTACCAAATGTTCACCACGAGTGGTGAAGTGGTGTTAACCGCGAGCCTTCGGCGCGCGGTTAACACCACTCCACCACGAGTGGTGAACATTTGGTACACCAAGCTACTTTGGGTACATTTTATTTATACCATGATCCCCAGATTATTAAGAGACGCTATTATTTTTCCCGATTTTACTGAGCACCAGACGTACAAACGTGCGAATCTGTTTTTTTTTTTTGTTTGTTTACACAAGCATCGGTGGGCGTTACTTCCGCTGTCAATTTTATCGCTGAAACGAAATGGAAAATGAAACGGGGCCTTTTTCATTTTAATAGCATAATAACATTCCATTTCGAGTTATGGATGCTTTATTAACATGAGACAACGCATGTTTGTTAATGTTTGGTATTTTATGGGGTAAACTCATTTAAAAACGTAATAAATAATTTCCACTTTCATGTCACTCTTCGCGAGGCGACGTGCGATAAATTTAGACAAGTTCGCATTCAGGTCGTCGTCACCAAAGGTCAACTTGGATGTAGTCCCACTGTAGGTGTAAATTTTAACTACTGAAATCCCATTGCTAGCGTGTTCACCACGGTTGGTGTATAAAGCTAAAATTTATGTCATAGGCTGTTCATGTATAGTCGAATATGTAACCACGGTATACAATCACGTTGTTCAGTTCATAGTCAATTGCTCAAATAACCGTTTGGGTAGAATAAATCTCTGAATGGTGTGTAGTTTTCCGTCCTTGTCGTACTGGAGAGATTGATAACAATCTGATCAAAGATTTTATGTTTGGTCTTGTAGGAGTTTCTTGTTGCTTGATTCTGGCACTGTATACTTCATTCTATATGTTCTCTTTTTGAATAACGACAGTTTGGGTTTGTTAGTTGGTTTGATTTCTGGTGCTCTGAAGGTGCGTAAGTTCGTCACTTTGTGCCTGGTTTGGTCTGTAATTTGAGCGCTAGCATTTTCCTGAGTGTACCTTCATTTTTCTTCTCTTCGGATTGCTTTTCGCGCTTGAATTGGTCTGTAGGCTGTTTTCGAGTTTAACTGGAAACCTCATTGTTGTTGTGGTCTGCAATTTGAGTGGTAACTTCCTTCTTCATGACTTTATTTTCTTAAACATTAGTCTTCCTAAGCTTAGTTTGTTTTGTAGTCTCTTTAGTTGTCGTGTTTTCTGGTGCTCTGTGGGCAGGTAAATTCATCACTTCGTTCTTCTCTGTCTCTTCATTCTTAATCTCTT